>JAEQBA010001669.1:0-172827 GCA_019434445.1 Phalangium opilio
TACTAGATGATGCGCAGAAAATCCTTCGAAAAAGAGATCTGAATGGTAAGTAGCAGTTACAATTCAAGTATTTTTTTCTCATTACAGTAACTACAACAATAAGCTTACAACACTTACAGGTGTTCCTAAATCGAATCCATTGCTTCGATTTGCTAAACCTCTGAGCAATGATGACTTGGTTTTGATTATTATTTGAGAGACGACCAATTGGACGAACCACCAAAAGTAGTTGGAAAAGAGATCTGAATGGTAAGAATCGATTATTATTGAGTAATCTTTTTATCAGAATAGCAACGTCAACAATATACTTAATATACTTGTAGTTGTCATAAATCCGCCAGTAGAACGCGCACTTGGTGTTCCCAGTCGAGCCTATTGCTTCTCAACTTAAACTATTTGTACCAGGTATAATTATCACTGTCGTGTTCATATTAGATTCCCTCAACGTCGGCATACCTTTACAGGTATTTAGGTGACGGAGTGACCAACATGGCCATAGTTGACGTTGGCATGTTAACTGGCTTCAAACCAGTCCAGGACGACTTGAAGAACTTGGTGCGCGATAATTCGCAACCATTGACAGGTTCGAAATAAATGGACGAAACTGATCTTCTATCTTGAAAAGTGCGTATTACTAACTTGCCCTTGGGCTGTAATTGGGAAATTGATGAACATTCGCCTTTCAGATAAATTCGAACGCCACCATGTGTTTCATCCGAATTCAACGAGAATTCGTGGCAAGCAAATTGGAGTCCGGATTAGTCCGAGTTTACGATTATTACGAACTAAGTTGGTTTATTTAATATAATTTATGTTTTTAAATGAAATTAATTGTTCTAATTACCTTCCTTATACTTCTAATTATCATAGACCAAGCTTGTAGCCAGTTTTACCACTCAGAAACTACGGGACCGTTTTGGTAAAGTTTGTTTCGACGAAAACAGTCCCGATGGGAAGGATGTCGTCAATAAAGTTTGCAAATGCGCAAAAGGTATGATATCACTGGTCATTCACGAAAAGAAGTAATCACAGTAATTTTTTGTTTAAGGCGGTTGTCCACCCGAGAAACCGTTTAAGGAAGTATTCGAGGCTAAAAGTATACAAGCTTCTAGGATATTATTGGCTGACTGGGCTTGCAACGAAAGGGATTACTGTATGTTTATTCTACTGGGTTAGCTAAATGAATGATTTAAACAATGGCCCTTTTTTCTAGTTTGGAAGGTTAAAGTGCTGTCGTCGATGATGTGAGAAAATGTCGGGATACACTCACTACAAAATGCATGTGGTCAAGGTATTGAGAGAAGGTCAGTTTAGGTTAGGACTATAAAGTTGGGCTCAAAAATTTAACTAGACCTTTATTAAAAGGACGCGAAAAGAAAGACGAGGTTGAAGATGACGAAAGGGATTCCTTGCCAGAGGTAATTGTCCCGATTCAGTTTTGAGCGTCAACACAATTTACTACATCATGGGACGCGATTCGGAACCCATTGAAGTCGACGGACAACCTAAGTAAGCCACAATAATGACCCTAAATTACAGTGATCCATACTGACGAGATAATTATGACGCAGGTACAAGTACTTCATTGATAAAACAACCTTAATTCGAGCTTGGATCGACGTAAACGTCAGGGGCAATAGAAAAATTACTAGAATTGAGAAAAAAACGGCAAAACGACGTCTCTTCAGCAACATTGAGCGAAAGTTCGAGAAGCAAGAAGCTTGCACGGATTAGTTCACGTCGTGCAAACGTAAAAATTTGAAGAAATCTCAACACTAGGATGTATGGTGAAAAAAAATACTAACTAGATTTAATTTTAAATTCAATTTTACGGGATATTTTACCCCGGTTTTATTTCATTTTTATAAATAACACATGTTAAGCCTTTTTCTTCCACTTTGGTTGGTTTCTGTCTGTTCTTTTTGTACCAAGCAGCTCCGACGTAGCCGGCCGCAATCCCAATTCCGATTCCCACAAATATTAATACAAATGAGACCCCGGTGAACTTTCCAGCACAAACAAATAAATTGTTAAATAGTTAATTGTATTTCTGGAAATTGGTCGGTTTCAGGATGCTTACCGGAAGATACGAGTCCAACTGATGAATCCCGAGGTTCTGGACGTCGGATGCGGTCCTTCAAAATTTCTCTCTACCTAAAGTATTTCCGGACACTGGTGCAGGTAAGTCCGACCTACTTAAATAGTACGAACAGGTTTGCGCCTCGAATAAATCCGCCTTTCATCTTGATCGCACAAAGTATTGCGATCGCATCGGCTCGTTGACAGACTTTTCGTGTCCGGTCAGTAATTTACAGACATACAATTACTTCCGGCATCAACCCAAAGTTTCTCGCATTCTTGAAGGTGGCCCTTTTTCTGATAACTTTTTCGCCTCGAAACGAATCTACCGCGAACCCCGTACTGTATTTAGCTAATGACGAACAAAACATTAACTTAAGTTAATGTTAATTTAGCGTAATGGTTAAAACTTGCCGACGTAAATGGTGCCAAATCGGAAGAACACTTGATTTATGTGATGTATTCGAACTGGCAAAAGAAGTTGCCTCTTCCATACATTTTGGCACAGATTTCGTGATTAGAAATACCTTCCAATAACGTTAGATCGTCAAGAACAAATCCACTTGAACAAAAATGCGGACAAAGTTTTAATTGTTTTTCGTGATTCTCTGTTAAGGGCAGACTTCGAAATACTTCTCATGTCTGATGGGCGGTCGTTCTAAAAACATTCCTTTGATTGTGATAATATTGTTATTGTATTTAACCTGCAAGAAAGATGAATTTCAGAAAGGCGTTTAGACTCGATTAAAGGGCTCCTTCGGAGCCTTAAGGTATGTCCGCACTAGGCCAAAAAATGCGCTAAGTTCGCTGAGTTCGCTACGCTCGCCAATCACGCCGAGAAAACCAGCTGTTCGCACTTCGAAATTTTCCGCGCTCAGCGTACTCGACGAAGCTGGCGAGGCGAGAGAGAGAACGAAGTTGAAAATGTTCAATTTTTGCGTCGGTCTCGCCGGCGTAGGCGACGCACAACCAATCAGCGTCCATCGTTTTACGGACGTCATATTTAAAGAGCTGCATCGGTTTTTATTCACTATAGAAGTCTGAATTAATTGCATGTTGAATCTTGGTTTGGCTGCTATTTGGAATTTTTCTCGTTATGCTGTGTCGGACAACGAAACTAGAATTGATATTAATGCAAATGCTCAACGAAGAGTTTATCCCCGTATCGTTCGTAATAATATCTCATTTTGGGTGTGGGATTATAAAAATCTCCATCTTTTTTTTCTGTCGTGGAAAACTTCTCTAAACCAAATACGTTTTATATGGTCCCTTTTCTTTTGTTTTCGAATTAATAGCAATGAAATAATTTATTCGCATGAGCTAAACGCTTCACTCTACTGCAGTTTCCCGCCATTACTTCGATCTATTCACAGAACTTATCCCACGTGACAAAGAAAAGGTCGTGGATTGGTTGTGCGTCGCCTACGCTGGCGAGATCGACGCAAAAAGTTCAACATTTTCAATTTCGTTCTCTCTCTCGCCAGCTTCGTCGAGTACGCTGAGCGCGGAAAAATTTCGAAGTGCGAACAGCTGGTTTTCTCGGCGTGATTGGCGAGCGTAGCGAACGCAGCGAACTTAGCGCAATTTTTGGCCTAGTGCGGACATACCTTTAGAAACATGGCCCGCGGATTTCCGAACCCCCTACCTAGCCAGAGAGAGGGAGAGTACTGAGGAAGATCGTCTATGAAGAGGGGATGGAAATCCGCGGGGCCATGTGTCTAAGGGTCCGAAGGAGCCCTTTAATAATGAACATCTTTACTTTTTTCACTTTAATTTTCGAGAGACTCACTTTGGTCGATTCCGCGACTTTCAAGGGGCGATTCTTTCAAATTGATTTCGACTGTTCTTCATATATCACTGTTACCTATAAATATAAGTGTTGATAATAGCCACAGCATAAAATGATTTTATTTAACTCAGTTCTACTCGCATTTTAAACGCATTTTTCTGTTTGTTCCACATACGGTTCAATTTCGATTTCAAGTCGAAACATTTTTAAGACATTTTGACCCAAGAGCCACCGTTTACAACCAGAACCATGAACCTGTCGACGCTTAGATTCAAATATCGCAATGATAGAAAAATAACCAGAAGCATATGTACATAAGTTTATAGGTTCCATAAGTTTTTCGCTCGTTACCGAGAGCTTGTCTTGAAGTGATGTAGCTGAAACGTCATAGATTCTCGTAAAGCGGCGCCTGGTCAGGCGCTGTCAAAGTCTTAGTACAGACTAAATGGGAAGATGGACTGCAACCATGCAAAATTAACCGCGTGTAGTCAATTCTCACTTGTCGTTCACGAACTATCTCCCAGTAAGTCTCTAGCATTAGGAAGTACTTATGGAACATATCTTATAAACTTATGATATGTATAACAAAGGTTGTCTAAAGTCTCGAACGATTGCGGGATCAATTATTACTTCCTCTTTAAGAAACCATATCAACCTGGGATATACGTTTCAACGTTAATCAGATCTCACTCTTCTTGGAAAGAGAGACAGGGAACTAGCGAAATATATTGCGAACGTTTGCATAATCTTATTAGATTTTTAGTGTATTTATTTTAACGGGAGAAGTCCACTTTACACGATATCAAATTTCAAGATGAAATTGAAGATATTAAATATCCCTCTTTGAGAAAGAGCTATTCCATTTAGAGTTAGGTACACCGCGAGAGGGCTGGGACCGTCGAAAAGTTCTTAGGACCCAAAAATATAACTATAGCTGGAATTTGCGTCGATTTTCGCCCCAAATTTTCCTCTCTTTAGCAGGCAAGAGATGGTCAACCCTGTAAAATGTTCATGGACTTTGGTTGGTGTCTTGGTCGTTCTCTTAGAACTGACCGACCGAGTTCAGTCACAGTAAGTACTTGAATTATATTGCAAGTCCAATAATCTTAATTAAACTTGTTAATACTTGAGATAGAAACGAGGGAATGTTGAACAAATAATTAAGTTTGATATTCCCTATTTACTTAGAAGGCGTTCCAGAACAACTCGAGAGACTAGATGCCACACTTTTGGTGCAGTTTTTTCGCGTAATGGAAATATTTCAGACCCTTTTGCCTTATTGTAGAGTTTCTTTCATTTCTCTCCAAACAAAGCGTTACTTCGTGATAACCGTTGAGTTTTCATATATGTCACTCGACGAATACCTCTCGTTAACCAATTCAAAATAGTTTGTCCCTTTTGAAAACTAAAGACGGCTTTTACTTCTATCCTTTTTTTACAATGAGCGGTCAGCCTTCCTCTTTTTTCAGAACTTTACCATGCACCGGGGTCGAATCGACAACGAATAAGTTCTGTTCGGACTTTATTATTATTAACTCTTTGAAATAGGAATCCTGCATGGACACATACACGTCCTTGAAGTCGCGAACGACCGTTGTCTCTACTTGCAATAACGCTCTTTATCATATCCAGTGTTGAATTACAAGACTTCTTCGGGGCTATTCAGTTACTGATATCCGAACTACAAAAAAAAAAAATAGAGTTGATGCGATTGCTTAGATAAATTTAATTTGCGACGAATGGTTCCTTGTTGATAACGTTACGAGATCTTTTCAAAAGGTCAATAATTTATGTAGGCATGCATTTGTGGTGGCACCAAACACTTTTCGATTGGGTGCAGCGGAAACCGTCGTAGTCTACTCTCACTCAGGAACTCAAGATGTGACCGTTAGCTTAGCCGATTACCCTGGAAAGAGGAACACCTTCTTCACTCGGAGTATAAGGGTTGTCAATGGTTTGTTATGAGTGACATGTTTCTTTTTTGACGCAAATGTTCTGACGTCAAAATTCCTCTATCCAGATGCACCCCAGACCCTCACTGTAACGGTCAAACCCGAACACATCCCAGATTTGAACATAACGGGACCTTTGGACCACCATTATGTGTATTTGATGGTCAATTCCGGTGGAAAGTTGAAAGAATCCAAAGTTCTGGTCACCCTCCACTCTGGTTACTTGTTTATACAAACTGATAGGCCCATTTACACACCAAAACAAGAAGGTTGATAACACAAACGTTAAATAAAATAATTAGGCTTAACAGCTTAATCTCTGTATTCAATTTCAGTTAAAATAAGACTGATTAGACTTAATGAGGATATGTCGGTGGATAAGGAGCCATTTACTCTTCAGATAAGGGTATCGGTTAAAGCAATTTATTCAAGAAGTTCTATATAAAGACTTCACGATCGCGTTTTAGGACCCGCACGGGTTCATCGTGGACTCGCAACACAGTGATATTATATCGCGTTCGCACGGAATGTACAATTACTATTACAAAATACCGGATATTCTTTTCTTGGTGAATGGTCAGTCATAGTTCTTTACGGACTTAAGGTCAAACTCAACACGACAGTCAAGTTCGAAATACAGGAATATGGTAGGAATGTCTCATCGCGTACATGGTTAATTCTATCTAACATGACATCTGCACAGTTTCTCCGAAGTTCCAAGTGGAAGTCAAGGGTCCTGATGTCATATTCAACGATACTGAAACGTTCGAAGTTTCAGCCTCGGCTAAATACGTTTACGGTAAAAATGTCCAAGGACATGCCGTTTTCAATCTGAAAGTGAAATTGGAATCTGGACATACTGTACATTTCGGCACAATTGGACCAAAAAATGTAACGTATATTTTTGGTTACTCTGATTTGTCATGAATGTATTTATATTTTTTAAAATATCGTAGCTCTTCGAAGGTAAAGCTACTTGCCAAGTCAGTACTTCGGATATTAGAAAAAACGAGAAGATTGGTTGGTTTCCCGGTATCAGTGGAGCTAGACTCTTGGTCGAAGCCATCGTTTACGAATTTTCTTCGGGCGCCAAAGATAATGAAACGTCTGACGAAACCATCTTCTCGCCAATCCCATATATCATAGGTTTCCAGAAGTCTTTGTCCGATTTTAGACCTGGGATCGATACGGTTGTTCAAGTAAGTCATTAAGACAGGAACCGCAATTATTGCATATTCCCTAAAACCGATAATACCGCTAGGCGCAGATCACCCATGTTCATGGAAAACCCGCCAATAACGTTGAAGTTAAAATCACGGTATTTGACCATAACAATAACATGGTACCGGTTAGAGAGTCAAGCGGTCGATCAAACGAAGAAGGTTTGGTCGCTTTCGTTGTAGGAACTGAAATTTCTCATAAGTTCTTGAAAGTGACAGTAAGTCCGAACTTTAAAGTTCCTGGTCACGGCATTCCTGAATCAAAACATTGTTGAAATAACTTTTAGGTTGAAACAGTCGATGAGAAGCATCCTTCCAAGGGAACAATCACTCTAAATCCTTTTAATTCTCCAATTAATGGCGCTTTCATCGGTATAAGTAAAGCTAATAGACTAAAGTACAAGGTATGATACTTCTATTTACATAAATTCTTTGACGCATTGTTTATATTCTAAGCATTCTTTTAAGCGAAACATCTGATGGTTTTTGATTGTGTTGTACGTCCGTTTTTTCGTAGGTTGGACAAACGTTTACTCGCTCTATCTACACGTATCCTTCAAGCATGAACCAGCCCATTTCCTACTTGGTCGTATCTAAAGGCAAAATATTAGCTTCCGGAAGTAATTGGCCTAGTAAAAGCGTTCAGAAAAGTGTATGCTTCAAAGTGACTGCCGATATGGTTCCCAGTGCACGTGTCCTGATCTTCACTGTTTACGGAAACCATCTCTTAACCGATTCTTTTAAGTTTACGGTCGAGAAAGTGTGCCAACCGAACAGTTTGGTAATGGTCAACAATAAGACTGTAGTTTCGAAGTACAGATTAAGGAATTGATTTTTCTTACTAGATAACTTTGGAAGCAGAAAACGATAGAAAACCGGGGGAAGTTGTTCATTTGAAAGTGAAAGGGAAGCCTAACACGATGGTGGGAATTCTGGCCGTGGACACCGCCGTTTACGCTTTGAGCCCAAGATGGCACCTGGTCAGAATTGGCTTCTCGATTGCATCTCAACACTAAACCGTTTCTATAAACACTCGTTGCATTCCTTTGTTTCAGAACTTTACCCTCGTCGTTTTAGACGATCGAACAACTATCCCGAAGCCGATGAGGTGGATTATCTCGATGAGGAAGAGCTGGGAATTTTCGAAAGTGAAACCGCTGAGAGGAAAGATTTCAGAGAGACTTGGTTATGGGACAGTGGTGTTATCGGGTCCAACGGCATCATAGAACGAAATAGGACGCTTTTAGACAGTATCACAACCTGGGTTGTACAAGCGGTTGGACTTTCGGGTGCCGGGGGTGGCATGTGTGTTGCCGACCCTAAGAAGATCGTGGCTTTCCGGGATGTGTTTATAGACGCCAAGATGCCGTATAACGTCGTTAAGAATGAGCAGATTGAGATTCCCGTGACGATTTTCAATTATGGGCATAAAAGATTAATGGTGAGAGCGTTTGGTTTTTAAATTTGGTAATCAGTAGTTAAGAAAATGGTCCTTAATTCTGTAGATGTTAGTATACACGTACGGAGTAGAAGGTCTTTGTTCCGATGCCGAACCAGGTCAAAAGGGAACCCGTAAAAAAATCTACGTCAACTCCAATAGCGCCGAGACAGTTGCCTTTCAAATGATCCCACTCGTCGCCAAAGATTTCTCTATTACGTTTTCGGCCATGTCCAGCGGAGGATCTGATACGGTTGTTAAGACGCTGAGTGTAATTGTAAGTCAGTTAAACCCTTTTCTTTCTCGTTTTATATAAGTGGTTATTTATTGGTATCATGTCACTCTCAGCCAGAAGGCGTGCGGCGTGAGGAGTTCATCACTTTTGCCGTTGACCCAGCCAACACGGAAAAGAGGAAAAGAATGAATGTTGTTAATGAGAAATACGAAGCCAGATTCGATTCCGAAAACAAGAAACAACTTTCAATCGTCAAACTGACTCCGGAAGTCGAATTTGTTGTTCCTGGAACCGAATACGCCGTCGTTGAAGCCTACGGTACGGATGTAGTATCATAGCTGAGAAAATTATAAAAATTTATTTAATTTTTTTTAGGTGTAAAATTTGGTCCTTTGATTGAAACCAGTCTGAACGACCCCGATCGATTTTTAAGGCTTCCTCAGGGTTGTGGCGAAGAAACTATGATATACATGGGACCCACGGTATACACTTTCCATTATTTGAAAGCCACTGGAAAAGTCAATTCTGTTCAAGAAGCAAACGCCTACAAATTTATTCGCGGAGGTAAACTATCTAAAATATCAAGTATAAGACTAATCTTTAAAGTTTAACGCTTTCAGGATACCAGCGAGAACTAACTTACCGAAAGCCCGATGGTTCCTACGCCGCTTTTCTTCATAGAGCATCCAGCAAGTGGTAAGTTAACTTTAGTCTCAATCTATAGATTTGTGAAGTCCGTTTATGAGCTAATTTCTGCTAAAGGTTGACCGCTTTCGTCGCCCGAGTGTTTTGTCAGGCGAAAAAGTTCATCTATATCGACGAAAATGTGATCTGCAGCGCTTTGAATTGGTTGGTGACTAAACAGAAACCGGACGGAACCTTCGTTGAAAGTTCCCCCGTTATTCACCAGGAAATGAGGGGTGGAGTTAATGGCGACATTACTCTTACAGCTTTCTCCTTAATATCATTCCAGAAATGTAATTGTAAAAATGCTGTAAGTATAGTTGTAAAATTCAGTAGCAAGGTCTCGATACATCTTCTTCACGCACTTTCGGTGTTCGCGTAGAAATTTCAAGGCCCTAAAGATAAAGCTGCCAATTACTTACGCGCCAAAGTGCCGGTAATCAACGATCATTACCCAATGGCCTTGACGGCTTATGCCTTGGCTCTTTTCGATTCTGAATCTGCTATCGAAGCCAATGAAAAACTTTTACAAATGGTGTCGTTCGATCCAGGTACGTGATGACCGAATAATACGACGTTTATCGGCTGTACTTGAAAATCTGTAATTACTCAGCTTCGAACACGCGCTACTGGGGAGATGGGAAATCAGCCATTTCGGTAGAAGCGACCAGCTACGCTTTACTGACTCAGTTATTGTACAAGGACTTTGAGAAATCGACTTCCATAGTTAATTGGTTGAATTCCAAGAGAGGAAGTGGCGGTGGATTCAAGTCCACTCAAGACACAGTTGTCGCTATTGAAGCTTTGGCCGAGTACGCCATATTTTCTAGGGAACCCGACATATCCCTCGTCATGAACATTACCACAACCTCTGACCCTAATTTCAAACACACATGGCGCTTTGAACCCGATAACGCCAGAGTTAAAAGACAAGTCGAGGTGAGTTCACAGTTAATTCTTTGGTTCAACGAGCAGATTCATTCCATTTCCGACTTCCATTTAGCTGTCCAAAGTTAAAGGAAGTTTGATTATTGACGCGGAAGGGACAGGCTCTGGTGTTTTTGGTGTACGACTGAGGTACAATATTGCCAATTCTCCAGACGCCATTTGCAAGGTACAAGTATTTGAATTATTTTTATTGCTTTTATTGAACTTGGTCTAAAAACATATAGTTTGACGTTAACGTCACTGTCAGCGAAGCTGTTAATCACATCATAAAGGATAAGAAGCCGAAAGTCGTTCTTGATTTCGACTTAAATGGTGTTCTCCCTAAATTAGTCAAGGATCTCGGCATTGTCGAGAAAAATGGTACATTTTGCTATGGTGTACCGTGCTTTTGAGTAAATACTAAGAGTATGTACTGTTCTTAGCTAGCCAGCCTTTGGGAATGTCATCCTCCAACCGTCCTCGCGTCATTGGCAATCGCCAAAGTAACCCGCTCTCTAAACCGCTGAGTAGTGACGACTTGGATATTGATTATGACTTTGAAGACGAACTATTAGAGGATGCGCCGAAAATCCTTCGAAAAAGAGATCTGAATGGTAAGTAGCAGTTACAATTCAAGTATTTTTTTCTCATTACAGTAACTACAACAATAAGCTTACAACACTTACAGGTGTTCCTAAATCGAATCTAATTCTTCGATTTGCTAAACCTCTGAGCAATGATGACTTGGGTTTTCATTATGATTTGAGAGACGACCAATTGGACGAACCACCAAAAGTAGTTTGGAAAAGAGATCTCAATGGTAAGAATCGACTATTATTTGAGTAATATTTTTATCAGAATAGTAACGTCAACAATATACTTAATATACTTGTAGTTGTTATAAATCCGCCAGTAGAACGCGCACTTGGTGTTCCCAAGTCGAGGCTATTGCTTCTCAACTTATCTATTTGTACCAGGTACGATAATTACTGTCGTGTTCATATTAGATTCCCTCAACATCGGCATACCTTTACAGGTATTTAGGTGAAGGGGTCACCAACATGGCCATAGTTGACGTTGGAATGCTAACTGGCTTCAAACCAATCCAGGAAGATTTGGAGAACTTGGAGCTCGATAATTCGCAAACCATTGACAGGTTCGAAATAAATGGACGAAACTTGATATTCTATCTTGAAAAGGTGCGTAAAATTAACTTGTCCTTGGTCTGTAATCGGGAATTTCATGAACATTCGCGTTTCAGATCAATTCGAACGCCACAATCTGTTTCTCATTCCGAATTCAACGAGAATTCGTAGCTAGCAACTTGGAGTCCGGATTAGTCCGAGTTTACGATTATTACGAACCAAGTTAGTTTATTTATTATATTTATTTTAAAATTAAACTAGTTGTTCTAATTACGTAATACCCATAATTATCGTAGACCAAGCTTGTAGCCAGTTTTACCGCCCTCAAACTATGGGACCCATTTTGGGAAAAGTGTGTTTCGAGGAAGAAGTTCCTTTTGGAAAGAAAGTTGTCAATAAAGTTTGCAAATGCGCGGAAGGTAACGATACTGTCTTTCTCGTCAGTCATTAAAATGAGTAATAACCTTAAAAACTTTCCCTTAGGCGGTTGTCCACCCGAGAAACCGTTTAAGGAAGTATTCGAGGCTAAAAGTATACACGCTTCTAGGATGTTATTGGCTGACTTGGCTTGCAACGAAAAGGATTACTGTAAGAATGTTCTACTTGGTTAGCTAAACGAATGATTTCACTATTGTGTAATGTAGTTTGGATGGTTAAAGTGCTGTCTATCGATGAGAAAATGTCGGGGTACACTCACTATAAAATGCATGTGGTCAAGGTTTTGAAAAAAGGTCAGTTTAAGGTTAAGGATTATAAAATTGAACACAAAAAAACGCTTTAATAACAGGACGCGAAAGGAAGGAAGAGGTTGAAAATGACGAAAGGGAATTCCTTGCCAGAGGTAATTGCCCCGCTTCAGTTTTGAGCGTCAACACAATTTACTACATCATGGGACGCGATTCGGAACCCATTGAAGTCGACGGAGAACCTAAGTAAGCCACAATAATAAAACCAATTTACAATGATTCATACTGACGAGGTAACTATGACGCAGATACAAGTACTTCATTGATGAAACAACCTTAATTCGAGCTTGGATCGACGTAAACGTCAGGGGCAATAGAAAAATTACTAGAATTGAGAAAAAACGGCAAAACGACGTCTTCAGCAACATTGAGCGAAAGTTCGAGAAGCAAGAAGCGTGCATGGATTAGTTTCGCGTCGTGCAAACGTAAAAATTTTAAGAAATCTCACCGCCAGGATATATGGTGAAAAAAATACTAACTAGATTTAATTTTAAATTCAGTTTTCCGGGATATTTTACCTCGGTTTTATTTCATTTTTTATAAATAACACATGTTAAGCCTTTTTCTTCCAACTTTGGTTGGTTTCTGTCTGTTCTTTTTGTACCAAGCAGCTCCGACGTTGCCGGCAATCCCCAGTCCGATTCCCACAAATATTAATACAAATGAGTCCCCGGTGAACTTTCCAGCACAAACGAATAAATTGTTAAATAGTTAATTGTCTTTCTGGAAATTGGTCGGTTTCAGGTTGCTTACCGGAAGATACGAGTCCAACTGATGAATCCCGAGGTTCTGGACGTCGGATGCGGTCCTTTAAACTTCTCCCAACCTAAAGGATTTTCCGGACACTAGTGCAGGTAAGTCCGATCTACAGTTCGAACAGGTTTGCGCCTCGACTAGAACCGCCCCTTCATCTTGTTCGGACAAGGTATTGAGATCGCATCGGCTCGTTGACAGACTTTGCGTGTCCGGTCAGTAATTTACAGACCTACAATTACTTCCGGCATCAACGCAAAGTAACTCGCATTCTTCGAAGGTGGCCCCTATTTCTGATAACGTTTTTGCCTCGATTAAAACGAATCTACCGCGAACTCCGTCCTGTATTTAGCTAATGACGAACAAAACATTAACTTAAGCAGTTAATATTAATTTAGCGTAATGGTTAATAACTTGCCGATGTAATTGGTGCAAATCGGAAGACCACTTGATTTACGTGATGTATTCGTATACTTGCAAGTTGCCTTCTTCCAGAATTTTTGGGCACAGATTTCGTGATCTGAAATACCTTCCAATAACGTTAGATCGTCAAGAGCAAATGCACTTGAACAAAAATGTGGACAAAGTTATAATCGTTTTTCTTGATTCTCTGTTAAGGGCAGACTTCGAAATACTTCTTATGTCTGATGGGCGGTCGTTCTAAAAACATTCCTTTGACTGTGAAAGATGAATTTCAGAAAGGCGTTTAGACTCGATTAATAATGAACATCTTTCCTTTTTTCACTTTAATTTTCGAGAGATTCACTTTGGCCCATTCCGCGATTTTCAAAAGGGGTGTCGATTCGCGATTCTTTGTAAATGATTTCGACTCTTCTTCATACATCACTGTTACCTATAAATGTCAGTAATGATAATAGCCACAGCATAAAATGATTTTATTTAACTCAGTTCTACTCGCATTTTAAACGCATTTTTCTGTTTGTTTCACATACGGTTCAATTTCGATTTCAAGTCGAAACATTTTTAAGACATTTTGACCCAAGAGCCACCGTTTACAACCAGAACCATGAATCTGTAGACGCTTATATTCAAATATTACAATGATAGAAAAACCAGAAGCGTATGCACATAAGTTTATAGGTTCCATAAGTTCGCTCGTTACTGAGAACTTGTCTTGAAGTGACGTAGGTAAAACGTCATAGACTCTCGTAAAGCGACGCCTGGTCAGGCGCTGTCAAAGTCTTAGTACAGACTCAATGGGAAGATGGACTGCGAAACCGAGTGTAGTCAATTCTCACGTCGTTCACGAACTATCTCCCAGTAAGTGTCTAGCATTGGGAAGTACTTATGGAACATATCTTATAAATTTATGGGATGTGTAAAAAAGGTTGTCTTAAGTCTCGAACGATTGCGGGATCAATTATTACTTCCTCTTTAAGAAACCATATCAACCTGGGATATACGTTTCAACGCTAATCAGATCTCACTCTTCTTGGAAAGAGAAACAGGGAACTAACGAAATATATTGCGAACGTTTGCATAATCTTATTAGGTTTTTAGTGTGTTTATTTTAACGGGAGAAGTCCACTTTACACGATATCAAATTTCAAGATGAAATTGAAGATATTAAAATTTCCCCTCTTTGAGATAGAGCTATTCCATTTAGAGTTACACCGTGAAAGCGCTGGGACCGTCGAAAAGTTCTTAGGACCCAAAAATATAACTATAGCGGGAATTAGAGTCGATTTTCGCCCCAAATTATCCTCTCTTCGCAGGCAAGAGATGGTCCACCGTGTAAAATGTTCATGGACTTTGGTTGGTGTCTTGGTCGTTCTCTTAGAACTGACCGACCGAGTTCAGTCACAGTAAGTACTTGAATTATATTACAAGTCCAATAATCTTAATTAAACTTGTTAATACTTGAGATAGAAACGAGGGAATGTTGAACAAATAATTAAGTTTGAGATTCCCTATTTACTTAGAAGGCGTTCCAAAACAACTTGAGAGACTCGATGCCAAACTACTGGTGCAGTTTTCTCGCGTAATGGAAATTATTTCAGACCCTCTTGCCTTATTGTAGAGTTTCTTTCATTTCCCTCCAAACAAAGTGTTACTTCGTGATAACCGTTGAGTTTTCATCTATGTCACTCCACGAATACCTCTCGTTAACCAATTCAAAGTAGTTTAGTCCCTTTTGAAAACTAAAGACGGCTTTTACTTCTATGCTTTTTTTAACAATGAGCGGTCAGCCTTGCTCTTTTTTCAGAACTTTACCACCGGGGTCGAATCCACAACGAATAAGTTCTGTTCGGACTTTATTTGCACAGTAATTAACTCTTTGAAATAGGAATCACTGCATGGACACATACACGTCCTTGAAGTCGCGAACGACCGTTGTAGCAATATCGCTCTTTATCATATCCAGTGTTGAATTACAAGACTTCTTCGGGGCTATTCAGTTACTGATATCCGAACTACAAAAAAAAGAAATAGTGTTGATGCGATTGCTTAGATAAATTTAATTTGCGCCGAATGGTTCCTTGTTTGTTGATAACGTTACGAGATCTTTTCATTAGGTCAATAATTTTTATAGGCATGCATTTGTGGTGGCACCAAACACTTTTCGATTGGGTGCGGAGGAAACCATCGCAGTCTACTCTCACTCAGGACCTCAAGATGTGACCGTTAGCTTAGCCGATTACCCTGTAAAGATGAACACCTTCTTCACTCGGAGTATAAGGGTTGTCAATGGTTTGTTATGAGAGACATGTTTCTTTTATGAGGCAATCTGACGTCAAAATTCCTCTGTCCAGATGCACCTCAGACCCTCACTGTAACGGTCAAACCCGAACACATCCCACATTTGAACATAATGGGACCTTTGGACCACCATTATGTGTATTTGATGGTCAATTCCGGTGGAAATTGGAAAGAATACAAAGTCTTGGTCACCCTCCACTCTGGTTACTTGTTTATACAAACTGATAGGCCCATTTACACACCAAAACAAGAAGGTTGATAACACAAACGTCAAATAAAATAATTAGGTTTAACATTTTATTTATGTACAATTTCAGTTAAAATAAGATTGATTAGACTTAATGAGGATATGTTGGTGGATAAGGAACCATTTACCCTTCAGATAAAGGTGGTCGGTTAAAGTAATTTATTCAACAAGTTCCATTTAAAGACTTCACGATCGCGTTTTAGGACCCGCACGGGTTCATCGTGGACTCGAAACCCAGTAAAGATCTACAATCTTCGTACGGAATGTACAATTACTATTACAAAATATCCGGATATTCTTTACTGGGTGAATGGTCAGTTACAGTTCTTTACGGACTTAAGGTCAAACTCAACACGACAGTCAAGTTCGAAATACAGGAATATGGTAGGAATGGCTAGTCGCGTACATGGTTAATTCTATCTAACATGACATCTGCACAGTTTCACCGAAGTACCAAGTGGAAGTCGAGGGTCCTGATGTCATATTCAACGATACTGAACAGTTCGAAGTTTCAGCCAAGGCTAAATACGTATACGGTAAAAATGTCGAAGGAGATGCCGTTTTCAAACTGAAGGTGAAATTGGAATCTGGACATACTGTACATTTCGCCACAATTGGACCAAAAAAAGTGAAGTGTATATTTGGTTACTCTGCGATTTGTCATGAATGTATTTATATTTTTTCAAATATCGTAGCTCTTCGAAGGTGAAGCTACTGGCCAAATCAGTACTTCGGAGATTAGAACAAACGAGAAGATTGGTTGGTTTCCCAGTATCAGTGGAGCTAGACTCTTGGTCGAAGCCATCGTTTACGAATTTTCTTCGGGCGCCAATGAGAATGGAACATGGGACGAAACCATCTTCTCCACAACCCCATATATCATAGGTTTCCAGAAGTCTTTGTCCGATTTTAGACCTGGGATCGATACGGTTGTTCAAGTAAGTCATTAAGACAGGAACCGCAATTATTGCATATTCTCTAAAACCGATAATACCGCTAGACACAAATTACCCATGTTCATGGCAAGCCTGCCAATAACGTTGAAGTTAAAATCACGGTATTTGACAATTACAATAACATGGTACCGGTTAGAGAGTCTAGCGATCGATCAAACGAAGAAGGTTTGGTCGCTTTCGTTGTAGGAACTGAAATTTCTCATAAGTTCTTGAAAGTGACAGTAAGTCTGAACTTGAAAGTTCCTGGTCACGGCATTCCTGAACCTAAACATTGTTGAAATAACTTTTAGGTTGAAACAGTCAAAGATGTTAAGCATCCTTCCAAGGGAACAATCACTCTAAATCCTTTTAATTCTCCAATTAATGGCGCTTACGTTGGCATAAGTAAAACTAATAAACTAATGTACAAGGTATGCAATTACATAGTTCTTCCAGTTGTTTCAAGAAAGAGGGCCACAATAATAAATTTATTCTAAATATGTTAAAATACCTATTTTGTGCGTGGGAAGGTGCGTACATAACTTTTCCGTACAATTTCAAAGTATAGGCGTGTAAAAAAAGTTTGTTTTCATGTCTGTCCTACTTTATGAAATTCTGTCAAGAAACGTTCTGTATCTCAAAAACATTTTCGTCTTGTTTGTTAAGAAGTTTTGCCACTGAATGCTCTTGACGTGTTGTATTTATAGGTTGGATACACGTTTACTCGCTCTATCTACACGCATCCTTCAAGCATGAACCAGCCTATTTCCTATTTGGTCGTATCTAAAGGTAAAATATTAGCTTCCGGAAGCACTTTACATAAAAGTGTCCAGAGAAGTTTAAGCTTCAAAGTGACTGCCGATATGGTTCCCAGTGCACGTGTCCTGATCTTCACTGGTTACGGAAACCATCTCTTAACCGATTCTTTTAAGTTTACGGTCGAGAAAGTGTGCCAACCGAACAGTTTGGTAATGGTCAACAATAAGACTGGAGTTTCGAAGCACAGATTAAGGAATTGATTTTTCTTACTAGATAACTTTGGAAGCGGAAAGCGATAGAAAACCGGGTGAAGTTGTTCATTTGAAAGTAAAAGGGAAGCCTAACACGATGGTGGGAATTCTGGCTGTGGACACCGCCGTTTACGCTTTAAGGAACAAGGATAAACTGACCGGAGATAAGGTAAGGCTTGAGTTAGGCTTTAATCGTTCAATTAATTGAACGTTTATCATCGTAGATGTTTGACGAAATGGAGAAACACGATCTTGGATGTGGTCCAGGTGGAGGCTTGGACTCTGCCGCTGTCCTGACCAACGCTGGCGTAATAATCATCGCCGATACAGTGGCTTTGACCACCGAAAGGAAAAGTAATAATTATTATTAGTTAATGCTAACAAATGAAATTAATAATTATCTCATCCAGGTTGTCTTGAAAGGAAGTTGAAGAAGAGAGAAATCAGCGAAGAAATAAGTTAATAAATGTTGTTACCCTCTTGTTTTTACAATTCTAAGATTGATGTATTGGCATTTTTAGCTCGTGAACATGGACAAGGGAATGAAAAGTGTTGCAGGTTGGGAAAGTTGCCTGATAAGCACAAAAGGTGGGTCAAAACAGTCGGACATCTCAATAAGCTGTATTAACAGAACGTGGCTAATTGCAGAACGTGCGAAGTAAGAGCTGAAATTATCCGTCGATTTGAAGAGTCTGATTTCGAAGACAAGGAAGGTTGCGCCAGCGTCTTCCTCAAGTGCTGCGAAGCCATTCAGCCGAAGTCTGCACCTGGTCAGAATTGGCTTCTCGATTGCATCTCAACACTAAACCGTTTTTATAAATACTCCTGGCCTTCCTTTGTTTCAGGACTTTACACTCGTTTTAGACGATCGATCAACGAGGCCGAAGCCGATAAGATGGATTTTCCCGATGAGGAAGAGCTGGGAGTTCTTGAAAGTGACACTGTTCAGAGGAAAGATTTCAGAGAGACTTGGTTATGGGACAGTGGTGTTATCGGGCCCAGCGGCGTCATGGAACAAAATAGGACCCTTTTAGACAGTATCACAACCTGGGTTGTACAAGCGGTTGGACTTTCGAGTGCCGGGGGTGGCATGTGTGTTGCCGACCCTAAGAAGATCGTGGCTTTCCTGGATGTGTTTATAGACGCCAAGATGCCTTATAACGTCGTTAAGAATGAGCAAATTGAGATTCCCGTGACGATTTTCAATTATGGGCATAAAAGATTAATGGTAAGGGGTGTTTGGTTTTTAAATTTGGTAATCGGTAGTTAAGAAAATGGTCCTTAACTCTGTAGATGTTAGTATACACGTACGGATTAGAAGGTCTTTGTTCCGATGCCGAACCAGGTCAAAAGGGAACCCGTAAAAAAATCTACGTCAACTCCAATAGCGCCGAGACCGTGGCCTTTCAAATGATCCCACTCGTCGCCAAAGATTTCTCTATTACGTTTTCGGCCATGTCCAGCGGAGGATCTGATACGGTTGTTAAGACGCTGAGTGTAATTGTAAGTCAGTTAAAGCAATTTTCTCGTAATAAGAGGTAACTTATGGGAATCTCGTTTCTCTCAGCCAGAAGGCGTGCAGAAAGAGGAGTTCATCACCTTTGCCGTTGACCCAGCCAACACGGAAAGGGGGAAAAGAAGGAATGTTGTTAATGAGAAATACGAAGCCAGATTCGATTTCGAAAACAAGAAACAACTTTCAATCGTCAAACTGACTCCGGAAGTCGAATTTGTTGTTCCTGGAACCGAATACGCCGTCATTGAAGCCTACGGTACGGATGTAGTATCATAGCTGTGAAAATTAATAATATTAATTTAATTTTCAGGCGTCAGATTCGGTCCTTTAATTGAAACCAGTCTAATCGACCTCGATCGGTTTTTAAAACAGCTTATTGGAAATGGCGAAAACATTATTATGCGCATGGGACCCTTAGTATACGCTTTCCATTACTTGAAAGCCACTGGAAAAGTCAGTTCTGCTCAAGAAGCAAAAGCCTACCAATTTATGCGCGACGGTAAGATATTTGAAATCGCGAGTATTAAACTAAACTTTAAATCTAAATCCTTCTAGGATACAAAACAGGATTAACTTATCGAAAGCCCGACGGTTCCTACGCGATTTGGCTTTTTAGACCATCCAGCACGTTGTTAGTTAACTTAAGATTAAATATATATTTCGCAAAGTCCGTTTGATAGGTTCGTTTATTTTTCAGGTTAACAGCATTCTACGCCCGAGTGTTTTGCCAAGCGGGGAAGTACATCTATGTCGACGAAATTGTGGTCTGTAGTGTCCTGAATTGGTTGGTGACTAAACAGAAACCGGACGGAACCTTCGTGGAAACTTCCCCCGTTGTTTATCCGGAATTGAGAAATGGAATTGATGAGGACATTAGCCTGACAGCTTTCTCCCTAATATCTTTCCTAAAATGTAATTGTCACAATTCGGTAAGTACTGTACTTAGTAGTTTTTAAAATATCTTCTTCACGCACTTTCGGTGTTCGCGTAGAAATTTCAAGGCCCTAAAGATAAAGCTGCCAATTACTTACGCGTCAAAGTACCGGTAATCAACGATCATTACAAATTGGCCCTGACGGCTTATGCCTTGGCGCTTTACGATTCCGAATCCGCTTTAGAAGTCAATGAAAAACTTCTACAAATGTCGTCGTTTGATCCAGGTACGCGAAGACCTTATAATGCAACGTTTTTTCGATGTACTTGAACGTGTGTAATTACTCAGTTTCGAACACGCGCTACTGGGGAGATGGAAAATCAGCCATTTCGGTAGAAGCGACCAGCTACGCTTTACTGACTCAGTTATTGTACAAGGACTTGGAGAAATCGACTTCCATTGTCAATTGGTTAAATTCCAAGAGAGGAAGTGGGCGTGGATTCGTGTACACTCAAGAAACCGTTGTCGCTTTGGAAGCTCTGGCTGAATACGCCATTTTGTCAAGGGAACCCGAAATGTTCCTTGTCATGAACATTACCACAGACTATGACCCTTATTTCAAACACACATGGCGCTTTGAACCCGAGAACGCCAAAGTTAAACGACAAATTGAGGTGGGTTTATAGAAAATTTTTTGGTTCAACCACACTGATTGCGAATTCTAATTAGCTGTCCAGAGTTAAAGGAAAATTGATTATTGAAGCGGAAGGTACTGGTTCCGTTGTTGTCGGTGTCCGATTAGTGTACAATATAGTCAATTTTCCAGACGACATTTGCAAGGTACGTGTTGGATTTGAAATACCTTTCTTACACCATTTTAATATGCTTCATCCTGAAACGTGCAGTTTAACATTAATGTCACGGTTAGCGAAGCTGTCAATAAGATCAAGGAGGATAACGTGCCTATTTCTGCTTTGGATGGTGTTCCTTCTAAGTTAGGAGAGCGACTTGGAATCGTCTCGATAAATGGTACGTTTAACTCTTTGCAATTGTGCCAAGTAGATTTTGAGTAAGTTCTTTAAGTATGTACTGTTCTTAGCGAGCCAGCCTTTGGGAATGTCATCCTCCAACCGTCCTCGCGTCTTTGGTAATCGCCAAAGTAACCCGCTCTCTAAACCGCTGAGTAGTGACGACTTGGATATTGATTATGACTTTGAAGACGAACTATTAGAGGATGCGCCGAAAATCCTTCGAAAAAGAGATCTGAATGGTAAGTAGCAGTTACAATTCAAGTATTTTTTTCTCATTACAGTAACTGCACTTACAGGTGTTCCTAAATCAAATGCATTACCTCTCAACTTAACTATTTGTACCAGGTATAATTATCACTGTCGCGTCCATATTTGTTTCCCTTAACTTCTCCATACATTTACAGGTATTTAGGTGACGGAGTGACCAATATGGCCATAGTTGACGTTGGAATGTTAACTGGCTTCAAACCAGTCCAGGAAGATTTGAAGAATTTGGTGCGCGATAATTCGCAATCCATTGACAATTTCGAAATAAATGGACGAAACTTGATCTTCTATCTTGAAAAGGTGAGTAGTACTAACTTGTCCTTGGTCTGTAATTGGGAATTTGATGAACATTCGCCTTTCAGATAAATTCGAACGCCACAATGTGTTTCTCATTCCGAATTCAACGAGAATTCGTGGCAAGCAACTTGGAGTCCGGATTAGTCCGAGTTTACGATTATTACGAACCGAGTTAGTTTATTGATTATGATTGCAACAAAAATAATTTAGTTTTAATTCATTTCTGCTTCTCATCTGTGTAGACCAAGCTTGTAGCCAGTTTTATCGCTCCCAAACTACGGGACCTATTGTGGGAAAAGTGTGTTTCGAGGAAGAAATTCCTTTTGGAATGGAAGTTGGTAATAAAGTTTGCAAATGCGCGGAAGGTAACGATACTGTCTTTCTCGTCAGTTACTAAAAGGAGTAATAACCTTAAAAATATTCCCTTAGGCGGTTGTCCACCCGAGAAACCGTTTAAGGAAGTATTTGAGGCTAGAAGTATACAAGCTTCTAGGATATTATTGGCTGACTGGGCTTGCAACGAAAGGGATTACTGTAAGAATGTTCTACTTGGTTAGCTAAACGAATGATTTCACTATTGTGTAATATAGTTTGGAAGGTTAAAGTGCTGTCGATCGATGAGAAAATGTCGGGGTACATTCACTATAAAATGAGTGTGGTCAAGGTTTTGAAAGAAGGTCAGTTTAAGGTTAAAGTTTATAAAATTGAACACAAACTAGCGATTTAATAACAGGACGTGAAAAGAAAGACGAGGTTGAATTTGAGGAAAGGGTATTCCTTGCCAGAGGTAATTGCCCAGCTTCAGTTTTGAGCGTGAACACAATTTACTACATCATGGGACGCGATTCGGAACCCATTGAAGTCGACGGAGAATTAAAGTGAGCCACAGTAATAACAGTAATAAACTGTGATCCATACTGACGAGGTAATTATGACGCAGATACAAGTACTTCATTGATAAAACAACCTTAATTCGAGCTTGGATCGACGTTAATGTCAGAGGCAATAGAAAAATTACTAGAATTGAGAAAAAACGACAAAACGACATCTTCAGCAATATTGAGCGAAAGTTCGAGAAGAAAGAAGCGTGCATGGATTAGTTTCGCGTCGTGCCTTCGTCCAGATTTCGAGAAATCTCTCCACCAGGGTATATGGTGAAAGAATACTAACTGGATTTAATTTTATATACAAGTTTACAAGATATTTTTACCCCGATTTGCGTTTTTTTCTATAAATAACACGTGTTAATACTTTATTCTTCTTAATCTTAAGACGTTGATTCGGTCAATTCGACATGAGTGTCTACAAATCTAACGTTGCCTGGGTTCTGTCTGTTCTTTTTGTACCAAGCAGCTGCGACGTATCCGGCAATCCCCAGTCCGATTCCCACAAATATTAATATAAATGATATTCCCGTGAATTTTCCTGCGCAAAGAAATAAATAGTTAATTTTCGTTCTAGAAATTTGTAGGTTTCAGGTTTCATACCGGAAGATACGAGTCCAACTGATGAATCAAGAGGTTCTGGACGTCGGATGCGGTCATTCAAATTTCTCTCTACGGAAAGTATTTTCGTTAGTGATGTCATAAGGACACTAGTGCAGGTAAGTCCGACTTACTGAAATAGTATGAACAGGTTTGCGCCTCGACTAGAACCGCCCCTTCATCTTGATCGGACAA
The DNA here is from genome assembly GCA_019434445.1 of Phalangium opilio. Lineage (NCBI taxonomy): Eukaryota > Metazoa > Arthropoda > Arachnida > Opiliones > Phalangiidae > Phalangium > Phalangium opilio. The sequence goes on from JAEQBA010001669.1 coordinate 23,546, forward strand.
GGTATTGAGATCGCATCGGCTCGTTGACAGACTTTTCATGTCCGGACAGTAATTTATAGACCTACAATTACTTCCGGCGTCAACGCAAAGTTTAGCGCATTCTTCGAAGGTGACCCCATTTTCTGCTGACGTTTTCGGTTCGATTAAAACGAATCTACCCAAGTCCGCGAACTCCGTACTGTATTTGGCTAATGAGGGACAAAACATTAACTTAAACAGTTCCGACATTGCGTAAGATTGTTCGTAACGTACCAGCGTAATAGGTACAAACTGGGGCCCGTTTTGTGGTAATCGGAAGATCGTAGAGGTGCGTCTTGTGCATGACGCAATTGTCCGTGTCACCGCAGAATTCGAACCCTAAACACTTAAAACTAGATTCCTTCTTGCATTGCAAAGCGCATTCCTCCGCCGAAGAACTGATCAAGGTTTTGTCTCCTTTCCCTAAACTAGGCCTTCCAGGAAGTTCGGTGAAAAGCTTGATAGCGTTTCCTGCAAGTTCATAGGTCATAATTCATATCATTGATACTCGCTTCCTGAAAAACTAACGTCGATAAACTCCGCAATGTGTAGCTTTCCCTGGTTCTAGTTCTTCGACGCTGCTCGAGTTTTGGGTTCCTACAATAAAAACGGAACTAAGTCTGCAACTACGATCCGCGTCGCAAAAGGAGAACGAGACGCATTCTAAACGACTTTCTTTGACGCATTTGTCGTAACATTCGATGGCTGAACCCACAGAATTTGAACCCAAGTCGATGGTAGTCTGAGAGGCCTTGCTTAATTTCCTGTCCTCAAAGACGTATTCGTAATTGATGTCGTCGTCAACTGTTAATGGAAAACTCGATAATTACGAATGCTGTAGTTGGTTTATTTCATGAGTACTTACAACCAATCGGCGTTACCCTGGTATCAAGGCTTTTAGCGGTGATAACCATCTATAAGATGCGTCACAAATTGTTATTTTTTCAATCAATTCACGAAGTCGGTCTTACCTTATCAATGGTTACGGTTAATTTCCCGTCGCTAATGTATTGGTTCAGATTATCCATGGCAGTTTCTAAAGATACTTCGTCCGGTTTGGACGAGGCCGTCGTACCTGTTTTGAAATACTAAATATTTTAGTTATTGTCCTTACAAGCCCAAGAGAAAAGGCTTACGGAAGTAAAGTTGACACTTCTGATATTCGGGGACAATTCCGCCCCAGTTTTTGTCACTTTTATCCTTGGCAGACAGGAAACAGGCCGATTTCTTCAGGTCATTATTGCATATTGTGAAACCCCTTTTATGGATAGAATTTAATTATTTTCAAGAGTAGTTACTTGGACTATTTGATATTTACGTACTTGCAAAACAAGTCTTCTTCTTCCATACATTTTTGGGCACAGGTTTCAGGATCCGAAATACCTTCCAATAATTTTTGGTCGTTAGTTGGTGTTTCATCGACTCCGTAAAGAACAAATCCACCTGAACAAAAAAGTGGGGATCAAGATATTATAATATATTTTTCTCCTTTCTCTGTTAAGGACAAGACTAAGGAATTTTTCTCACGTCTGAAAGGTGGTCGTCCTAAAAACATTCCCTTGACTGCGATATTATTCTTATTGTAACTAACCTACAATTAAGATAAATTTCAGAAAGGCTTTGGACTCTATAATAACATAAGTTTATAAGATATGTCCCATAAGTATGACGCTTACTATACTTCGTACTTCCAGAGCCTTACTGAGAGCTAGCTCGAGAACGACAAGCGAGAACTGACTTTACTCGCGGTTTCGCAGTTAATTCATCTCTAGTCTGTACTAATACTTTGACAGCGCCTCTCCAGGCGTTGCTTCACGAGAAGCTATGACGTACGTCACTTCAGGATAAGCTCTCAGTAACCATTTACAAACTTACGAAACATATCTTATGAACTTATGATAATATTGAAACATTTACGTTTTTCAGTTTTATTCTAAGGAGGTTCACTTTGGCTGATTCCGCAATTTTCAAAAGGGCGTAGACTCGGAACTCTTTGTCATGGGTTTCGGCAATTCTTGATATGGTACTGTTAGCTATAAAATTCAATATTAATTAATCAATAAATAATTAATTACGCTTAGAATTAAATCCAGTTATACGCACATGTAAAGTAAACCAAGAAATGCATTTTTTGTTCTTGTTCCATACACGGTTCGATATCCATATGATCGTAGAAAACTCGACCTTCCGCTTGGTCAAAATCAAAAAAGTCCATCCTCCAAGTTGGTGTGGGAACTTCGGTAATCGGTTCGGTAGACCATAACTTGTAAACGATTGAAACGGGTACTTGAATGTTGGAATCACCTTCCATCGTTGGTAAATACGTTGGCTATGCGGAAAAGAACCGACATTATGTCATGTCCTCGAATAGCTCCATGATGACCATTGAGTGCTTACCGACATGAAGTAAGCCGTTATGACAGCGCGATTTGTTCTAGTTCCCATAAAGAAAAAGTCGTTCTTGGTTGTTTCCCAAAGGTCACAGGCAACGCCGCGATAATATTCCTGTACATAATGGTCAGTTATTCGGGTGACAAAAGAATGACTCACAATGACACTTACTCTTCCGAGATAATAGAAATCGCCGTCTAACCCCAGAAACTTTTGGGCAGTTTTCATTTCTTTAACAGATCCTCTTATACCATCGTTGAACAAAGTGGACTCAATTGGTTGTATACCAACGCATTCCCCTCTTTTTACCTGGTACGATACGCCGGTGTTGAAGTCCATCACCTCCCAGACGTTGGACTTTTCTTCAACTCCTTCGGTTTTGTACAGTTTATTAAGTCCATCGTAGTAAGTCTAACCGTAATAGGAGTGAATATGTCTTTGTTTCTGTAGCAGTTATTATATAAGTACCGACTTACCCTAGACCGTATCACTTCACTCATCACAAGGGGTTCGTTTCTCATGGACAGATAAATTTCGCTCGAGTAAGAGATCTGTTGTTGTATCGGTGGCATTTTTCGTGGACCTGTTTGTTTCAAACCCTCGCAACCATACCCTTGAGGAATCTAGATGGTACCGTGTATATTTTTGAGTATGGTACCATAAATGTGAAAAGGTCATGATGCGTACCACGAAGGTATCGTCTCGCCTAGCTCTAGGTTGAAATTTGATGAAATCAACTTGAACATCCACTTTAGTGTCAATTGAGGATTGTTTGTAAGCTCCTTTGGCAGTGATACGGACAGGAATTGGTAGAGGTCCCGCTGCCCATTTGGTAGCTGGAATAGCAAATACATAAATTAAGACTTGTATTGTTTCACGATATAGGTATAATCGAATACATGCCTGAGAAGTAAAAGTTCAAGGTGACTCCATTGTCGGTCTTATCCCGAGCCGTGAACCGGTTACACAGAATGCCTCTAATGAAGGTTTGTTCTAGGTAACTCTTGAATTGCAAAATGTCATAGGTGAATGATAGCTAGACGCGGGGGGAGATAATTGTAAAATTTCTTACTGGTGCCTCATTAGTTTCTCTGAATAGCATGGCTGATGGTCCGGAGATTAAGTTTTTCTTGTTAGTCCATCCCCAGGATTCCTCGGTGTAATTCTGAACATTGCAATTGCCATCTAAAGAATTTTTTCAATTCTTTAGTAAAGTCCTACTGTTTATTCATGGTTTAAAATACTTTTAATGACGATAACTTTATCGAGATCGGAAGTATAATACTCGGCGAATCGCGAAGCATAATCGGACGTTATTGTTTCGATTCGACCTCTTTTACCCCTGACATCGTGATACTCCGCAATGTGTTTTGTTTTGTTCTGCGAAACAGCGTACGTCACTTAACTGACAAGTAATTATGGGAACCCCCGAAGCGACTTCTTACCACAACACGATCTACTATTTCTGATTCAACTTCATACTCTTGAAAGAACAACTCGGTTATTTCCGGAAATATGTCATCAATTCGATCTGGTTTCTCAGTTGGTATAATTGCCGTTGGTTTCACCGTTGTTGTAACAGGTTTTGTGTCGTTGGTTGCTGTTTCGACACCGAGGACTATATTCAAAGAATTAAGAAACGAGTTTAGTGTAAGTTTCAAAGGCACTGGACACTTGACATACAAGTGAAATGGTGGCAAGATCTGTCTGATCCATCTTGATGTTTAGTTACGTTGATTGTGTCGAAGATCGTTAAAGTGTTGAGGACGCATTCCACGACTTCATCCTTACTGTCCTTGTCCTTGGCTTGACAGAAGTTAATGGAACGACACTTTAAACCCGGATTTGTCTTACATAGACGCGCGCATTCCTGGAAATTCACTTTCGTAACAACGGTAGCTGAAGGGTCCCTCAATTCCAATTGACCCACATCCTCAAACTCAAAGGCGTATGATACTTAAGGGAACAAAAAATGGTGCGTTAGCCTATTTTAATGATTCACCCTACGTAAACTAAACCTCTCTTACGAGAATAATGTGTGCAAAACTCTGACGTGGATACCGTGGAACTTTCCGATACGTCTAAGACGTGCGTATCCATTAGAACGCAAGTATGCGAAACTTGACAGTACTCGAGTCCCTCGCATTTGAATTTCTGTTCGTTTTTGCAAGCTACCGCGCATTCGTCTGGCGTTTTTACTTCGGGTAGAACTCTATTGCCTCGAATATTTGGAACTTTGCCCTTTGATTCTTCGAAAAATTGGATTGCCTTCACTGTGTTTGTAAAAATGTATTAAAATGACCTGAAAAATAGGCCTAATGACGAAAAAAAGTTATTTCGTCGTACGAGAGTAGAGATTGCAAGAGTCATCGTATTCGGTTTGATCTTTTTCGGTTTCAGGGTTAGACCAATCCGATTTGAAATAAACCGAGGTCACCAGACATCGTGATTCGCCATTATAACAGTACGAGAAACTGCTGCAAGCCGTAATACTGGTTTTAACGCATTCGGCATAGCATTCCTCCGCGGAACCAGTAGGCTTAGTAATTGCAATGACGCTCTTTCCTTTCTTGGATAGTCGAGTTTTGGTCTTTATTAGTTCGTACGGTTGCTTTCCTAAAGAAATAGTTCAAAAAGTCAACTTATCTTTGTCTCGTGTTTTAACCGCTAATTGACATTGACTCACCGACAAATGGGGCGTCTTTGATAATAATTTTTGTCGGTATCAAATAAAGCTAAAAGAAATTAGAATCGGAAAAATGAAAGGTGATTTGTTTACAACTTATAATTTTTAATAATTTACGTACTGTTTTTTGCACGGCCCTTAATTCGAGTTGAAGTTTTACATTGCTGTTCTGAAGATTTTCTACAGCCTTTTCTAACGGTAATCCGAAATCGCTGGTATTCATGTTACCCCCTATTAAAATTAAATTTATATCCGGGTGGTTTCCACGGGTTTTAGTTAAATACTTATAAAAAGCTGGCAGTTTTTGTTGTCGTCCGGTTCAACGGTGACGTTACGCACGTCATAAGCGTCCATAGTAGACACGAAACAGTCGGGGACATCCTTAGTCTTACAGTAGGTGAAACTCCTAAAAACGTGTTCACGTTAAAGATGCTTTTATATCCTTTGCTGATTAAACTTATTCTAGAAGACGGGACAATCTGACCCCCAAATTGAACCGACCCAATAACCAAACCTAACCCTAACCAGAAGAAGGATGACACTATGTACCCTCTTAATACATTAGTTGTGTAACATGATTCTTCCCAGGCGAGGGATCCCTTTTTGTTTGCTCTCCCGCTCATCAAACTTCAGATGGACATCACACCGCGCTAGGGTGAATTCTGTAACGGTTTGGTACTAAATCTTCAACAATCAACCCACAAACCTTGATTGTCTTGACGTGGGACAAAAATCCACAAGCGCATGCGCCTTGGCAAATAGTTTAGCGCTAACAGAGTAATGATGAGAGAACTATATATCTCGTATGTAATTCGGTTTAGTAACTTTGCTTCAAATGTAAAATGATGTTGGGAAGAATCATGTTACAATTACCCCGTTTTGTGCTACACTTCTCTCAAAGAGAAGTATTATATACTTCTGCCCTATCTTCATGCAGAACTTACTTGCAGTTCTTGATATGGTTTTGGTTTAAACAGAACGCGGCGCAACTTTCCATATCCTTTATTCCCGTTATTTTAACTGTCTTTCTTAACGCTGGTACATCCTTTTGGTAATTGTAAAACTGAGCCAACAATGGACTTTTATCTACAATTAATCCATTAACCAAAATTTGATCGCCTTGTTTTACGATCTGAAATGCCCGTATACCCAAGGTTATGTTAGTAAGATCAAGATTAATGTAGCATTAGTCAATTACGAACCTCGGTTGGCGGAACTCTAATGGTTGGAACGTTAGCCGCGTAAGCAACTAGGTTAGGGAAATCGGTGCTTATACCAATTTTTGGGTCAATAATCGTTGTTTTGTCAGGGTCAGCTGCAACCAAAATAAGTATATTGAAACTCCGTTCCGATCCTACGGGACTTGTTTAAATTTCTTACGTATTTCGTAGAAGATAGTGAAGTACTTTCTTTGCTCTGGTCTAATGAAACATTGATCAATAGGTATGTCCATCTTAACACCCGTTTTAGTTCTGTAGTCGTCGTAGTTAAAAATGTTGTATTCAATTTGTATCGTCTGTAAAATAAACCATGTATTTTGTCACGTTACGTCACGAACAGTTTTGTGTTTATTAATTACCTCTCCGGATGCAATTGGTTGAATACTGACTAATTTCCTAACTGGTATTCTACTCAGAAGTACTTGTTCTCTGCCTGTTTTGTATTTGTCCTTAAAAATATATATCCCTTGTTTAAACATCTACACTTATTTAAGTTTAGTTTCATCTTACAGTAGTTAAATAAAATGTAATAACGACACGGTTTAATGTAATGTTATCTTCCTGAACGTTCTCTTTAATGGTTTCCCAAACTTCGCAATTTATGTCTCTCCACATTTCCTAAGATTTAATATAGATTACGAATTTGAAAATATCAGAAGGGGATAATAGAAGAAGGATGACACTCTGTATCCTCTTAATACTTTAGTTATGTAACATGATTCTTCCCAGGCGCATTAATACTTTTTCTTTGCTCTCCTGCTCATCAAACTTCAAATGGGCATCGCACCGTGCTAGGGTGAATTCTATAACTGTTTGGTACTAAATCCTCAGCAATCAACCCACAAACCTTGATTGTCTTGACGTGGGACAAAAATCCACAAGCGCATGCGCTTTGGAAAATAACTAAGCGCTAATAGAGTAATGATGAGGGTACTATTTATCGCGTATATGATTCGGTTTAGTAACCTTGCATGCTCCAAATGTAAAATGATGTTGGGAAGAATCATGTTACAATTACCCCGCTTTGTGGTACACTTCTCTCGAAGAGAAGTATTATATACTTTTGGAAATTATAAAAAAAGTAATTTTTCTCACATCTCCCAAATAGTAGTAGGTTCCATCTAAGTCCAGAAATTGTCTTGCCGATTTTATGGCATTTGACGGCTGACTTCGACCTTGGTTAACGAATGAGTCTGATAGTTTGACGTGCCCGATGGTACACTTCTCGTTAACGAAGTTGTACGAAATTCCTATTAATTAAAGTTAATTTAATTACATTACTATAGAGAATGTATAGTTCATCCGGACATTGGTAATTACCAGTATTGAAGTCATTGACCTCTTTGACTTGTTCATGCGTTTTCTTATCGTGGTATTCTCTCATGACAATGCCACTTGGCTCATCGTACCAAATCTTAAAATTAATTACGAACTTTTTATACAAATGAACGAGAAATTTCGTGCACCCAAAATAGTATATTTTACCCTGTTTAAATCAATGTAGGAGGTGAGATTATTTTCACCATCAAAGAAGTTGTATTTTTCCGCGACGAAAGAATACATTGGTTCCAATTCGGGCATTACCCGGGCGTCCCTCGATTGAAGGTCCTTGCATCCCAGTCCTTTTGGTATCTAAATGTCAAATTCCTTTATTTGAACCAGTAATATCAGATTATTGATGAAACCTTACCATTAAATTGTCTTTGCTGGCTATAAACCTTGATCGAAAATATATAAAATCGTATTGAATATCTACTTCCAGGGTTTCATTGCCTAAGACGTAAGATCCGTTTACGTAGACTCTAGCCGGAAATTCGTATTGGGTACCGGAAGCGGTTGCCCAGTCGTTAGCTGCGAGAAAATCGGATATAGCTCAGTAAATGTTTAAGTGTTACTGTACCATACCAGGAACGTAAATTGTTATATCTACACCACGATCCACTTGGTCTTTGGCGACAAAGACGTTGCATAGTTTGCCCCGAACGGTTCTTGTACCGATAAATTTCTGTACAGGAGTACAACGTTAATGGTCAGGTCATCATTACGTCTCAACTTCCAAGTACTTACGGGTTTATCGTGTACTGACATACGTATCTCGCCACAAGACCGTCGAAGGTCCAATTATAAGTCTTTTCAAGTCCAACCAACCCCATTCCAAGCCACCTTCGGGTGCGATTGCTTGTCGCATGGAGAAAACGTCGCATTTTCCATCTACCGTTTAAAGATTTATTATTTTTTTTTCTAAGAAACTTATTTGGAACGTTGATTTATTTATTTACTTCTGATGGCGGCTACTTGTTGAGTTCCTGAGAAGAAGTAATAGGAATTTGTAGTGCCACTGTCGAATTGTGTATAATCCAATCGGGTCTCTTTCTTGATGACGTTGTGATACTCGTTGACGAAAAACGTTAGCCCCTGTAAAAGTATCCGATGTTAATATTAGGTCTTCAGTGACATCGTCGCTTATTATCAACCTCTTTTTTGCGCATGTATTCTACTCTGACTTCGTATTCGCCCGCAAGTAGAACGTCCTTTATTCCAACGTAAACAGGGTCACCAGTTGGTGATGGCGTCGGCTTTGTATTGTTTTTAGGTTCCAAGTCATTAACTGGAAAGAGTGTTTGTTCAAAACTCAAGATACTCTTGTTATATCGAATTTCTTACGAGTGTAGAGAGCGAATGTTTTGTTGGCAACCAGCTGAACTCCAGCGTCTATAAAGGAGACTGTATTCAAGAAGCATTTACTGAGTACGACTTTATCAAAATCGGTTGCCAGTCCCGGTTCGGCGTCAAAGTTAAAGGATCGACACGGATAACCGGGTGGTTGTCGGTAACAACTCTTGGCGCATTCTTCCAAGGATACGTAGTCTATTTCACGAGCTAGAGGATCCTGGATCAACATGTGTCCGACGTTTGTGAATTCCGAACTGTATTTTTCTTAAATTAAAAATATGGATGTTAAACGTTCTTAAGCGAGCTGCTCAAGGGTTATTCTTACTGGAATAATGTGTGCAGTTGGCTGACGCGTTGATGATGGCACCAATACTCATGTCTAGTACGTGAACTTTATGTAGGGAGCATGTTTTTGAGTCTTGACAGTATTCGAAACCCCGGCAGTTGATAGAATTCTCCGTCTGACATCTGGCAGCGCATTTTTCTACGTTGTCCATTCCAGGTCCGGTAATCGACTTGTCCCCACTGAGCAACGGAACCTTTCCGGGAGTCATTTCGAATAACGCCAGAGGAGTGACTGAATGATAAATAGCGGGTGAATTCCAACATTAATGCAGTAAGAAACTGAAGTTACCTCTGTAAACCATGCATTGAGTGGCTTTTTCCATTTCGTTCGCATCTACTTTGGATCCCGAGTTTAAATACAGCGAACTAATGCGACAAACGCGAGTCGTTGGGCAAAATGAGAAACTGGTGCAAGCCATTCTCGATTCGGTTTTGCAAAGACGGTGGCATTCTTGTAACGTCGAAGCACTGCCTGAATCCAATTCGATCGTCGTTTCGGATACTGCGACTTGTCTTTGATTAGCAACTAGTTCGAACTCTATCGTATTTGGCGCAACTACAGAAGGAAACTCATGGTATTAACTCTTAAAACATTCATCAATATATTTTAAGTACTTACACCTAATTTCCTCAAAGCTTTTAGCAACGAAATCAACCTATTGATTGTCAAGTTTATTAATAATCCGTGTTTAGTATATTAAGTTATATCAAAACTTACAGTTTTTCCTGACTGACTTTGAGCACCGATAACAACCCTTCCATTGTTGATGCTGTCTTTCAGTGTCACTAAGGCATCATTTATTTCAAGGTCCTTGAGGCTCAAAGTAGTTGGCTGAACTGAACCTGTGGCTCACCAAACAGACTTGCTTACACCCAAAGTTCTCTAAAATAAATTTGTTCTTCAACTACTTACGAATGAACAGATCGCAGTTGGACTTTCCAGTCCCGACGTCTTTCCAATCTTCTGAACCGTCGTATTCTCCAACATAACATTCCCTACCACAAACCTGAAAAGAACTTGAGAGAGAAAACGTCAGTTAAGTTTTTATAGACAAGTTCCTGAGACACGAAGTATTTATCCGTCATTACTTGCAAGTGGGTTCGGACGTTTCGAGACATTGTTTAGCGCACTCTTCCGTATTATCCACACTTTTAACTCGTTGCATATCAACACCGGGTAACGTTTGTTTAGCCTCGTTGTAAAATCGAGCTAATATCGGTGGACTGTCTACAAGTTCGAATACGGCCCGCATACCAGTGTCTTCGGGTAACAACTCGTAGAACGGAAATCGTATAATAGAAGCGCTAGCGCCTTCCGCGACTTGTAGTAAAGCTTGCGTTTGTAAACTCAAAAAGAAGTCATGCAAGAATTCGAGGCTGACGTTTTGAGGAGGATCGGCTAAAATAAATTTAATACATGTTTTCAGATGTTAGGCTTAGATGTTCTTTCCTTAAAACTTACGCTCAAATAAAATGGAAAATTTCTTTCTCTGAGTCGGTGATGGGAAACACTTTCCGACATTCATAATATCATTAAAGATGCGTCCATCAGATTGGTCAAAAGCAAAGTAGTTATACACTATGTGTAAATCTGGAGTCTGTTTGGTACAAAGGAAATATGAGCGGATTTGAACACTAAAGAATATAGGGTGTTCCTAGAGGTTTGGTAAGACCGAAGTCCTTTTTAGAGTCAAAAATGTTCTCTGATATTTTGGCCCGAAAGACCACCGTTTACAAGTTATAATTAGGGTGTAAGAAACTGACCGGCAATGCTAAGTTTATCAAGGAATCATCCGTAATACGCTCTAATTATAACTTGTTCATGATGACCCGGACATCAAAATGTCATGTAGTATTTTCGAATCACAATCGCCCATAGATCCATACATCGGTCCTGCCACTCTTTATGGAACACCTTGTAAAGTTTAAACCTTACGTTCTTATCATTGTAGCCTGTTAAAATCAAGGCAACGGGAGGCTGAAAATTACGATCTCCTTCCGTGATGGCTTCAATTTTACTCTGCAGATTTTGTTTTTCAGATTGTGAAAACATTTCTTTATTAACTTGAAACTTACCACCATAAAATAGTAAGTGTAGATCATGGTGCTTGGGAAACCACTCTGGTTGTATTTGACAGTTTCCCATATGTCGCAGTAAATACTTCGATAGATATCCTGCGTATTTAAAATAGTAACATTTTTTTATTTTTTCGTTTTAACCCAAGGTTTTTAGAGGGACATACACGTCCGATGTAGTAATAGTCGCCGTCTAGTTCTATGAACTTTTTGGGGTCCTTCATTGCACCAACTAGGCTCGTAGTTCTTTCGGATTTGGAGTTTAATATTGGGCCAATAATGCAACTGTCATTTGGGTTAAAGACGTAAGATACACCAGTACGGTAATCGTCGATTTGCGTCGTGCCCAAAGCGTCCATCCTAAAGAGTCCATTTAATGAATCGTACCACACCTGCAATATAGGATTAGTATGATAAGCAATTTTATAACAGTAAGTTCTTAAGACACCCCAAATTATAAAAAAGGTTTTGCAAGTTTGGAGCGACTAAAACCATATTACTCTTGCGTTTATGCCTATTGCATCGATCTGACTCATTTGAGGCAAATAACAAGCTGATTGATGGAAATTGTTGTTTTACAGAGCTACCAGTCACAATAAACGTATTTACTAATAGAGGTTATGCAACAACCCGATCATCCGTACTTTGTTTAAGAAGACGTTAGTTTGCACTGTCTGCGTGGTTTCCTCCATATCGTAACTCTCAACGACAAAGGAGTACTGTTCTTCTATAGCTGGTAATGTTTGGTCATTTGGAACTCTTAAACCACTGCATCCGATTCCAGTTGGTATCTGTACACAAAAAGACAGTATTTATTTCGCGTCATGACTTAAAACATATTCCAAACTTACTCTGAAGATATACTGGCTGCTCAAATTGGTCTTGAATTGCAAGAAATCTAGCGTCATGTTCATGTAAGAAGTAATTGTGCTATTTCCTTGCTTGTCGATACCCGTGTTACCTACAGCCATAACTCTGATTGGAAGTCTAAGTGAGGTATTCCTTTGCAAGTCGTTGGCTATGGAAAAAATGTACTTTAGTTAAAGCCACTCAACCACCTTGAAGTTAGTCAACTTACAGGCGATGTAGTAAGTGATAACCACGTCGTCTACGGTGTCTTCCGCTTGGAATACGTCGACTTTAATCCCACGGACTTGGCCCTCTTTAACATAGACCTAGAAAGGGATTGGTTCGCGTCATTGGTTAATTTGTAATTCGGATAGTTTAATTGATATTACAGGAGGCTTTTTCGTTTTTCGAAACAATATGGATGAAGGTCCCACAATTTTGTGTTTGGTGTCTAACCAACCCCACATGGTTTCAATTTGAAGTAATGGCAAAGTGTCCAATGTGTATACGGTGCATGTTGGCTTCCCTGAAACGTAATTATTTTTAATAAATCGCTTCAGCTTTAATGGTCTGATTTATATTACCGGCGTAAGTTATTGTGACGGCTTCATTCATGTTACTGAAATAATACACGGACGATTTATCGACATAATCGATTTCAACTCGACCTCTACGTCCATCAAGATCGTGATACTCGTCGACGAATAAGGTGTGAGATTTTTCCTGGATTTTACAAAGAAACATGTACGCAAAATCAATCGCGAAGTACTTGTGATTACTTATTTACCCCATCTCTTGTTGTGAACTCAACCTGGCTTTGGAAACCAGTAGAGTCGAGGATATTGTAGTCTGGAAATTCGGGTACTTGTACTGTGGAAAAATTATATGTTTTAAAAAGGCTTAGCCAGGAAGATGGATTAAAAAGGCTTAGCCAGGAAGATGGATTAAAAAAGGCTTAGCCAGGAAGATGGATTAAAAAAAGCTTAGCCTGGAAGATGGATTAAAAAAGGCTTAGCCAGGAAGATGGATTAAAAAAAAGCTTAGCCAGGAAGATGGATTAAAAAAAGGATTAGCCTGGAAGATGGATTAAAAAAGGCTTAGCCAGGAAGTTGGATTAAAAAAGGATTAGCCAGGAAGTTGGATTAAAAAAGGCTTAGCCAGGAAGTTGGATTAAAAAAGGCTTAGCCAGGAAGTTGGATTAAAAAAGGCTTAGCCAGGAAGTTGGATTAAAAAGGGCTTAGCCAGGAAGTTGGATTAAAAAGGGCTTAGCCAGGAAGTTGGATTAAAAAAGGCTTAGCCAGGAAGATGGATTTAAAAATGGCTTAGCCAGGAAGATGGATTTAAAAATGGCTTAGCCAGGAAGATGGATTTAAAAATGGCTTAGCCAGGAAGATGGATTAAAAAAGGCTTAGCCAGGAAGATGGATTAAAAAAGGCTTAGCCAGGAAGATGGATTTAAAATAAACCAGACCTTGACCGTCGACTAATTCTGGAGTGACCATTAGTCCAAGAACTAAAAGTATCCATGGGAGATAATCTCCCACCTTCATTTTTTTGGAGATTCTTTACTTTTTAATAATAAGGACCAAAAAAATCCACAGATAGGTTACTCAACAACTTGTAGTTTGCTAGAGTTGGAAGCTTGTCCAGGTAATTAAGGTAAGGAAATCAGTTCCGCCTATATAACCGACGCCCCCCAGATTACTATCGAAATCTTTAGACTCGAACCATGAAAAGTTAGTTTGATATGATAAGGTCTGATAGATTGGTATTTTTTCGGTAGTTGTTAATGATATAATCATTTGAAACAATTGAAAATTTAGCCTTATCTCTCGGATTTAAGATAAATATATATTTTGATAATCTAAATTATTTTTGTTGGGAGAAAGTATGTTATATAAATTGTAAACTATTGTACTTTTCTCGACAAACAATTTGATTACGAGTATCGAACCTTATGGTTATTATAGGTATTATCATGAATAGAAACCTTTATTGGTTATTTTAATACATTATTGCCTAAATTATTTTAAAAATAATGGTTTCTTGAAGAAGAAAGTATTTATGTTATCAGTTTTCGTATATTAATTTTTTTTAATAGACTAGCAGCATTTGTGAGTATTTTCTACGGAAAAGTATCATTGGGTGCCGCTACTCTACGTTGCGCGAGTACCACTGTTTTCGTTTATTTATTTGTTCTAGGAACGTTAAAAGTAGCATTGCAATGTTTAAAATGTTTGATTATCATTCGTTTTTTGTGTTTTTATTGTTTTCAAGGCTGGCCGAGTCTTAAATTGATGAAGAAGTAACTAAAAATCAAATTATAACAGACGTTTTAATAGTCCCGCCAAAGTGGTCTAGTTTAGTTCAGTTCTGTTCATATAGCTAGTGTTACAAATCCGTTTCGAAGGTGTCTAGCGCCACTATATCGTAGCGGCAACTACATCAACTTCGACCATAATGCTTTGGGACGCTCCTCCTCCATCACGAAAGTTCTCGAGGATCGTTTTGCGTTTAGAGGCTTTCTGGACGCCAAAGTTGGTCTATCGTTAAAAATTGAGAGACACAGAGTCTCATGTGCTAATTTTCTGCTATTCAATTGAGTCGTGAATTGAATAATTTTGAGAAGAAAACACGATGGGATGCGAAGAAGAAGTCTTGAGGATTGGAAAGAAACTCGATAAAATGAGTTCCAACAGCGATCAAGTAGGTTTTGGTTTAATTAAAAAATATCTTGCATCTGTGCAACCATCACGCGCAAAATTAATTAATACGTATTAATTTCGTGTTTCGCGCATTTTGTATCGCAATTGGGCGAAAATTATGGTATGTTTTGTTGTGGGGATGCAAATTGGGAAATATTTTTCATTCTAATGGACTCCCAAAATAACAATCTAGCCTTTCTTCTATGGGAATGGTAGTATGGTGTGTAGGGTGGTTAGAGCTAGACGCGCCGCGGCTGTCTTTGTAGTTTTTTCCGGCGGCTCCCGCCTTTTTCATTCTCACTAAGCCTTTGGCTCGCATCTTTATCAAAGCATGCCTTGATCAATGATCCGCACATCGCGAGGGACTCGTCGGCATTATAGAAATTGAAAACAATGGAACCGTTAGATAAATTTCATTTAGGTGTAGTTGACATAACGTTGTTTTTTATTAAATTTAGACCCAAGCATTGGAACTGTTAAAGATCCTAAGAGATCTGCCAATAACATTGGATGTTTTGACTGTAAGTTCAATAGAGTTATATTTGCTGAGGGGGAGGGGGGTGAGACGTCAGTGGTTTTACAGCCAATGAAATTAACAAGCCAACAGATGGAGTCACCTTCTGGTGGCTATAGAGCTCATGTTAAATTATGCCTCCAAAATGGCGAATGGGCGGAGTTTAATGTCACCCAATGAAATTAACAAGCCAACAGATGGAGTCACCTTCTGGTGGCTATAGAGCTCGTGTTAAATTCTGCCTCCAAAATGGCGAATGGGCGGAGTTTAATGTCACCCAATGAAATTAACAAGCCAACAGATGGAGTCACCTTCTGGTGGCTATAGAGCTCATGTTAAATTCTGCCTCCAAAATGGCGAATGGGCGGAGTTTAATGTCACCCTCCCCGTAACCGATATAACTCTATTTTATTTCCACATAATGGCAAATTGTATATTGACATGAACAATTGCATATTGTGTCATAAATTGTCAACAGCGTACCCGAATTGGAATGTCAGTAAATGCTCTTCGTAAATCATCATCTGATGATGAAGTCATTTCACTTTGTAAGATTTTGATAAAACAATGGAAAAAATTACTATCTGGTAAGTTTAACTAAAATTTTTATTAGTTAAAGATTTGATTTGATTTAATTTAATTTCTTTGGTTAATATAGGTTCTCCTGGAAATAAAGGAGAGAGTGGTGGTAGTTCAGGAGGAGGGTCACACAAGGAGAAAATGGATACTACCAATGGTGGATCTGGAGATGAAGCTTCGAGTGGAAAATCTGGGGGTCAAACAACTATGCCATCATCGTCAACCTCTAAACCAACACCACCACCCGTACAACAACCCAGACAAACATCTTTCCCAGCTGAAACTTCAAATTCCGTTCGACTGAAATGCAGAGAAATGCTTGCCAATGCTTTAAAGCAAGAAGATGCTGGTAAGTATTTATTTATTTATAAGTGTTTAGTAGATAAAACATTATTAATCATCTTATTATTTTATTTTAATAGATAAAGCTGATTGTGAACTTGCTGAAGAACTCGGTGCAAAGATTGAAGATTATATCCTTTGAATTGCTTGCTCTTGATTAGTTTTCCCAAGTTCAAAGTTGTTTAGTTTCGTTTAGTTTAGTTTGTTTATTGAATTTTTGCGTTCCTTAACTATAACAGCACCTATTTTCAAAGAATTCAAAGATACCAACATGAAGTACAAAAACAAAGTTCGCAGTCGCATTTCCAATCTAAAAGACCCTAAAAATCCAAATTTGAAGCTCAATGTTATGTCCGGTGCTATTGCTCCTGAGAAATTAGCCGTTATGACAGCTGAGGTGCGTAATATTCATTTTTATTTATTTATTTTTAATTTTTTTATATAAATATTTATTATTTAACTTTTATAAATTATTGATTTAAGTTATTATAATTAATTATAAATTTGTAATTTATATTAATTAGGAAATGGCCAGTGAAGAGATGAAACAGTTAAGGCAAAAATTCACCAAAGAAGCCATCAATGACCACCAGATGACGCTAACTGGTGGAACCAAAACAGATCTACTGAAGTGTGGAAAATGCAAGAAAAGCAATTGCACATACAATCAGGTGCGTTTTGAAGGCCTAGATGAATGGTCTTTGGTTAAAGGTTGAGATTTTTTGTGACTGACACACACGGTAAGAGGGTGGGGGGAAAGTATGTGGCGCCATCTAGTGTTTAGCGGAAAATAAAATGTAGTTTATTGCGTATCGATGGCGCCACTAGTATTGAGAAGAAAGTGATGACGTGCCGCTAGTATCACGTGATTTATTCGATCTCCTTTAAGTCATGTTACACATGGAAGCCACTGGAATATCTCCGTTTTTAACACATTTTTTGAGTTAATTATTAATTTACTTGTGTAAAGGTACAAACAAGAAGCGCTGATGAACCTATGACAACCTTTTGCTACTGTAATGAATGTGGACATCGATGGAAGGTAATATTTAAAATAACTAAATTGTTTCTTTATGTTAAGCCTTGGTTAACTTTTCATGGTAGAATTGGAGGTTACAGATAAGTTTTTGCGGTTAGTTTTAAGCCTATTTATGCGGGAACAGCATTAATTTTTACGTTTTATTGAGTAATGGTTTTTGTTTGGTCTGATTTCTTTATAATTAGTTAATAGTTGCCAAACCGTTTGGTTATTACTAAGCCTCGGCTATAGATAGTTGGTTTGTTCTTTGTTTGAGTGGTTTAGGTCTGAATTTTTCATTAGTTATGGTTGACTCCAAATTGTTCCTTTAGTTTAAGCCTTGGCTAACATTTCTTAGAATTAGAGGTTACAGATTAGTCTTTGCGCTCAGTTTTAAGCCTATTATTGCGCGAAAAGCATTAATTTTAGGGTTTTAATGAGTAATGGTTTGTATTGTGTCTGATTTCTTTATAATTAGTTCATACTAAGCCTTGGCTATAGTTGGTTTATGTTTTAGGCATTAAGTTTGTTCTTAAAGTAATTTAGGCCTAAATTTTTCATTAGTAATGGTTGAATCCAGCGTAAGGTTTTAGTCAAGGTTATAACTTTGTATCTTTGACCGAACAATATTATACGCAATGTTTGAACATGGCAGTATTTTTGCCTTTACATTGCAGTTTTGTTAAACTGGGGAAAAAAACTTCTCTGTGGAGCTTCTAAGTGGAGTATCTGTTTTTGCACTTTCGTTTTGTAGCTTCGATAAAAGTTTATCGATGAAAAATACCTTCACTTTCATTCTTCGTGTAAATAAATAATAAGCTTTTACGTTTAAAAATGATTTAATATTACTCAAACATCATCATCTCTTTTTCAAACAAACTGCGTGTAAAGTTTAGGCAGACACGTTGATGGTAATTAAATTAACATTTATCGTAACTTAAATAATAAATACAACATAAGTTTATAAGATATGTTCCATAAGTTTAACACGACAAGCGAGAATTGACTACACTAGGCTTTTCAGTCCATCTTCCTATTTAGTCTGTACTAAGCCTTTGACAGCGCCTCACCAGGCGTCGCTTTACCCCGAATCTATGACCTACGTCACTTCATGACAAGCTCCAGTTTGTAAGTTGTAACCAGTGAAAAACTTACGGGACATACCTCATGATACAAACAATAACAATCAAAATATAGAGAAACGTATGGGGGGAAAAATTGCATTGAACGAATGAAAGACTTCGTTTTAAGTTTGTTTTTTTAACAACTTTGGTGACGTAGTAGTTCCTACTATTAATTTATAACAAAAACAATATATAGCTAATAATTTACAATTCTTATAAATAAGTTAATAGGGGTTGTTTTTATCGGCATTTCTTCCATTTAAAACTTAAATCGTCTATCGCGATCAAACCATCTTCAGATTCAACGGTATTAGCTTCAAAGAAGAACTGTAATGAAAAAGAAATACATCATTAGGCTTAGCAGTTTGATAATTGCAAGGATGATCGGGGAGAGGATGGGAGAAATAGGAGGGCATATTTTGGAACGGCTCAGGTTGGGTGGGACGTCAAAAAATGGGGGCGGAATAGTCGGATTCGACTGTAATTGGTTCGTCTGTAGCCCTTCTTAGCCAATAGATAGTTTTCACACATGGAGGATTCATACCATTTACACCAGGAGGCCGGGATATCTGGCGGACAAAAACCCGTCTGCTTTTGTCCTCCAGATCGCCCGGCTTCCTGGTGTAAATGGTATGAATCTTCCATGTGTGAAAACTATCTATTACTATGTAGTCTGACTATTCCACCCCCTTTAGTGGCGTCCCACCCAACCTGAGCCGTTCCACAGTTAGCCCTCCTATTTCTCCCATATTTCCCATCATCCTTGATAATTGATGTTAAGTTTAATTAACTTACTCTGAAACTCGTTTTTATCGGTTTGATATTAAGTTTAATTCTTTTCCATTGCAAAAACGACGGTTTAAATTCTTGAAAAATTTGATCTAAACCGTTTTCGCTTTGAACGTAAACTCGAAAGGAATCGGCTCCTATTCCGCTGAAATGTAGTTGAAAAGATAGACAACCTTCCTCTCTGTCGTAACTTAAAAAGTTAGACGAGAGAAGTCTCGCCGGTAAATCACTGGCTTCCATCGCGGAAACGGCCATATAACTTCCTGAATTTAAATCAAATTTATTAGATTTTTAATTAGAAATAAAAATTGGGGGGAGGGCTTTTCTCACCGGCGCCTGTTGTATGGTCACCCAAAAGTGTTAGTAAAGGGCCCGATCTTTTGTTCCAATTAGCTAAACCCGGTTCTTCTTGATTGTAAAGACCACATTGTTCAGTTTCAAAGTCGCAACTGAAGGGAGGTACTTCCGGTGGCGTGGGTCTAGCGTAACCTAAAATTGAATTGAAATGTATACATTAAGATTTTATTTACATAACAATTTAATTTGTTATTTTTGGTTTACCGTTGCATTCGTAAAGTTTATTAATTTTTCGAATGTCACCGGCGCTTAACTTCAGTTTTTCGCCAACATCTGGTAAGTTTCGAGACGCGTGCGTTCTCGATTCTATAGTTCGCGATTCCCCGTCGGCCGAGAAGGCGCGACTTCCGTACATCATAACGGAATCAAAGTCAAACGTTTCGTCTAGTAGATTATTTTCCCATGGGAATAACTTTTCAAAGTTTTGTCTTTGACCTAAAGAAATGAAATTTGTGTGTTTTAATAATAAATAGGTGTAATTTAAAAGAAAAACCCAATTTCGTACCATCTTCAATGTTTCCCCATAAAACTTTGACGTGTTCGTCGCGATCGGAACGGGTATGTTCGTGGGCCAATCCTAAGGCGTGTAAAATTTCGTGTAGAATAATTCCCATAGGATGACATTCCTCCCCCAATGATAAGTCTTGTTGTCCACCACCACGACGTCCCAAATGAGACCAACACCTGGAATGGACAAATTAGAGAATATAAATTTTAGGAAAACTCTTAACTTAATAATTTTTATTATACATATTAATTGTTAATCTTTCTGTAAGTCCTGATACCTCGATACCTTACAAAGACTACCATTTTACAAGTTATGATTAGAGTGTTTTACGGATGACCCCTTTAATTTGATAAGTAAGTAAGGAACTGAAAGACAATGCTCGTTTATTCAAGGGTACATCCGTAAAACACTTCGATCATAACTTAAAAACGGTGGCAAAGTGTCATAGAACATTTCAACTCAAAATCACCCATAGAACCGACTATACTGTACAGTGTGTTTCAGATAAGTCTGGCATAGATTAATAATAATAATAGAAATCGA
Organism: Phalangium opilio; assembly: GCA_019434445.1. NCBI lineage: Eukaryota > Metazoa > Arthropoda > Arachnida > Opiliones > Phalangiidae > Phalangium > Phalangium opilio. The sequence continues at coordinate 44,282 of JAEQBA010001669.1, forward strand.
TTTTTGAGTCGAAAATGTAACTTCTATCTCCATTTTGCCACAAGGGCCACCTGTTTTCGAGTTATGATTGTCCATAGTATTTTACGGATGACCCCTTAAATTTAATTAAGAAACTGATTAAGACAATGAATTCTAATTTAATTAAGGGGTCATCCCTAAAACACTCCATAAAATCATAACTGGAAAACAGTGTCCCTTGTGGCAAAATGTCATAGATAGAAGTTACATTTTCGACTCAAAATCGGTTTCCCAAAAGAACATCCCCTTAATTTGTTCCATGACACACTCAAGGTATTTCCCAGGAAATATTTCTAAACTAGAGTTACGACAAATTAAAACAAAAAACACGTGGTTTTCTGCGATGTTTATTTTGATTATCCTATACTATTTTACGTCGGTTATCTAACACGATAGTATTTTAAAATTGTGTGGGCGTAGAAAGCGAAGTTGAATGATGAATCCGTAGATAAGTCAACGTAGACGTTTCGATTTCTACTGGCCCTGCCCGCCAATATCGGGCGCGAAAAACTCCTTGGCCTTGTGCCTTATCGCCAAGAAAATCAATCTTGTTTCAAAACCAGATAAAACATTTTTGTTGAGGGTACTGGAATATACTATGCTATTCCATAAACTCTTCGCTCCCTTTTTCTCAATGCGATGTGATAATAAAAGGGTTAAGTGTTTTGTAATCTGAGACTGTATACTGTAGGGATTAGCACGTGATTGTCACGCTAACTCCGAGTGATAATTGCGGTCCCTCCTTTTTTAGATTATTTTTTTACGAGCGTTAGTTTTCATTGATATCTTGATGACTGTCTGTCTCTTGTTGAAATTTAAGAGTAGGCGCTAATGCCTTTGTCGTATTGGCAATTTTGCCGTGTACCAAGATATAATCTATATACTCATATATACAACTGTTTAGGCCCAATCTTTATATATATGCATGGTGGTTCTGATAAGTATGCCATCGATTAAAGGGGATGTTCTTTGGGAAATTGGTTTTGAGTCGAAAATGTAATTTCTATCTCCTTTTTGCCCCAAGGGACACTGTTTTCATGTTAGATTGGAGGAGTATTTTATGGGTGACCCTTGAATTAAATTAGAAATCATTGTGTTTCAGTTTATTAATTAAATTTAAGGGGTTATCCGTAAAATACTCTGTACAATCTTAACTTGAAAACAGTGTCCCTTAGGGCAAACAAAATGGAGATAGTAGTTATAATTTTCGACTCAAAATCGATTTCCAAAAGAACATCCCCCTTAATTTATAATCCAGACTTATCAGAAACACCCTGTATAACGCTCGAAATATGACGCGATTAGTCTTATCCCATGACGCATTGCGACGGTAGATTAAAATGTTTTACGTGTTCGAAATGTTTGTTGGTAGTTGAATATCTTTATTATTTAATTATTTTTAACTATTAAGTAATTGAATCTTTATTTATTCCGATTCAATATTGTTTGTGAAAACAGCGTGTACAACATTTACGATCTAGTAAGAAGTGATATATAGTTTATTAGGAAGGTATAAGATGCCTAAGTATTCGCGCGCCATAATCTCAGTCCTCCTTTCATAATACAAGGGGGGGCGTAAAAGGGGGCCCAGCTATTTCGCCTCTCCTCAGTCGGAAAATACGTAATTTTCGTCATTCGCGTCGCGCTGACGTGAGTTTTCAAGAACCAATGAGATGCTAGTTTTAATTTAGAGGCGGGGATTAACTCCGGACCTACTTTTGGACTGGAGATAAAGCTGGAAATGCGGCGAATTTATACCTTCTTCTTATTAAACTAGATATCACTTCTTGGATCTTGTTAGATGAATTTCAAAGGGGCTTACCCATCTTTTTTGGTGAAATGCACGTGATCTGATGGATCATATAAAGGAACTTGTTTAAATTTCAGACAAGTTTCATCTTCAATTTGTTTGATGGCCAATGCAATCTCTCTTTGAAGATGTTCTGCAAAAGAAATAAAAGTTTGGGGGAGGGTTAGATGTGATTGTGGCCCAGTCAGATTATTGACGAATTTTGTAGGAGAATTTATCAAATTCGATCAGGTCGCGAACCACGTTATCTGGGTCCTAAATATTGGTAGTTTTTAGGGGCTTGACATTAAGCATTGGCATATATAGATCCGTGGACATTAGATAATGGTTTAAGCCAATAAGAGCTTGGGACCCTTTTATCGTTAATTCATTTCGTCAACTTTTTATTGTATTGACAAAATCGCGTAGATTAAGTTACGTAAGGCTATTCACATCCTGAAACATTTTTATCAACTCTTAAGGTGTTTAATCTAATAATAAAAAAGAAGTTAAACTTTGGAGTTTGGTCGTAATGGACCTTATACCTCGTCGGTGATGACAAGTACTTGAAAAAGAGTTAACCTTCGAGAGCTATTTTTGGTGATACCAGCAAAGAAGTATTTCTTATCCCCCCGTATCTTTATAACAATGACAATTTGTTTTGAAGTGCCTACTTTTCTAACGACGTTAAAATTACTTAGAGATAGTGGGAAAGACCTTTGCTGTTTAAATTAGTTGGTCAACAACCCAAGTTAGGCTTGGTTCTAGATCTTAAGCCTAATTCTAGGCTTCGTGTAATTAATCAACATCCCCTATTAGACGTTCGAAACTGTAAAAGTTAGGCTTAGTTCTAGATTTAGAAACACATCCTTAAGCCTAATTTCAGGCTTAGTTCTAGACGAGTTGTAGATTTAGAAGTATATCCTTAAGCCTAATTTTGGACTTTGTGTAACTAATCATCATCCCCAATTAGACGTTCGTAACTCTAGAAGATGGAGCAATAACTATGTTCCTTAGTTTATCAACAAGTCGAGTTTGGCTCATCTAATTACAGTATAAATATTATTTAACAGAGCTATATTTTTAGCTAAACAACTTATTTTTCATTCCAAACTTAATCTGCAATGCATTTAAGCCAAATTTAGCTAATACAATATAATGGTGTTTGGGTATGTCTTCTAAAGAACCTTTAGAGTAGGACCGACTAGATAGTAAATCCCAGGATCATCTATAGACCATCAATTACGTCAATATGAGTGAAATTGATAGTCTATCTCTTGCTGATGCAAAAGTGGGGATGACTAGACTTTATGCTTTTCTTTTTCGTCTATTTAACCACGTGCTTTAGAAACAAATACATATTTTAGGCGGGAAATGCAATACTCCCAAGTCCCAAGAAGGAAGAAAGAAAGAATTCCGCGAAAACGGGAGCGTAGCGATACGATTAAATTGACTTCAATTATACAGAGGTCAATTGATTGATACTGGAGTTATTTTTAAACCCATTTCTTAAACTTGCGTCATTACGAGAGGAAAGTGTTTGCATTTATTAATTTTTTTAAGGCTAGAGCACGTGTTGGAAAGATGGTAGTAATTCTTGAGAAATATGCAATTCACTTTCTTCCTTTTTACATAATTTTTATCTCAGTTTCTTATAAAGACATTTTAGACTTAAAAGAGACTAAATTTCCGGGTATTAGATTATTAAAATTGTAATTTTATACTCTTAAAACCCCCCAAAAAAAATTTTTATTGGAATTTAATCATTGATATAATAATCATAACTTTTTATTATAGATTTTGAGATGAAAAATTGGGTTGTTTTTAGTATAATTTTGAATTTTAGACCCCTAGATGATATTTGAAACGATTTAATGGGTTAGCAAGTGCCCTTAATTTACGTCAATATTAACAGATATGACCTTTAAACTCTTAAATACAGTGTAGAAAAGATCATACCAATTTTAGTTTCTTATGGATTTCGCGATACTGCTGAGGGATGAAATTGGTATATGAAACTACGTGTAAAATTATACATAAGCAAGTTTTCCGCTCCTCTAATGAGTAATTATTAGCATTTTGATTTTATCGGAACTTAGATCTATAACTTTGCTATCAAAATGAAAAGATTTTTTATTATTATTAATATTTCATGTGTTTGCAATTTAGTATACTGTTTTTCCCCGTCGTCAGTTTCGCGATTCCCAGACAGTTATGAACTTGTGATCTCTTCCACACTGTCTAATTTGTTATAAAACTGTCTATAGATTATGATTCGAAGATCATAGTTTTTTTTCCTCTGTCTTGAAGATGAGGTCCCTGTAAATTTTTATCGTAACTTTTGGAGTGGTTTGATGCGAGTCAATTGAGGTTAATTATAAATTGGCGTGTTTATTGGAACGCTCGCTCCCAACCTTATCGAATCTCGGTATATTGAAAGCGGTAAACAAGATATTGTAAACAATATATTACCGATAAATATTTTCTCTATTAGCTAGTTTCCCTGGGAAACAGAGCTCTTTTAGATTAGTTAAGTTTATTAGTACTTGAAGACCTTAATTTCATAGCGACAGTGGGTCTAGGTTTTCGTATATACAAACCATAATAATTTTGGGGGTAATTAGTTTAAAATCCGTTAAAAATTAATATGGTTGCTGCAAGAAGTGATATCTAGTTTACTAGGGAGAAGGTACAAACTCGCCACATTTGCAGCTTTATTTCCAGTCCAAACGTAGGTCCGGAGTTAATCCCCGCCGCCTCTAAATTACAACCAGCATCTCATTGGTTCTTACGTATTTTCCGACTGAGGAGAGGCGAAATAACCCGACTTGTATTTTACGTCCCCCCTTGTATTTTGAAAGGGTCACTGGGACTATGGCGCGCAAATACTTAGGCATCTTATACCTTCTCCCTAATAAACTAGATATCACTTCTTGGTTGCTGGTAAGTTATTTAAGACGCTTGATTGGTTAGATTTATCTGTATGCATTGTCTAGTTTTATCAGAGGTTTTATTTAATTTTAAACCATAAACACAGGTTATGACCAGATCAAATTGATAGTTTAGTCAAAATTTAGTTATGAGACTTCGTTTGTCATGACCAAAAGATTGGGTAATTTCTGAATTTAAGTCAAAAATGTGTCGATGTTAGGGCTATTTGAGGGAATTGGTCTATGAATTCTAGCTCATCCTTAGATCAAAAGCTATAACTGGTTAAGAAAAAGGATCAAAACTTTGTAAAGTTACATCCCTTTTATCTTTCCAAAAACTATTAAAAAGAAAATTAACCGACATTCGATACAACAATCGATTAAGAGTAATATTTTATTATAATTTTATTTAATCAAATTAATCGTTTCATGTTTATAGATTTTAACTTATTTCTAATCTCCCAAGGGAATTGTCCTTGACTTCGAATTTAATCATTGAACAGTTAATTTATATAAACGATACAAATGTGGGTCATCTCTCAATACCTACCCTCTCTAATATAAACACTGAACAAAGTTATGATTCCCTCCAAAAAGTATATTTATATATATATTTTGAACTTCGCAATTAAATTTTACCATGGTTTTAAAACCAATTAAGGAAACATAGAAGTGACACGGGGAATCTTTCTGGCGACGCGATGATACCATTTCCTCAACTTAGTTAGACGGGTTTTGAGGGGGAGCTAGACTAATCATCATGTATATCGAATTTTACTTCGCCCCTTGCACGCGCCTAGGAACTAGCGTTACTATCAACTAATGAAATCATAGTTAGAAAGACGTAAGAATTGTGAGGCGTGACAGATAGTACTCAAACCCGGCCCACAAAACCCGCATAGAAATTAACATGGGAGACATGGGCGTTACAGTCATTCCTATATCTGTATTTATTCCTGATGATACTTAGAAATGTGGGTGGAGTTTCTTTCTAAAACCGCCCATTTCTCGGAAGTTTCACTCTGACCCTTACACGGTTTTCTACGGGGAAGTAAAGATTCCTAGTGTCGCTTTTAGTATTCATTATAATAGTGTTTCTACTTCAGTAGGAAATACAACATAGGGTACTGGCAAACCCCTGCCTTTATCTATAAAAGACCCTATGAGAATCTAAAATGTGGTGCCAATTCCCTATTCTTGGGTTTCTTAACGGGAAGGTGTTTAAGGTATAAATAACACTAGTCTATCGAATGCAATAATTAACAAAAAAAATTAACTTACGAACTGAATTTGCGTAATTGTAGTTGACAGTTTTATTGGTCCATAATCGATCCGCGGTTGGGATTCCAGTTTGAAACTATTGACATTAAGTAAACAATAAATTTGTTGTTATTTATAGAAGAAACGAAGCTCTTTAGATAAATATGTGAGCCCCCCCCCTTCTTAAAGCAAAAGTACTTGAAATAAACGGGTTAAAACCGCTTTTATTTAATCAAGCGGCATCTTTCAGACAGATACAAATTACGCGTAGGCCTAGAACTTCTTTTAAATTTATTGAATCATCCAACCCTCTTGAGACAAAAATATGAAAAGAAAATGTACATACACTGTTAGAGTACGACAAATCCGCTATGTCTCCTTGATATAATCCTACATTGTTAAATATCGTTAATTAGTAAAGTAATTAGAATTAGATTAATTGATTAGAAGAATAAGAAAGGTATAATTACCGCCATTTTGCAATCCAATATCGGTACGATCACCTGCATCGAATATTTTTGAAAAATATGTTAAAGAAAGTTTGATATAAGTTACTGTTTTATAATATGAAGGGTGCTGGTAGTTTTATGTTCTATGGGAAATTTTGAGTCTAAAATGTTTTATGAGCGATTTTGAGTCTGTCTCAAAATATTCGATGGTATTTTGTCCAAAAGACCACGTAAACAATTAAGGTATGACTGGATTGTTTTGTGGATGATCACTTAAATTTAAGTGTGAAACTGAACAGGCAATTCTGGTTTAAAACACTCTGATGTTAACTTGTAGGTAAATATATCATAAAACATTTTAGACTCAAAATCGCCCATTGGAATATCCTGTGCATAGATTTTTAAAGCGCTAATTTAGTTTTAAATGAACTAACCGCGCAGTTAAAGTTAATTTAATTTAATTGCTTAATTAATAATGAGAGAAATTTAAGAACGTTAATTACCATGCATTTTCGTAGCGAAGGCAACACCCAATACGAGTATATTAATCATGATTGAAACTGATACTCGCATAATACGTTAATAGAAAAACTTTATTTAAATAATGGTCGAAAGAATTTTAATTAACTGACGTACATTAATTAATTAATTAACGGTTTAAATCAACTTTGGCTCGATCAAAATAAAATTAACAATATATTTAGCATTGTAACTTCCAGGAGCTAACTATATCGTAGGCGATGGTGATAAAAGTTATGACTTGAAATTTTGGGGCCATCCACTTTTTATTGCTTTTTCTGGATGAATTTTCCCCTTTCTTAAGATGAAGACGCTAATTTTTTTTCTTCCCTCCTCATACCCTGTTGAATCATCGCGATTAACTTCTTCTCTTACTACACAAGAGGAGACGAAGACAGATAACTGATAAAAAGAAAGGAATTTCCAATACCTGATATACAATTTTTATTTTCCCACAAGTGTCAACGAGAGAGAAGAAAAAAATAGACCATTTTAAAGTCTAATTGTTGACAAACACCTATTTTCCTTTCTCTAACTCCCCTCCCTCATTCCTTCCGCCTAGCACGTGCTCTTATAGTTAGTACTTTCAACATCCTTATTACTAGGCAGCATTAACCCTAATCATACTAATTGTCTTAAATGTAATCGTAATAACCCTTAATTGATTAATTAATTTTAAGTCTTTAACGAGGATAAATGTTAGTCGAATTAGGCTTAATCATAATTATTTAAGTTTTTGTATGAAAGGAAAGAAAAAAATTATGTTTTCGTGTGTTGTTTGATGTTTATGGGTTCGGACCATGTGCGTCTTAGAAATTGAAGAAAGCGTGGATATCACTCTTTCTTCACGTGATAAAGGCGTGATCTAGTTTTAAGAAAAGGCGACGGCAATACTACGTGTAGGTTCGGAATGAAACAAAAGTTACCAAGTCGTCTCTAAACAAGGGATGACACTCTTCATAGAGGAAAGGAGGTCTTCCCCGGGGTTTTCTTCCAATTACCATTCCTTTAACCCGTGTCCCGTGACGCACATTCTTATTTACTGATAGGTTGAAATTTGATCGTGGGTACTTCAAAAATGATGCAACTTTATCGATTATGAAAGGGTCAATAACTGTTAATTATTTATATGTGTTAGCTTTTTTCCCCCTCCTCTTTCTTATCCTGACGTGGCTAGACAGATTTGCAAGCATTTCACTCTTGTCAAAATGCTATTTTTATAAAAATTCAATATCTAAATTTAGATAAAGTCAACCTGAATTTATTTTAAAGGAAAAGTGACTTTGGAAATTGTCGTGTCGTCTTTTAGGGTCAGGGTAAGGCGAATTCCCATAGAAATCATCGAAAAAATGAAAGGGGCAAAAATATTAGGTCACGGGTTGGGTTCAATCGATCTCAGGGTTCGGACGAAATTTTTATATTGAAAATCCCTGAATTTTCCAGCTTATCCCTGACCAAATTTTGCCAATATCCCTGGCCATTTTAAGGTGTTTACCACAGCCCGCTTCATGGTGACACCTGCAGCACATATTTAGGATTGGTCGAAGCATGGTTTTATGTACCAAACGAAATTCCTGACTTTATAAGAAAAAACTTCAAATCCCGGACTTTCCAAATTTTGCCAATATCCCTGGCCATTTTAAGGTGTTTACCAGTGCCCACTGCATCACACCTGGCCCATTGGTCGAAGCATGACTTGGTGTACCAAACAAATCCCAGACCTTCCCCTGACTTTATAAGAAAAAACTTCAAATCCCGGACTTATTACCTGACTTATCCAGGTTCTGTAAGAACCCTTGATCTATATATATATATATATTTATATGCCAAATTTGCTTTAATACTTTAATCAAAATATGGTTTTTAAATGGCACAGTTTTTCAGCTTAAAATTATTCATGAAAGAAAATGAGTCAGGATTTGAGATTGATATTTTTATATAAGATTTTCATTTAATCGATTTACAAGTTTTTAAATATACATTATGCGTTTTAGGTGAACCGGTTATCAGGAAAAATATTGTATTCTTTGCTTAAGTTATTAGCTTTGTCCGCCGCTCCGACTGTATGCAGCATTTGAATAATCTCTCTAATACACCAATTAGCATTCTCTCCTTCTTCAGCCGTTTTGCAACGACCCGCCAGTTGTACCAAGAACCTTTGAAACATGTCCAATTGAGGAATGATCTTGTTTCCCGAAAACCACGCTCTTGGGAAAGTGTTGGAAATGGTTTTGCATTTTTCCACTACACTCTTTGAAGGTGGGAAACTCTGAAGAGCCAAATTGATGTAACGATTGAGAAGACATCCGAGTGATAGTTCTAAAAGAGGCGCTTCGGCAAGAAGACCGTGCCAGGTTAGTATGTTGCGCAGAAGTTTGACGCATGTCCAGAATTGTCTGCTGAAGAATACGGAAACTGTTGATGTGCGATTGTCCAGAAGTTGCTTGGGGTATAGCGGTATAAATATGTCGTCCTCCAAGCTAACTTGGAAACGAGTGACGACAGTTTTAAAGAAGTCTTGCAACCTCTTGCTAGTCCCATCTACTGAAGGGTTATCTTGGATTAGTTTTGTCACTGTTTTGACAAGCTTTAGAGTTTGTTTCGTTGATAATGGGTCCCAAGCGTTTTGAACAATGCTAGTCATGTGTGGCAGAACAATTTTATTAATGATGTCTGGCAATAGATTTGTGTCTGGATCTTTCTCCATTTCGGTCCAGGAATCACAGTCAGAATCCCATCCATAAAAAACGAGTGTTCGATACCAAAACATGTTTTGCAATCCTTGTCTTGATTCAAGGGGGTTCCAGTTAAGGAGTTCTAATCTGATGAAAGCGTTGAATACTTTGGGCAAACAAATTGATACATAAGCATCCTTGTATGATTGTAGCGCTTGCTCTTTCCATTTGAGGAAAACCACTTTCACTCCCTCCAAGGAGCCAAATTCTTCCACTACATCTGCAAATACAGATTGCGCCTCTGCAAGAATCGCTTCGTATTCTTGTCTGAATGCTATCAAGTCGCTTTCAGATTCCTCGTCATCAGAGGACATGCCTTCATTGTGAGCAACCCTTCCTGCACTCTCAGCTTCCCTAAGTTTTCGGCGTCTCATTCTTCTCCCTTCTCTTTCAGCTACTCTTCTTGATCTAACTTCACTATAAACGGGTTTATCTTCTATGAAATCTGTTGGCAAACCCCTCATAACTTTGTTCGCAATTATGGAATATTCTTCAGCTTGGTCTTTTACATCTTGTTGACGTCTGGCAACCAGTTTTTCAACTCTGGATTTATGCAGGGCCATCAAACGTTGTTCCAAAAGGGCGACTTTGCCCAGTTTTATGTCCATACATTCTGTTAAATCTTCAACGTATGCTCTCATTTCTTGATAGAAGGCAAACTGCTTTGACAGTATGGGTCCTTCTTTGGTTAGTTTTTCGATGGTATCATAGGTTGATATTAATTCCTCTTTGTAAGAATCATATTGGAGTTTGTGTGCTCTATGAACTTCCTGTAGTGAAGATAATTTCTCTTGCAATCTGTTTTTAATGGACTGGGTTGTCAAGTTGCTTTTATCTTTGACCATAGTTTGTCCACCAGATGCTTTAATTTGCGCGTGTTTAACAGTTTCATAGCTGGCTAAGTAAGGTCCTGGCGAATTGGAATTATTTGAAGGAGCCAAGTTAAAGAGACCAGTAACTGAGTCCGTTTTTTGAGATGAAGGCATCTGAACTATCCCTACACCTTTACGAATTTGTTCTCTCTCCCAGTTATCCAATTCATCAGCTTCCTCATTTTCAACAGATTGATTTTGAGCCGAGAGAAATGCTTCCCTGGCTTTTTGTCTTTCAACTTCAGCTACATTGACTGAAAAATTAATTCTTCCTTCTTCTTCCTCGTCGCTTCTGTCATTGTCGTCATCTCTAACCAATCTTGATTTATCTTCATCTAATCTCTGGGTATCATCAACAGGAATGAAGTCTCCCATTTCACGGGCCATTTGACGATGTTTTTTCATGGCAAATATGGTGGCTGCATCTGGTATGATGCCACTTTTAAGGGCGTTTTTAAATGGGTTAAACTTGTGAGCGTCATCTTCCTCATCATCATAGTCTGAACCAATGTCTTCAGCTTCTTCACCATTTAAGATGGTACCAGCTTGGTTTGGCTTGTTTTTGGGTTTAGGTATACTTAGGGGTTTAACTATGATTGTGGGTTCATTTGGGTTGTCAATTCTTGGAGGTGGAGTATCCGTTTTCAATATTGTTTCATCTTCGAAGGTTTTTTCTGGTTTTTTGTCATTGGAACTAATGAGGGTACCTTTTTTACGTTCTTTTTCTCTTTGTTTGACTAATCTTCTGCTGTAATTAGATTTTTTAACTTTGAAAACTTCTTCCTCCTCTTCTTCTTCGTGAAAACTTAGTAGCTTTGATCCGCTGGTCTTTTTCGTATTTGTTGGTTCATCATTTTCAACTTTAAATGTTGTTTTAATTTCACGTTGCTCTTCATTATGACCAAGGCTTATTTTAACCGCTCTTCCATGATTTCCGTCAATTTCCATCGGTTCGCTCTTAATTATTTTTGAAGCATCTTTATCAATGTTGGCTTCTTCGTCAGAATCTTGGTAAGTTATTCTTTGACGAAATTTTCGTGTTGGCTTTTTAAATAGTGACATTTTTAACTTAATGCACCCTGCAAAATTATGGGACTTTATCCGATCCTTACACGTTATGGCGTAATAATAGTGTTTGGTTTATTATCTATGACTCTATGTTGGCGTGAATGGCGTCTGCTTAACCATAGGTCACAGCCAACTCAATCACGCACTTCGCAGCAGGCTGCGACTCCCCTGCGAGCGGAGAAGGGTGGGTATCTATGGTGGGTACTGACTGGGTAAACATGACAGAAACTGGAAACTTCAAACACTACAGGACAAAGGATAAAAGTGGAAGGGAATAGAAGGCTTAACTTATCAAAAATTATATTGAAATAAAGAATAATAAAACAGTGGGGGAAGTTGCATAGTTTTATCTTTTAAATTTTACGGATACGTATACTTGGATAGTATGAAAAAAGGTAGAATGGTGTTGCTTAAAGGTCGACTAGAGAGTACGAATTATAGCATAGCTGAGGAAACACTAAAACATGTGACAATCGGATGCGTGGCATATGAATTAGCATGAACGGCAGCAATTTTATGAGCAACCTGAGTCTTTATGCTTCTCACTAACTGAGTAGAGACTCTAAATAAATATAAAATAGAACAAAAACACTGAAAATATCTTTAGAATCTTTCAATTCTTATTAATAATAATACTTTTAACACAAAATATGAATTAGTAAATGTTTTCTTAAAATTTCAAAGTTGAGAGACGTCCATAAGTCGCTCTGTGATTGGCTAAATATTCAGGCCACATGACCAAAACATTTTAGCCATTTCGCCTCCCAGCAACTTCTTTGCTCATGAAGGCAGAAGAAGAAGACATACAGTTATAGTAATGTTCACGAGGGTCAAATTTCACGGATTTTTAATAGTTGATAAGTATTCAGTTGCCAAATCCAAATTTTAAGATTAATTAATATGCAGCAAGAGAAAAATGTTAAGAAAAAGAAAGCTAGAACTTGGACCGAAGCTGCTAAACTCGTAAGAAAATAAAACGCCACTCTTAAGCCTTGGTTTATATTGATGTTGTGTTAAGCCTTGGCTTACTCAAACATTCAAATTATTTAATTACTTGTTATTTATTCGTAATTATCTTTGTCGTGTAATTATATATTGATAATTAACTTAACATATTCAACTATTTTATTCAAATATTCTATAACTGACCATTATTATCTATCAGTAACATAAAGGCTAGCAATGCATTGGATCATTTTATGGTTTTATGATGATGATACATTGCCTAAAGGCAATCAAATAGTGGTTTTAAGTTTTCAAAGCATAATTACTAGCTAGGCGTAGAAATGTTTCGCGAATATCAATATTTTCTTGAATAAATCATACCCTGTACAAACTATCTTACTTTTTTAGGTTCTTGAAATGTTTCCCAAAACTCCCATGACACATAAGGAAATATTTGGTGTTGTTCGATCTCAATACTTAAAAGACGTTAGGTTTGTTAAGTTTGGATATATCTTTTTTTCATGGACAAAAAGCTTTAAAATGTGACGCAGTTTCCCTTACAGTGGTCCTGCCTCTTTAGCTTGTCTCAATGCTATGCTTCATGCGCATTCAAGAGGTCAAGATGCTATGTTTTACCGGGTAGCTGGTGTTAATAGTGTTTTTGGTTTAACAGTACGTCTTAAATTAAATAAAAACTGGGACTAAATGAAGACCAACCACCTGATTGATTCTAAAATTCACTTTCCAGTCTGACATTCCTGAATGCGCTACTAGATTAGAAGTTGACGAAGATGAATCGGAAGAAGATGATGATGAATCCAGAAACATAAATCCCCTTAAATTAACAACAAAGTCCAAAAAAGAGAAAGTCTTATACGTGAAATTTCCCCCTGGGTATAAGGCCCCTAATTATCCGGTAGTCAATTTGGAAGCCGGAAACCTTTTAACATCTTCTGGTGGCGAAAGACTAAGCTCTTCCCAAATAGCCGCCACCCTTAAAGACTGTACCCTAACAACTAGAAGTTCTAGTTTGCAAAATGGGGCGTGGAACGAAGCCACTGAATTAAGCGGGATTAGATCTCAATCTTCTTCAAAATGGTCCCGCGGTGGTGGTGATTCCAGTTCCAACATGAGTAATAGCAGCAAACCCTTGACACTTCATTTAACATTACCGGCCACTGATGCTGGGGTATCACCCGTTAAACTTTCACGTCACAATCATCATCATCAGAAAGCTGTGAAACACGCTTTAAGACAACAACAGAAAAGGAGGAGGAGAAATACGGCAATTGCAGCGGCTGGGGGATCTACAACCTCAACCTCAACTACCATTCCTATGGCTCCCCCGCCTCCGCCAGCTCCTCTTCCTAGGATAATAATGAAGCCACTTGTTCCTCCTCAAACTAACGCTTCAAGTTCTGGTTAGTTTAGTTACCGTCAAAGTGCTTAGAAGAATCTTCCACTGATCTCGTTCATTAATTGGAAACTGTTGATAAACCTAGTTTTTCTTTGGTGTACCAGGGTCCATACAAACCTGGAAAACAGGGAAAACCTGGAAAAATCAGGGAAATAAATAGTTGTCAACAACCTTAGGGAAATTTCGAATTTTTAGCAAAATTCAGGGAAATTTGGGTCAATCAGGGGCTGAGTAATTAAGTACAATGTTCATAAACATCCCCTCCATAGGATTAACATTACACTATACTTTGGAGGCTCATAACTCTGGTTCTACTAGTGATACGGGGATGCCCTTTGAGTATGTTATAGTCCTAATTATCCCCCATCTAACCATACTAAAAACGTAGGGCTACGACAAACAGGGGCCGAGTAATTAAGCAAAATGTTCATAAACATACCCTCCATAGGATTAACATTACACTAAACTTTGGGGGCTCATAACTCTGGTTCTAATAGAGATACGGGGATATCCATTGATTATGTAACAGTCCTATTTGCCCCACCACTCCCTCGTTAACATTGGATACTCCATATACGGGAAAAACCTGGAAAACTCAGGGAAATTTGTTTCCCCAAAAGTTGTATGAACCCTGGTGTACTCAACTACTTGTGAAATTCACTTTTTTTTTTTTTCTTCATAGTTTATACGCGTCGAATGGTTACTAGACCTTCAGCCCCAGTTTCATACAATCTTACATTATTGTCATCGGAATCTGTTAAGAGTCGAGTCGCTAGTTCCCCTTCAAATGATAATACTGTCCGACGTTTAAAACCTCGGAAAAGAAATCAGAAGAAACTTAGCACAGCCGCTCAAATAGCTCAAACAAAAAAAGGCTGTATCGATTTAGAAACTCCGGATTCTATTTTAGTTCACACTGATCTTAGAGTAAGTTTTGAGCGAAACCTCAAAACCCGTGTCACATTAACGTCGTTGTCTTTGACTCAAAATTTTTAACTTTTATATTCAATTAAGGCTCTGTTGAACAATCAAACCTTCAATTCATTACCTCAATCTCACCAATATCGACTTACCCAACTATTACCTCCCGTTGATCGTCACGTGACTTCCGATAATGTTGTTAGATTAAGCCCATCGGCTTTAAATAATGAGTTCTTCGCTTTCGCCTGCCAAGAGTGGTGTGAAAGATTATCGGAAGGAGATTTTACCCACGAGAATCAGTTGAAAAGAAAATGGGATGAAGAGAGAGAACGTAGCAAATTGGATGATTGGAAGATTAAATATTTTGAACCAATTTGGGGTCAAAAGTACGCGCCTTCATCTCTTAAACTGACCTTTAACCCAAAATCGTTGTCGCTGAACGTAAATTACTGTAATTCTTTCAGGACTTTACCAGAATCAACCGAAAAGCCTCCCCTACCAAGTAATAACTCGGAAGTCAGCTCAATTAGCCGTAAAACTAATAAGACTTTAACAAGAAACATTGAGAGTAATGAGAAAGAGTGTAACAAATCAGTGCCGACTATAAAAATCAAGCCTTTGTTGGAAAAAAATCAAGCTCTACCAACTATTTTGGCTAGAGGCTCTAATAATTCGCTACCAGTTAAAACTTCAGTCGGTTTGGAACGGGATCGATGTGACATAAAACGTAATTCGACTTGCAGTTCTAGTTCAAGTACTAGTAGTAGCAGTGATTCGAGTGAAGAAGGCCAAGAAACTGATTGTTTAATTCCAGATTTGATCTCAAATGATCCGGTAAGTTTTTGACGAGGGAACGGCTTGTTTCGCGTGCGTTTCGGGGCTAGTTTCGCCTACAATTCGGGACTTGTTTCGCCCGCGTTTCAGGGCTAATTTCGCCTACATTTCGGGCTAGTTTCTCCCACGTTTCGGGGCTTGTTTCGCCTACAATTCGGGCTAGTTTCGCCCGCGTTTCGGGGCTTTTTTCGCCTACAATTCGGACTATTTCGGGGCTTGTTTCGCCTACAATTCGGGCTAGTTTCGCTCGCGTTTCGGGACTTGTTTCGCCTACAATTTGGGCTAGTTTCGCTCGCGTTTCGGGACTTGTTTCGCCTACAATTTGGGCTAGTTTCGGGGCTTGTTTCGCCTACAATTCAGACTAGTTTCGGGGCTTGTTTCGCCTACAATTCGGGCTAGTTTCGCTCGCGTTTCGGGACTTGTTTCGCCTACAATTCGGGCTAGATTCGCCAGCGTTTCGGGGCTTGTTTCGCCTACAATTGGGGCTAGTTTCGCCTACAATTCGGGGCTTGTTTCGCCTACAATTCGGGCTAGTTTTGGCCGCGTTTCCGGGCTTGTTTCGCCTACAATTGGGGCTTGTTTCGCCTACAATTGGGGGCTAGTTTCGACTACAATTCGGGGCTAGTTTCGACTACAATTCGGGGCTAGTTTCGACTACAATTCGGGGCTAGTTTCGCCTACAATTCGGGGCTAGTTTCGCCTACAATTCGGGGCTAGTTTCGCCTACAATTCGGGGCTAGTTTCGCCTACAATTCGGGGCTAGTTTCGCCTACAATTCGGGGCTAGTTTCGCCTACAATTAGGGGCTAGTTTCGCCTACAATTAGGGGCTAGTTTCGCCCGGAGGCTTGTTTCGCCTACAATTCGGGCTAGTTTTGGCCGCGTTTCGGGGCTTGTTTCGCCTACAATTCGGGCTTGTTTCGCCTACAATTCGGGCTTGTTTCGCCTACAATTCGGGCTTGTTTCGCCTACAATTCGGGCTAGTTTCGCCTACAATTCGGGCTAGTTTTAGCCGCGTTTCGGGGCTTGTTTCGCCTACAATTGGGGCTAGTTTCGCCTACAATTTGCGTTTTTAAACTGTTCTCAGATGGAGGAAGGTACATTGGATAGTGAACCTTTTAAAAGTGACTGTCCATCAGACTCCACTGAGTTGGTGTCACTACCTGTTGATGAGAGTACAACTGACGCTGTTAAGAGAAAGATGTCAGATTTTTCAGAAGCCGATGAGATCTCCAGTGACTCTTCGCTTAAAAGGAGGAGAATTACAATTGATTTCGCAGGTTATTATTAAAGATTTTGTTGTTGTTGTCTGTGTTGTTGTTTGTTCCATTTATTTTTAACTTATCGAGTATTTGAGAGTTGTGACATCCTTTTTGGTTTCCAAGTCTATTTTACTGCAACGTTTTTTCGTTTTTTTTTTTTATTTAATAATCAAAATAGACCAATCTGATCGTAAAACTGAAGACGCTAATAAAGCAGAACGAACATCTTCGACTATGAAAACCACCAAAGATTATAATCACAGTTCTCATCACAAAAGTTTGCTAAGAACGACATTTACCGCGACAACTGGTCCACCAGCCAACCCACCTATTGTACCCCCTATAACTATACGTTCCATACCGGTTGCATCCAGCAACAGATCCAAATCGATTGACGGTGTCAACATGGAACGCTCCTACCAGATTTGTCAAGCCGTTTTGGAATCCAGTAAAAATCGTTCAAACTTTACTCAAAGTGGAAATTTGGGTTTCAAGGTCAAAAGTACAAACTCTTCGAGTTCGTCTCCGGCTTCTGTTTCTTCTCCTTGTCAAGTTGATTCGCCCACCCCCTCCATGTCTTCGATAAACAGCGAAAATATTTCATTAAATGTTGATAAAGTTGAATCGCCGCCGCATTCTTCGCCCATTATCGTCAAACCCAATATAAAAAGTGTTTCGTCTCCCGTTGTAGACGAAAATATGCAAGAAAATGTGCCGTTAAACGTAACTTCTTCAGTCCCAAAAACGAACGCGATAACTTCTAGCGAAACTGTAGAAAAAGAAGAAGAAGAACAACGCGTTACAGATCATCGCAAAACTGAAACTTTATTACCAAATGATTTGGATTCTCTCTCATCAGAGACCGTTTTGACTTTGATAAGCCCCCCGCCAGGCCCTGTTGACTCTTGTTCCGACAACTATAATAATTCAGTGTCTTTAATCTCGAGTAACAATAATACCGCGGTAGTGGCAACCCCAACTGAGAGTAAAAACGAAGATAGTGTCTCTACCTCGGCCTTTTCGACCATTAATACTCTGCATATTGCGACATCGGCCATTTCCAGCGTTATACCAATTCAAGTTTCAAGGGAGGGTACAAGTCGAACCAGTTCGCCGCAAGTATCTACAGGAACTTCTACACCATGTCACGTAAGTTATACTATCAACTTAATGGGTGGATTTTATTTTGTCATGAAGAATGTAATTGCATGCTTTGGATCGTGGTTTTACTTGCTGAAATATAACATTTTAGTCACACTAGTACTTAAGCGTTAGAAATAGGAATGCTTGAGTTGAGTACAAATCAGTAAGAGTCTTTCCCGCATACAGCCAATTGGGCGTCTCCCCCACCCCGCTATCCTTCCCCAGGGTTCGTACACGACCTGGAAAAATCAGGGAAATTGAAAATGGGCCTAAAAAGTCAGGGAAATTTAAAATGGACCTAAAAAGTCAGGGAAAAATATATTGGAGGGAAATTTAAAGTATAATGGTGATCAGAAAAATTTTTGTCTGAGATTTGAGCAAAGCCCCAAATTCGCGGAGCTCGCTTCGCTCGCTCAGGTTATTTATGATTTACTTTAAATTAAATTTAAACGAATTAATTGGCTAATTTTTATAAAAATAACTCGTGCAAAAATTATTTGAGTGAATATAGATTGGTTTTCATATACGTTCGCCATGTACGTTATTGCAAATGGTCAGGGAAATTTGTGGAATTTAGTCAGGGAAAACCTGGAAAAGTCAGGGAATTTCATTCCAAAAATTTTGTACGAACCCTGTTCCCCTCTGTAAAGATCTCCGCCATTTTGAGGGTAAGGGCTACAGGAGCTATGCCTCAATCCTCTATTGTAGCTCAAGTGAGTTGCACCACCTGAATGAACCTGTTTTTTTCGCTATTTTACTTTAATTTCACCTGAAAGTGTGATCTATATTGTTGTTAACGATTTACTGGCTTCACACGTGTTTTTTGGTGGTTTTTGTATGCTGGTTTTCATTATAATATGATTTCACTCGAGTTCTTTGCTTTGTATCGATCATTATATCTGAAAAGAGAATAGCACTCTTGCGATTAAAACGAGAGGGCCATCATGAAACGATTTATTTTTAGACCCCTAAAGCCACAAATATGGTGGACAAAGACGATTGTATTCCCACTGAGGAACCAAGAATTTTGACAGCGAGTGAAAGAGTTAACTCGATTCCGAAGCCCGAAGAAAATAAACTAGGAAAAGAGTTTTTTCAGAAAGATCATGGTGGATTTGAACCCGTAGTCTTACCGGATGGCACCATACCCGTCCTTGTTGTTCAAGAACCATCCGATTTGGGTAGCATCTTGCAAAAGGGTAGTGGCGCCAGAAGTTTTACCGGGATTCATCCCGTTACGCAATACGCGGAAGCTTTAGCCGCTCCGCGACGACCTCATAGTGAACCCGTTCCCCTTAAAAACCAAGGGGACCCGAATAATCTACCAAGATCAGCCAGTGTTCAAGACTTTGTATTTGGCATTCAGGTTGAAAACTCGGCGGCGTCTAATACGCATCACCAGAAAACTACCACGCGATACTCGGAAAATTCCGCGAGCATTCCTTTCATTTCGACATTGCCGACGGGCGCGATAATTACCTCAGACATGGTCAGTTTACCGATAAACAATAATATAAATCAGACGAAAACTGACGCGCAAACTGTCAACATCAACACCTCTTCCACGACGCGTGGAAAAAATATTTCAAACCATAACGCCGCCATTTATAGCAACGCCGTTCCTCACGTATTTCCATCGGGAACTTTACCGGTGTCTGTAAATAACGGTATCTTTCCTTCCGGTAGCATTTTTTTAACGCACAATGGTCACAATCACCCTTATCATTTAAACAACCACCGTAACTCTTTGACTGTCGTACCGAGTATTTCCTCTTTCCCCGTCATGTCGGTTGGATACAATTATTCTCAGACAAACGGGTTAACTTTGGTTTCCCCAACGTCGGAAGACGGCGGCGCCAGAAGTCACCACTTTATGCCAACAAACGCGAACGCGGCGGCTGTGTCGCATCACGGTAATAATAACAATGTTGGAATTCCACCGACTAATACTCCATCGACGAATGGTAGCAATTGCGCTTGCAGTTTGAAGGCCCTCGTAATGTGCGCTTCGTGCGGAGCATTTTGTCACGATGACTGTATTGGACCTACAAAACGTTGCGTAACTTGTATAATTAGGTAGCGCTCTTCGATACTATGATGATAACCTCGATCCTACTCTCTTTTCTCATTGTGAATAATTTTTTCTTACAAAAAAAAAAAAAACAACCTAGCCTCTTCAAATCCCATCGGGATGGTTTACTCCTTTTGTTTTTTATATATAAAAAAAAAAGATTGTTTTTATTGAGCTAAATTATTATAACTATTATAATCAATCCCCCTTGTCAATATAATATACTGGGAAGTAGGACATTGTAATAATATTTTGTTTTTGTTTTACATTTGAGTTGAAATGATGACATATGCACACATTTCTTTTTGGTTTTCTTCTTCATCTTTCTTTCTTTCTTTCTTTCTTCCTGTGAAGAGGGAATTAAAAGTTATTGACGTTTTTTTTTTTTTTTTTTTGAACATACGTAATTTTGATCGAAGTTTAGCGTTAGTTGACATGGGAAGTTGGGAACTGTCCGATAATTTCAAAACTTTTGCCAAATTAGCAAACTCGTTTTTTTCTTTAATTTTTTGCGAAAAAATAAACGCTTTCTTCAAAATTTAACAGAATAGACACGTATTATTGAAGGGATACAATAAAGAGTAAGTTTTAAACGATAAATATCAATTTAGCCAAATATCTTACGTTTTTAATACAAATTTCCTTAATTGTTACCTTTTGTTCTTTATTTCTTACTATATTTTGGAACAAAAAATACCTCTCTCAATATTTCTTCAATCAAAAGAGTTGATTAAGTTAAATACTGAAAAATTATTTTCTTTAAATTCCTCTCTCTCTCTGTTTTCTGTGAAATCTTACCAACTTCTATGAAAGTTTTTTGCTTTAAAAAGATGGACAACGAAGTTGGTTGGTAGTTTATGCAAACCATACCCAAATGAGATCGACGTAAAATTAACGTTGTTTATTTTAAGACAGTGGTATTTCTCGAAATTGGTATCAAAGATGACTGTACTAAGTTTCAATGATGAACCATTACACTGTTCATGATGCGAGAAGTAACGCTGAAGAGAAACAGTCATTTTTGGTACCACTACCAAGTGAGGTCGACTCAAGACTTGCCGATAGTTAAATTAACGTTGTTTATTTTAAGTCAAGTGGTATCAAAGATGACTGTACTAAAAGTTTGAATGATGAACCATTATACTGTTCATGATGCGATAAGTAACGCTGAAGAGAAACAGTCATTTTCGGTACCATTACTCTCTGTTGGGAAATTTTTACGCTTACCTTCTCTTAACAATTCTTTAATTTCGGGTATCAAAGATGACTGTACTAAGTTTAAACGGTGAACCATTACACTGTTCATGATGCGAGAAGTAACGCTGAAGAGAAACAGTCATTTTCAGTACCACTACTCTGTTGGGTATTTTCGGACTTTCTCTTAACAATTCTTTAATTTCGCTAAATAACATGCAAATTTAGGGTTAAAAGCGTTAACCCCTTTTCTATCTGTATATCACTTCAAAATTTTCGAGAGTAGGTGATTCTATGGTTAATTGAATGACACGCAAATTGAACCAAACCCATCATTCAAATCAGTTTTCTATATTCAACCTTCAAGCTTATTTTTGTAGATTCCATAATATTTAATAATAAGCTCTACAATTAATAGCAGTTTTTATGTATTTAATTAATTAATATTTGAATGAGATTTATTATTTTTTCCATGGTACAAAAAAATAAATACAATATTATGTACAAAAAAACGTAAAATGTTTTTGTTTTATCCCAAAGTTTTACGAAACTTTTTACGTAGTTTTCACTGTTTAACTTTTCATTTTAAACACAAAAAGAACTTAACGTGTTTGTTTGTTTGTTTGTTTATACTTTATAACCAACAAAGTAATCCTAGGAACGGTATAAAAATGTCTTTCTTTCTTTTTTTTTAATAAGTAGCTTTAATTTCTTATGTCATTAAGAAATGTAATGGGAATTTGTGGGTTACGTAAAACAAAAAAAAGAAGCTACTGAGCAATGATTTTTTTTTTTTTTTGGGGAATGTTGTGTTACATAGACGGTTTACGTAGCCGCCAAAAGTAGAGCTTGTTTTTTTTAAATGATATAGATAATAAAAACGATAAAAATTAATTATTTTTTAAACCTAAAAACAGCTACGGCCGCTAAAATGAAGAAGGCAGTCCAAGCGAACGTAACTAAAAAGCCTGACCACACCAAACTGTAACCTATACCCCATCCTCTCGATAACACAGCTCGCATTCCTTCTGTTGGAAGTGTTTGAGGAAGACAATATGAGAAGTAGCGCAGGAAATGAGGCATTCCTTCAACCGGCCAAACAATACCTGTAAGAAAATGTTAATACGTTTTTAATTAGTTAAGTCTTAAGACACTTATTATAATAAGGGTTATCTTTTAAGAGGTTAGACTTACCGCTGAGAATAATGTTTGGATAGAAAGATCCTAAAGATATCATAACTGCTGTGTTTTCCTCCGTTACTAATGCAGAAATAAGTAAACCTAAAACGGGATATCATGTTAATAGTGCTGTTTTTCAACATCAATTTACATTTTAAGATCTTACCGAAACACATGCCACACACTCCCTGGAACAATGTCATCAAGATAACCCATATGAATGGGCCGCGTGAAGGAATGTCAAAGACCAAGAACGTGAACACCAACAACCCCAATACTTGACCAATTAGGACGAAGAATTGAGTCATAATATGCGAGGTGAGTACTTGAAATGGAGTTACTCCAGATACCCAACTTCTGTCGAACAACCCACTCTTTCTTTCCTCCACAAAACTGATAGCCGTTAAGCCGACAGCCATGATGTAGGTTATACTTAGAATAACACCCGGTGTTATAAACTCTGTGAAACTAACTTCAACAACACCATATATGGGCTTTTCCATAACTACTGGTAAATTAGCTAGCAAAGGCGTTGAACCGATAACTTGTAAAAGATCTTGAGCGAATTTTTGGAATGAGTACAGCAAACTGGTCTGAAGGGTCAGTCCAATTTGTTGATCTAAAAATATACACGGACACGTTAATCTAGAGAACTTGAATCGCGATGTATTGCATTGCCAGGCTTAGGAGTACTTACTGGTCATGTCCAAATGGACTTTGACGGTACTGCACTCTATCGTTTCATTGGTGACGTCAAGACCTTGACTAAACCGGTCAATCAGGCACTTTGTGAAGTTGTGACTTATATGTATCACTGCCCAAGCATTCCCGTCTCTCACTGACTGTACAGCAGAATCAAAGTCGGTAAAAGGTTTCTGTAAAGTACCAATGATTCGTTAGACACTAACTCTCGGGTATCCTGTTCCAAAAGGGACATTGTGATACATACCTGAATAATAGTTTCATTGTCAAGTTGGCGTAAAAAGTCCTTGCTCATTCTTGGGGGGTTTTCATCGTTAACAATGGCAATGTCCAGATCAAAAGGGTTTCGACCAATGCAAAGGCACAAGAGAATAACTTGAATGGCGGGAAGGGCGTATTGAAAGAGTACAACCGCGATGTTTCGTCTCAGACGAGTAATATTCTTGTTGAAGAGGACCATGGTCTTGTTTAATCCATCCATACATTGATTGGGTCGTTTGGGAATGACTATCCTGTTGTTACCCGTCGGAACAATATCCCCGGCTGAAGGAGGCATGCGTAAATCATTCACGCTGTTGTTGATCAGGTCCAAAGTTGAATTGTTTAAGGTGCAAGCGCTGTTAGCTTTGTTTGTATCCAATCCTCCGGGATTTTTGCTTCCAGCGTCACTTATGATGAAGACCTTTGGTGAAAAGGTTGGTTAGAGCGATGCGTTTGGGATGAGTAAGACTTAAACCCAAATTGAAACTTACTGGCGCGTCTTTATCTTCTGATGGTGTAAGATCTTTACTCAGTCGACGTTCAAGTATAGCAGGTACTAATTCTTTACTAAGTCTACGTATACTTAGTACGACTTCGAGAATGCTCGGTAAGGCTGGGGTGGCGCCCCCGTCGGTTGCTAGGATTTGGTTCAATTCTTTCTCGGCTTGTTTGGTTTCTTTGTCCAACATGCACAATTTCAAGAAACAATCTTCCAGGCTAGGTTCGTTAAAGAATTCCATCAGCTCTTCGGGGCTGGCTTCAGCCAACAAGCGACCCTTTCTCATTAGTCCAACCTAAATAATTCCATAAAGGTTAGGATATGGAACGGTCTCAAGATATTTGTCTTGAGGATACGTACCACATTAGCTTGGCGAGCTTCCTCTATGTAATGAGTTGTAATTATCACAGTCATGCCTTCCGACGAAGTTAACATAACCAAATGGTTCCATATGCTTTGTCTAAGTAAAGGATCGACACCCACTGTGGGTTCATCCAAGATTAGCAAAGGTGGACGGTGAATTAAGGCAGCTGCGAATGAAACTCGACGTTGTTGACCTCCACTGGAGTTTATAAAAAGTTTGTTATTCATTTCTCCTTGAACTTAAACTCGCTCCAAAAGCAATAATTACCTTAAATTAGCCACCAAACGCGATTTCGTGGGCAGATCGAGAAAATTGAGCAAAAATTCCGTTCTTTCTTTTAAAGTCTTGGCATCGATTCGATGCAGGCGTCCAAAATATACCAACGTTTCTTCGATGGTAAATTCGGCGTACAAAGCCAGTTCCTATTGAAAGGAGATGAAATTTTTCCGTATAAATGAAAATAACTTTCACGTTATTGAAATGTTGTTTTCGCTTTTGAGTAGTACGAAAAAAAAAGTAAAGTATATTACCTGGGGCATAAAACCAACGCCGCATCCTGGAATAATACTTTTACTGGTTCCCGGTTGTTCCCCAAAAACCTTAACCTGTCCATTCTTCAAACGCAATTTTCCAATGACGGTGTTTAACAAGGTTGTTTTGCCACATCCACTGGGACCCAATAATCCATATCTGTAGATTTATAAAGAAAAATTAATATTACTTCAACATTACAGTTTTTCAAATTAAGAAATATGTTGATGCCAAAGGATTTAATCGTAAAA
Source organism: Phalangium opilio (assembly GCA_019434445.1). Taxonomy (NCBI): domain Eukaryota; kingdom Metazoa; phylum Arthropoda; class Arachnida; order Opiliones; family Phalangiidae; genus Phalangium; species Phalangium opilio. The sequence goes on from JAEQBA010001669.1 coordinate 69,494, forward strand.
AATATATAATTCAGGGGGGAGGGAGGGATCAAGGAAAACTAGCGTATATTATTTTCCAAGGAAAGATTTAATAATCCGGCCTTGATAGCCCTAAGGTATGAAAGATATTCACATGGTGTGTGGTGACGGTGGTGGTGTGTTTGGATTTCTTTTAATTCGGTTGGATGTTAAGAGAAATATTAACTCTTTTAGGAAAAAGGGGTAAAATATTAGTGGCCTTTCGTGATTGGGTCTTTTTTTTTCGCTGCTATCTAGAAGTACGTGTACTGAGAAACGTAAGCCAATTTTTGGGGGGATAAAAATTTTGAGTGTTTCTTTTAATTTTTCTTAATTTCTCGGCCAATTTTTGCCAAACTTCCTTTCAAACTGGCATGCTCTATATTTAAAATACGGGTTTGTAATTGAAGGCATATTCAATAATGTAAAGGGATTCACCGAATTTATTATCTATTTGTCAGAAAAACAATTATTATTAATTGCTTCGTTGGGGAAAACAAAATCATTTTAATATTGTTTTTTTGCCAATATTTCGACATCAAATTTGCTTTGCCAACTTTTTAAGTGCAATCTTAATTCAATTGATAAGGACTTTAAACCAATATAAATATTTTTTTCAAATGATCCTCTAGACCTTTGAAATTACAAATATAGATTTATTTGTGTTACTAACTATACAACGCGTATAATTTAAGTTACTGACGGGACTACATTACTGTTTTTAAGAATTCCTCGTTTTCAAATACAGCGTTTTTCCATGAAGGGTGGTAGGATCGAAGCAAGAAGCGATATCTAGTTTATTAGGGAGAAGGTATAAATTCGCCACATTTCTACCTTTATCTAAAGTCCAAACGTAGGTCCGGAGTTAATCCCCGCCTCTAAATTAAAACCAGCATCTCATTGGTTATTGAAAACTCACGTCAGCGCGACGCGAATGACGAAAATTACGCATTTTCCGACTGCGGAGAGGCGAAATAGCCCGGCCTCCTTTTACGTCCCCCCTTTTATTTTGAAAGGGGGACTGGGACTATGGCGCGCGAATACTTTGGCATCTAATACCTTCTCCCTAATAAACTAGATATCACTTCTTGATCTAAGTTCTATGGATGATTTTGAGCCGAAAATACAGCTTTTATGACATTTTGGCCTAAGGGACACCGTATACACGTAATGATTGGACTGTTTCACGGATTTTCGACTCAAAATCGCCCATTGTCCTACCACCATTTTTAAATCACCCTGTATCAGCAAAAGCTCTCTTGGAAACCACACAGAGTTTATCATCTAGAAATATGTTTTCCCACTATCTCTAAAATCTGTAATAAGAGAATATCAGTTAACCCTAACAACAACCAGAATGTCTGAAAAGGGTCTTCTCCAAGAATATTTGAATTATATTGGGTTTTAAAATCAAATTAATATTTTTTTTAGTTAATGTACCTTATTGTAAGTTGGCATAGTTTTTTTTTCTGTTGAAAATTATGGCTTTACAAGCCCCTCAAATATTATAATTGATATTGTTGAAATTTATTTCGAAGAACTCGGGTTTTTACCCTGAAATCCGATTTCAATGATTAAACATACTTGGGGAATTTTTCCATAAACGATTGGGTTCAAAATTATTATTATTATTTTTTTTTTTTTTTTCAATTACTTTTTAGTCTAGAAAGATGTTTTCGATAAATTAACTACAGAGATTATTCTGATAATAACCCTGAAGCTTAAAGTCTCTAACAACATGAAAAATAATTATTTTTTTAAATGTACATATACAGGGTGTTTCTGATAAGTCTGCATGACATAAGTTAAGGGGGTTGTTCTTTAGGAAATCGATTTTTAGTCGAAAATGTAACTTCTACATTTTCGACTCAAAATCGATTTCTCAAAGAACATCATCCCCCTTAATTTATCACAGACTTATCAGAAACACCCTGTATATATATATTAAAGATGACAAAGAATTATTTTTTAAATATATATTCTCAACGGTATCTCTCTGTCTAATGTGGCTTCAGTGCGGGACCTAGGCGTTTTTATGGATGAAACATTTGCCTTTAGCACCCATGCTCAACGCACCGCCAATCGTATAAATAGCATTACTGGGCTAACGCGACGGAATTTTTGCCACCATTCGCCAACTATCATGCGTACAATTTATAATTCCCTGGTTTTACCATTAATTGACTACGCTTCTGTCATCTGGCGCCCTCCTCGAATTACGCAGCAATCTCTACTCTTAAAGGCCCACAATAGATTCACGAAGGTCACAAAGGGATTTAGCCACCACTCCCCTGCTACGCGTGATGAGCGACTCCGCCTACTTTCCCCGTCTCTTAGACAACGTGTTAATGATTTGGTCTACGTATTCGATATTTATAAAGGCAATGTGCACACTGACATGTCTTCACTATTTCTCCCGTCAACTAATCTACGCACCAGAGGACATCCTGCTAAACTGGCGAAACCAGTGGCGAAGTCCTTTCCTAAAGCTAGTCACTTTACCGCAAGGGTCATCAATGATTGGAACTCGTTACCTGAGGAGTTGTTATCATTGGAATCTTCTACCACTTTCCGTCACAGTATAACGGCTTGGATCTTGGACAACGCCTGACTTTAATAATTTAATATTTTTCGGTTCATTTGTTGTACCTTAATGCTTTTGGGGGGTTGCACATAAGTCAATTTGGCTTAGCAACCCTATCCCTCCAATAAATAAATAAATAAATAAATAAATAAATAAATAAATAAATAAATAAATAAATACCAAATAGTATTTTACACGCTTGAAAGTCTTCGATAGTGTCTGGTAAGCGGTTTTTAAATTTGGTCCAATGATTTTTAAACATCATTGAAAAGGAGAGAGGGGAGGGAAAGAATTTAGTTCATGGGCCAAGTGCGGTTTGGATGTTTGGAAAATTTTGGGGGTCAGTACTACTGTTCCTTTTTAGAAGGTAGAGTTTATAATTACTAGCAAAATTCACCTTCCCCTTTTTTTGTACCTTCCCCCGCCAAAATGTCTGCTCCTGTGTATGTTGTTGTACCTTATAATAGACACATCCTCGTTTTTTAAGGAAATGAAAAGAAACTTTCTCTGACTTACTTCCTATTATTTAATATAGCTGGAAGTACGCCGTGAAAATATTTTTGTTCATGAGGATTTTTTTTATTATTTTTTTGCTTTTTCATTATTAAGAGGGGTAGGATACTTCGCTCGTTATTTCTGGGTTTATGTTTGGATTATTTTCAAAATTGTGGTGTGTGGGAGCGTTGAAGGGTTGAGACAAGTTGGAGAGATAAGTCTGTAACTTGGTTTAAAATTAACGGTAAATGTTTTGATCGGTTTTATTAACTGTTAAGAGGGGTAGACTACTTCGCTAATTATATCTGGTTTGCTATTTGGATTATTTTTAAAATTGTGGTGTGGTTTCTTTATATATTGTGAGCGTTGAAGGATTGAGACAAGTTGGAGAGATAAGTCTGTAACTTGGTTTAAAATTAACGGTAAATGTTTAGATGGGTTTAGTTAACTGTTAAAAGGGGTAGACTACTTCGCTAATTATTTCTGGTATTTTTTTTTAAACGTTTTGTGGTTTTATTAAAATATCTCAAGCAACACGACCCTACCAAGAAAATAACACAAAAATTTATCAACAAGAATAAAAGGAGAGAAAAATCTTCGAAACTCTACGCGTGACTTTAAAAGAAATTTCATACTTTCTGGGAACTCCCCCCAAACTTCAACAAAAAAAAATCAATCAGAAATTTCCTTTCAAATTTTAGTGAAAGATATATCTGAAGAATTTATCGAATGTTCCACCCCTTGTATTACACTACCAAGCATATTTCTATTATAGGGAGTCCAAACAGATTGAAAAGAAAAAAAAAATACAATTAGCTAGAGGCATTTTAGCTTTCACTATCGCCGATGTTGTGTGTCCCGGATAAAAGTGTTCAAATAGCTGCCAATATAACGAAAAATAATTACTATATATAAGTATATTTTGGGAGTTTTTAAAAATGCTTCCCACCATCAAGAATGAAAAACCGGCAGAGCTTTATATAAGATTTATTTTTAAAGAATTGAAAGTGAATTTAGAACTACGATTTTTACAACTTTTACTAAAATCAAAGAAAGGGGCCCGACGTTTCAAACTTCCACGTGTTTGTTATGTGTATTTGAGGCGCCAAAATTGAAAGCTTAAAATTATTCTTTAACTTCTGGTTAGCCTAATATTAGAATTATTTGATAAAATAATTATGATTCGGGTTCTTTCTTAGTTTAATATCTGAACACTTCGAAATTTAAGTTAAACAATTACTTCTTTTGTCTATTAGTTGTGCTTAACCCGGCTTAGCCTATCTAGTTTCGTTTCCTAGCTTTTATTTGTAAATATTTATGGGAAGTGTTGCCAGGCATCTGTGACTGAGTGCAATTCAATTGCTATCTACAACAGACTGAAAAGCTTATAGCTCTACCAGGGTTCATAGAAACTTGGATGTAAAACTCAGGGAAATAAATAGTTTACAAAAAGAAACTCCGGGAAATTAGAATTTTAAGTAAAATTCAGGGAAATCAAGGAAATTTGTAGGGTTTGAGTAAGTTTGCTCTGAAGGGGTTGCTTCAACTACAAAACAAAAATACTTCCGTTGTTACTATGGGAAAAAGCCTGGAAAATTCAGGGAAATCAGTTTCCCGAAAGTATGAACCCTGGATTCAGTGGTCAATCAGTTCCAAACCTGCATTAGATGCTCTAATAACAAATTACTTTCAACCTTGAAGCTCAGTTAATTAACGTTAAGAAATGGGTGGGAAAATCTTTCTGGCCCCTATGTGTATTCTATTGCCAATTTTCCTCGAATCAGTGATGACTGTACCCTTATCATTTGGAAAAAGCAAAGAGTTTCAAATTCAAAGTCCAATATAAATAATTTAATTCCAATTAACATGTTAATTACTTCCTTGAAAATTACTCCTTGGCCCTCAGAAATGAGTGAAATACTTGTACTTGCATCACCAGTTCCTCACAAAGTAAAGGGTATAGAGGATTAGTTTGGTTATAGTTCTCTGATGACGTACTGTGTCATGGGGGAAAGGGTGGTACAATACCCTTTGAACTTTATAGTCTTTCGCAACTACCTAAATTACTAGGCTATATATCATATATTTTATCAAGAAGTGATATCTAGTTTATTAGGGAGAATATATAAATTCGCCACATTTCCAGCTTTATCTCCAGTCCAAACGTAGGTCCGGAGTTAATCCCCGCCTCTAAATTACAACCAGCATCTCATTGGTTCTTGAATACTCACGCCAGCGCGACGTGAATGACGAAAATTACGTTTTTTCCAACCGAGGAGAGGCGAAATTGTCCTGCCTCCTTGTATTTTGAAAGGGGGACTGGGACTATGGCGCGAATACTTAGGCATCTTAAACATTCTCCCAAATAAACTAGATATCCCTTCTTGGTTTTATAAAAGGAATTCGACAGTTTTTTTTTTCCAAAACACACTGGAAAATATTTTTGATTTTGACAACCCATAAAATTTGTTTCTTTCAAAATGCTTAGGCCTAACTTTTCTTGAAAACGTTTTTCAAGTCTTAAGGCTCAAAGTATTTTTTATTTTATACCCCAAAATATTTTCGTGATTAATAGACTATTCATTTTTAAGAACTTTTATAAAATTTTATCTGATAAGATATTTAATATATATTTACAGCGGCAGATTGAAGTGCAAAAGTATTTTATTTTGCAGTTTGATAAATTTAAAAAACTGATAATGAATTATTAATTCAGGGTGATTGTTCCAAAAAAATGGTGGTAGGAACAAAGTGCAGTGACCGATTTTGAGTCGAAAAGTTTCTATAACAATTTGACTTAAAGGAAAATTAAGTGATTTTTTATCGATTTTTCTAGTAATTATAAGACATTCAATCTGCATAGGAAATACCAAGGAATTATTTTAAAACTCAAATTAGTTTTCAAAGATTTCATGGATACTTTGAAATTAGCACCTTCGACCAATCGCGTAACGCCCTGCCTTCCTGTTAACCAAAGTCCCGTGACCTTATCTCTGCACGATTGTCACATCTCACGCTGAATTTCATTCGACTTGGAGCTTACAACGGGAAAGTTGTTACCAAGAAGGCAGGGGCGTTACGTGATTGGTCGAAGGTGCTAATTTCAAAGTATCTATGAAATCTATGAAAACTAATTTGAGTCTTAAAATTATTCTGAGGTATTTAAGTGCCACCGTTTATGTTTACCATTTATGATTGGCGTGTTTTATAGATGGCCCCTTATGTAAAACGTAATGTTAATTTAACCAAGGGGTCATCCGTAAAACACTTTGATAATAACTTGCTTAGGGTGTAGGCCTTATTGCAAAATGTCAATGAACATTTTACACTCAAAATCACTCGCAGAAAGCACACTACTTCGGTCCTACAACCCTTTTTGCATCACTTTGTATACGTTAATAAGGATAGAAAATAATTAATAGTAGTTTTATACGAGTGTACCTCAGACCTGTTTAGGTTAGTTAGGGCATCTCAATTCGATAAACAAACTTATCAACAGATAATGTGCAAAATTTTAATATCAATATGCCTCTGAGACAACCTTTGATATGTTTTTGTGACGTAACTGCAACCTTGACTTTATTTTTTTGAGACAGGCGTTTTGTTTATGACGTCGAAAAATATTTGCAGGGTTTACGTTGTCAAAATCAGGTATTACAAGCAGCACAGTGAATTAGTTTGTTTTTAAAAGAATGTTAGCGATAATTTAAGAACAACAATAAGATAAGATAAAGAAGTGTTTCGAAGGCCACAACTCACTCTAAATAGACTTGTACTTTAAGCTAATGATTTTTAAACTGATAAATACTAATTGTTAATCAAGGGAGATTTTTTTATCTAGAACTAGTAAACATTACATATACCTGTTCAGTGGTTCCAATGCTATTAGAACTGGTTTTAAAAACTACTTCAATGTAAAATGCACACAGAAAATGACAGGCAACACTTGTCCGTACAGATTTCGTGTCCCCCAAAGAAAGACGGCACATTACCTGTACAACAAACACAGGGTTGCCACAGATTTTTTTATTTCAAAATTCCCTGACTTTTCCTGGTTTTCCCTGACCATCTAAATCCAATTTCCCTGATCAGTTTTCAAACTTACACTAACAGAAAAGTAAGAATGCAGCCTTTAAAAATTCCTCGTTTATCATCAGCTTTGTACTTTAAATTATGCTAATTTTATCACAGTTTTTAATTTAAACTGTTATTTAGTAGTTAATAAAACTTTATTAGGAACTGTCAGAAACAGTTAATGTATGGTTATAGGACCTTATCATTGTCCCGCATTTGAGCTCTTGCGCCTAGTTGGCCGTGAGTACACATTTTCTCAAATCAATATGCAACGGAAATTCCCTGACTTTTTTTGACAATTTTCAAATTCCCTGACTTTTCCAGGAACTGTGGCAACCCTGGTATGAATCCTCCTAGTCTGTAAACTATGTATATTTTGAATTTTCCCCTTCACAAGACTAAATGAACAAATTTAACTTCAAAACTCGCTAGCGTCACTCGGAATTCAGAACCAAATGCATACCCCTCTGCAGTTTAATTTCTACCAGCATAAATTATTAAATTCCCAATTATTTTTTTTTCTTCTTCTTTGGTGCTTCGGGGAATTTTTCATCCCCTCTTTTTAACTGATTAAAATTCGCTAGCAGCTGATATCGTTTAAGACCTAGTTTTATGGCTAGTTTTTACTGCAACCCCCATATTTTGGATTCCGTCGTCGAGATGTACTTTACATGCATAAAATCGCTCTGTATGGCGGCGTGTAAGGTTTCATTTTTTTAAAAAGGGGGACAACGACGGTGCGAGAGAACCGCGATGACCCACTTTGCAACGTTATACTTTTACTTCTTTAAAAAAGCCAAGTAAATGCGAATCTATCTTTAGGCCTTTGTACTTGACCCTTTCAGTCTTAGGTATTTATTAATTGCTTAGGTTATAAAAGGGGTTTACATTAAGGTGCTGTTTTTTGGCCGTTCTTTGAACCAGTGTTGCCAGGTCCCGTTGGTGAGTTAAGAGATTGATTGCTGCGGAGAGGAAGTCTTGCAGTTCAGATTGACTATGCAACTTGACTCAAGAGGGCCTGAGAACACTACAATGAAGCCTAAAATAGGGTTTTTATGGAGCCAGGATAAGTTAGGGACTTGGAAAATGAGTGAAGAAGTCAGGGATTTAAAGTTTTTCCCTGTGAAGTCAGGGATTTCGTTGGGTAGATCAAATTATGCTTCGAGCAATGCTAAATCAGGGCCAGGTGTGACCATGAAGAGGGCTCTGGTAAACGTCTTAAAATGGTCCCATGGATATTGGCAAATTTGGTCAGGGATATGCTGGAAAGGTCACGGATTTTCAATATGAACAATTTGGTCCGGACCCTGTTTAAGCTTATAGAGTGGGAGGAATTTTCTGTTGCCCTAAGTCACACCCTCCGCAGCCATATTGGGTGGGTTTCAGCTTTCCTTCTCCATTGAAACACACCACCAATATGGCCGTGCAAATTATCTATCTCACGAATTTTGCCATAGCTCCTCCCTGCCCTTTTCAGCTGGCAGTGTAGGAGGTCACACCCTCCGCAGCCATATCGGATGGGTTTCAGCATTACTTCTACGTTGAAACCCACCACCAATATGGCCGTGCAAATTATCTCACGAAACCTAGCTCCACCCCCAAACGAAAGCACTCTATTATGAGCATTGTATAATAGCTTATTTTCATTATATAATAATAATATAAGCTTTGTCTATGAAGGGATGTGGCTTATTTCCTTAAATAGGGTGTAATCAGATAATGGGGGCTCGTCTACCTGGTAATATACGCAAAAAATTTCAGATAATAGCTTAGGTAAATGCAGGTTTGTTTATATTGTAAAATATTTAAATTTCCGCACCAGACAATTATCTTATCTTTTTTGAATAATTAATGCCGGAAATTTGTCAAAATAGCACATTTAGTTATTAAGAAATATTTTATCATTTATTTGTTATAATGGGAATTTAATCAAATCTACTCGGAATTCATTCAGATACCGAGAATAAATACACAAACACCAAGTAATTCTATTTATTACCACCATTATTTTATTTTCGAGTAGAGTAATGGCACCTACCTGCCTCTGACTGTATTACGCTCTATGACTAGTTAACACGGTGTGCCATTACTCTATATAAACTAATAATTTTCACACACAAATTAATTCTGGATTCTATAATGCCTGCGCATTTCGTTACTTTTAACATTGTGAATTATTTTTTGCCTTAGTTTCCCTCCCCCCTTTAAAATACCCATAAAATTTTAGAAATATTTCTTAACTACAAAGTGCAAGCTAGCTGAAGAAACCCTCTTTCAAGTTTCAACCAAAACCTTTGTTGGCCCTTGCTTGAGGGGTTATATGTATGCTTTAAGGGGGACGGGGGGCGCTAAGCTATTGTTATCAATAGTTTACACGGTGCAAAGAAATATCAAGCTACGTCAAGTTTAACCCATTACTCACACGATGACAAAAAAGGATCGTTGACATGTGTCGTATATTCCTTCAAATTCAAACTTTGTCGCCTAGAAACTGGCATACACGAGTGTGTGTGAAACACTCTTGACTTTTCATAATATTTAAAACCCCAGTTCAATTTTGTCTGAAGTGACGTAGGAAAAGGTTTCGACTTTCGAGGAAATATTTACTATTTTATGTTATTAAAACTCTCGCTCTAAAGTGATTAACCCTTCCCTCGTTCAAGGGTGACATAGCCCATATAGAGTAATGGCACCGACCTATTACTCTCTATTGCTAGTTAAAACGGCGTGCCACTACTCTAACCTCTTTTATACCCTCTTCAGACGGAATCAAAATTAGTTTGTTACTTTAAACACGTCAACTTTGGTTATAAATTAAGCTCAAATTACATCTGAATCTGGAAACACTAACCAGTAACAACTAGGACTGCATAGGAAAAAAGTTTTTACATCTCATTTGAAGAGGGTAATAGGCTGGAAGTGTGTGAAGGCGTCTTTCCCCCTTGCCTTTTTATGGTGCCGTAGCCATTATACATAGTTCTCAAACTTACTAGGGTGATTTTTACCATTTACACAAGCATTCCAGGTTATTTCGATTTTCGAGGACCAAGTAGCCTAGCCTCCTTGTGTAAATTGTATGAAACCTCCTAGCATGAAAACTATGTATAGAGTAATGGCACCTGCCTGCCTTTGGCTACGTTACGTTCTACCAGAAATTAACATGTAGTGCCACTAGTTAATATAAACTTTGCTTGATTTATTGAAGGAACCCAACACGAACTTATTTATAAATTTTCTTACGCTAAAACTATCCTCAAAGTGGTTCAAAGGCCTGAAGAAAGAGATAACTCGTCTTTCTTCTTGCCTCTTTCAACCCAAAAATATTGAAATTTAAAGAAAAACAACTTACATAACGCCTTCGGGAACTCTCAAGTTTACTCCTCTAAGAGCGTGATGGGCTTTTTTGCCACTTCCGTAGGTCAGTTTAGCGTTTTTAACTTCGACGGCCAAACTATTGGACATTCCATCCAATCGACTGTAAAACGAAATATCCGCTTTGCTGTTGAATCTTTGTCGATGGGGACCCAAACTTTCTCTCCTTTTACTCTGATCGTGGTGAATGGTCATTTCCAAAGCGGGTATAACGGAGACTGTTTCGGCCGGCGATGTCTTGACCTCTCCGGTTGCGCCAACAACGACGTTATTTTCGTTAGCCATCGGTTTTAATTCGATGGTTTCCGTGGACGATGCGTTACTGGACGTTGAAGTACCTCCGGAAGTAGCGCCTTGTCCTGGAAGAGCGGCGGTAATGTCCGAACCGGTAGCCGATGGAGAGTCGGTTGTACTTATGGCTGCACCGTTTGTTCTGGGCATATCCGATACGGCGTTATAGTTTATGACTCTTATTGTGCCATCCATTCCACTCGGTACTTCCTCCGAAGTGTTCGCGGACCCGGATTTTAACTTGTATAAATCCGTAAACATTGTTAGGCCAGAGAAAACAATAGGGTTTTGTTTGTTAATAACGTAATGGGGGAAGCAACGTAAAATATAATACGATTAACTAATATTAATAGGCGGCGTCCGTCACGCTTGAAACGACGCTTAAAATTATCTATCGTTTTTAATTTGAATAATTAATTCGGGTATCCATAGACAACACACCACATACGCGTTAAAACAGAGTTCACTTTGGACGTCCGGGTGATTTCCGTTGTTACGGAAATTCGGGGTAAAAACTTTTTAAAACAAACGTTGGACGACGCTAAACTTTTAGCCAAGTCCGTCGCCAACACGCGTTGTTCACTTTCTATCTACAATCTCTCTAAATGCTTTTAAAAACTTCCCCAACTAAACCTAGCGTGGAGTAAAAACTAAACTAAGCTGGTCGCGTATCGGAGGCCTGTATCCCGGAGCCTTCACTCTACCCGAAGAAAGAAGAAGTACGTACTGAGAGGAAATTTTAATTTAATGCTATTCCCCCTTATCTTTTCTCCCCCCCCCCCAACGTTTTCCCGTACTTTTGGGTTTTATCGAAGAATAGGGAGGCGCTTAAAGACTGGAAATACTATTGCCGCAATACCACTCTTAAGAAACACCCCCTGTAGAAAGGAAGGCTAAGATTTTTTCAACAAGATAAGAAAAAGAAGAGCGATATTCAAATAGATCGTTCCATTAAATTCCACTAGAGAAGCAAACACCGTAGGAGGGAAAGCCCCCGGTGCCTTCTTCGGTTATTTATCTCTATATCTCTCTCGCGCCAAGTAGCGTGCACCGCTAGAGGCACTGCTACTCTGAGAGTTGGGTGGGTAGGCCTAGTCACCCGCCTGTAGTGAATGAGTGAGAACTCTGGCTACGTTTATCGTTGCCTCTTTTATCACGAGGGAAATAAATAAGATAAGGGGGCGGCCTCCCGCCAGTGAATGTGTGTTGGTTAAAACTTGGTTTCTCTGCAAGTTATTAATGGAATTGTCTATTTCTACCAAGAGAAAAAACCAGTGTTTTAATCAGATGGGTTTTTAAAAGTTTTTTGAATTGAATGAATGTGCGTAAGAGGCGCAACAGGGCTTCCCCATTTGAACTTTTGACGTAGAAACAATGATTTTTTTTCTCGTTGATTGGTGTAATATTGTTTTAGTACCCTCGTAATTCGTTTCATTCATTGAAGTTGTTGCACCAATTGTTAGTCGATAAATTTAGAATGTCATAACTTTCAGTTTGAGTCAATACTTGACTCAGAGGGTCTGAAAACACTGCCCTTGAGTTCATATTATGACAAAATGGGACCGTTTTCTGCAGATAGTGCGCTCTAAAGAGGCTAGTGAAAATGAGTGGATAATGAACTGTGTTTTTAAGATTAGTTTTAAATTTAGTTACTGTATCATTCCTGGCCTTATTTTTCATGCAGGGGACATTTGAGTCGCGGAGTATGCACCTTTATTGTAGATGATTCCATCCTTTGGGAAACCAGTTGTTTAGTTGCTAGTCCAAAAGCCCGTGACCATGGCAGGCAGAATGTATACGGGGGGAAAGTAATTGGTTAACCCCCGTCCCCCTCGTTCCAAGAATCTCTATAAACCGCCTTTCCCTGATAAGATGGGGGTTTTTTTCTTCTTTTAGTTGAAAGTATTTTTCCCTTTCTTTGATGGACAATGGCCTTCGGGCGTTATTATGAAGTTGGGTTGACGAGAGTTAAGTCGCACCTGTACATCATGGGTCTTTCAAGGTACATGTTTATCCAAAACTAGAAGGATAATAGGTGACCTAGCCCTTTTGTCCCCGTGTCATCATGGAAGAACTACGAATGGTTCTTCCATGGTGTCATAGGCCTTAGTAGCTTTTTGGTTTTTACTTAGCTTGGGGTGGGTCCATTCAAGGTTACCAACCATTTTGGGAAGGGTCATGGTACGGCATTGTTAAGCCAAAAGTAAATAATACCGAAACTGGATTTCGTTCAAAGGAATTTTTTTTTACAACTTGGGCCAAGCAAAGCTCGTCTCTCTACTATTTTTCTCAACTAAATTTGAAGCGTGTAATTGAATCAATAAGTTAGGCCTTATACTTGACCTAAGTAAAGGTCGTAAACACTTTTGTTAAACCCTTGTGTTCCTGTAAATCGGGGAAAACCCTGGAAAATATACTATTGACCTCGAAAGGTCAGGGGTTAGTGGAAATATACATTAAAGAAGTGTAAATGAATGTTGCCAGAAATTCATAAGCTAATAGAAATCATCGTGCAGCCATTTTGGCAACGTATCTAGGTGGGCTTTGGGGGAGGAGCTAGGTTAATAATTACGTATGATAAATTCTGCGCGTTGGACCTTGCAACGGCTCCTGATCTCGCGTTTCTACGTCATAGTCGTAATTGCCCATGCGCTAGTAATGTAGCAGAAGCGCAAGCAATGAAATCACAGTTCGATAGACGTCAGAATTATGAAGCGTGACGTATGCACTCTAGCCCCGCCCACAAAACCCGCCTAGAAATTAAGGTGATGTTACTTAAGACGTCTCATACATTGTACATGACACCTTGAGTAGTTTTAGTTTCATATTCAAAATGTTGTTTTTACGTTATCATACCAAAATTTGGACTAAAACAAGGAGATAATAGTTGTTTGTCACTCGGCGTAAAATATTTAAATTTAGTCTTATCTGTTCAAGGTATTTCAACTTAATCAATGTCGGAAGTTACGCCATAAAATCCAAAATTTGCATATTCGAGACATAATGATTGTTTTATCGTAATAGAACCTTAACTAGGGGTAGGAGATAATGGTTGCTTGTTTACGTTGTAAAATATTTAAATTTTGTCCAGCAATTTCTTTTTAAGGTGTTTTTGAGAATTTTAAGTTCCATTGAATTCAGAAGTAGCTTAAATTTGCATATTAGAAACATTGTGATTGTTTTATCATAACCAAGGGAAGAAGATAATGAGGATTTGTCTAAATTATTTAATATCTGGGAAAAGCCCCAATAATATTACGATTCATTCGTGTTAAAGGTGAATTTATACATAAGTTCATAAGATAAGTTTTTCAGTGGTTACTGAGAGCTTGTCATGAAGTGACGTAGGTCATAGATTCGGGGTAAAGCGACGCCTGGTGAGGCGCTGTCAAAGGCTTAGTAATGCAGACTAAATAGGAAGATGGAAGTCCTGCAAAATTAACCGAGTGTAGGACTTCAATTCTCGCTTGTCGTTCTCGAACTAGCTCGAGCTGTCTCTCGAATTACAAAGTATAGGTAGTGTCATACTTATGGAACATATCTTATAAACGTATGATAATACTAACTAAAGAAAAATTATAACAATAGCAAGTTGTTTGTTACACTGTTGTCCCTCGAGTCTTTTATAACCAAGGTCAGTGTCGAGGCCACCTGAGAGAAGCGAAAAATAAGGTTATCCTTAGCTTTTTGACCTCAAAGAGGATAACCTTTGACCCTCCCCATAAGGTAAATAGCAAAGTAAAAGAGATGTTGGGGGACCAAAAATATTTTTTTTTGTAAAACAAAAATCCCTCATTATGGTCCGAGAGATGTAAGATAAGGTGAGAGAGGGAGGTTTGTTTCGCGTACCCTGTCTGGCAGCCCTGTTTCGGATGGCTGCTTTCAAGGTAGTAATCCATTTAACGTTAGATTTACCCATCGCAACAAATGACAAGATTCTCTATTGTTTTATACGAAATTAGTTTTATTTTTACTTTCTTTGAGTGTAGGAGAAAGTTTTCCGAGAGTAAAGGAAAGTTATCTGTTGGTTGTTACACAGCCGTCTTTTTAAAGTGATTGTGTCACTGCTTTTCAAATGAAATTGGAGAAGCGAAACATAATGAAATTATATAAAGAATTACAAATATTCCACCGTTATGGTTATATACTACACGACGCGTGATAAAACCAAGAAACCATACATGATTTCACGTGCAAATAAATTCCTTTTCACGCGCTCGGGCTCGTGAAATTGTAGTAGATAATGTGCCGACAAGTGTTGCCAGTCATTTGTGACATGTGTGCAATTCAACCACTACCTACAACAGATTGAAAAGCTTGTAGAATTCTGTTCGATTCAGATGCATCAAGAAGTGATGTCTAGTTTATAAGGGAGAAAGTATAAATACGCCACATTTCCAGCTTTATCTTCAGTCCAAACGTAACGTAGGTCCGGAGTTAATGCCCACCTCTAAATTACATCCAGCATCTCATTGGTTCTTGAAAACTCACGTCAGCACGACGCGAATGACGAGAATTCCGTATTTTCCGACTGAGGAGAGGCGAAATAGCCTGCGGCTTCCTTTTACGTCTCCCCTTGTATTTTGAAAGGGGGACTGGGACTATGGCGCGCGAATACTTAGGCATTTTATACCTTCTCCCTAATAAACTGGATATCACTTCTTGGATGCATTCAGTTTCCAAACCCGAGACGATCTCATAAATAACTGGCAACCCCCAGCCCCTTTAGTGCACTAAAATATTCTATTTAATTTAAATGATCAATTTAATTTGAACTTTTCTGTGCATGAACTAGCGATTTTTGTTTGCATATAAATACGGTCACTTTTACTTTAAAATGGCAAAACACATTTCCTTTCCCTCTTATTAGACTTTTTTTTATGAAAGTTTATTTTTATTCGATTCGATTCTGTGGTTCCTCATTTTTGAGACGCAACTCTGGGTGGGTAAAGCTCCTTTAACAGCGGGGATTTTTTGCTACGTTTCTATTTTGGATTGCTATTAAACCACTCCCTAAAAAACATCATTCTCAAATGTGTGGGTGTCCCCCCCCCTCTTTAGTCTCGGTAATCACTAATCTGAATACGAGGAAGTTAAGAAGCTAAAAATCTCTCAAGTAAACAACAATGGAAAGTTTTAAAAAATATTCCGGCGAAAAGGTCTTCATACTTAATCGGAGAAGAAAAACCACGGAAAATTAGAATAGGGTACCCTTCTCAAAGGTCAGGGGGGTGAACTTGTGTCTGGTATTTGACCTCTTTCTTGACGTAACGTTGATTGGTATGTGGATAGTTGAACAAAGACGTAAATTAAGATTTGGTTGGCTTCAAACAATACCGATCAAATTTGGTGTGGACTGGTAACTTTCAAACCCTATCTAATGTCTTTGTTGCCCATATACCAATTAAGCAATGTTCTGTGTTAAGCCTATATCTAGCAGACGACGCTGCATCCCCCCTAAAGGTTCACCACTCTCGAACCAAGTTTTATACTCCCTATAAATTGACTATATCATAAGTTCATAAGATATGTTAACCATAAGTTTGTCACTAGTTACAAACTGCAGCTTGTTATGAAGTGACGTAGGTCATAGATTCGAGGTAAAGCGACGCCTGGTGAGGCGCTGTCAAAGGCTTAGTACAGACTAAATAGGACGACGGACTGCAAAATTAACCGAGTGTAGGAATTCAATTCTTGCCTCGTTCTCGAGCTGTAAGGCTCTAGCATTGCAAAGTGTAGGTAGTGTCATACTTATAGAACATATAAAATTCTGACTATATTAACATATGACACTACGTTTATCATGAAATTTTGAAAAATAACCCTTAGTTTTTAATTTTAACAAATCCCGTTACCAAATTAATCGGTTCAAAAGTAAGATTAAGTCACGTAGTGTATCTTCGAACCCTTCACTATAATTCTCTGTCTAGTTACCTTGGATTATCTTAAATGCCTTTTTCCCGTTGTCACCATGGAGTAAGATTCAAGGAGACTTAGCTGCAATGTAATACACTTTCAGGATACTTCAATTTTAACTCCAGTACAATTACTCCATGGTAAATGGCAATGCATTATTAATCTTTTGGATAAACAACCTTGGAAAAGAGGAATTTTTCGAACAAGGAAAAAGTGTTTTAAAAACCAGTTAATATAGAGTTTTAAACATAAAAAAAAAAATGTTTGGATTTTCTTAAATTTTTAAGGATTAACATTAACTAGGAGTTCCTCTATAACAAAAAAGGGGCTTCGGGCAAAATTTTTAATGAAATCTTAATTTGAATTTAAGTATTGGTTGTTTTAGTCTAAACTCTAAAACACGTAAAAAAAGTTTGATTTCGAAGTTTCGCAATAAGTCTTAGACGTACGAACGTCTGTGAAAAAACGTAACCTTGATAACGTGTACGAAAACGTATATCTTAAAGTAAGATCTTTCAAGTATTTGGCGCGAATAAGGCAAGTTTTAAGTGATAATTAAACTTAAAAGTAATTAAAGTGCATGCAATCGTCTAGAGGTTGAAGTGCACCTTTTTTAAACTTAGCATTTCTAATTGTACTAATACCATGAACCCTCATACGTTTCGTCGCGTTAAATACCTTTAGAATGGTAATTAAAATTAAAACTAATTATTGGCACTTATAGCAACAAGTACTTGAATCTGATTCTCTTTCCATAGAGGGGTTCCATAGTTACAGAAACTACAACTACTTTCAGTGAACTTTCATACTGCTTCGGTAGTTTCTCACATAAAGGGGCTAGAGAAATTTCCAGCCCCTTTTCTTAATTTTAATTGCACTTCAGTGTTGCCAGTAATTTGTTATTAGAGCATCTCCTGCATGCAGGTTTGGAACTGAATGATAATTACCGAACCGAACAGAACTACTACAAGCATTTCAATCTTTTGTCAATAGCTCTTGAATTGCACTCATAAACGACTGGCAAATCTGTACACTATTTATAGACCATTACATTAATTACTTAATAAAGAAACCAACGTATAGAGGCAGCTATCTTCACTACACGTTGTGGGAGGCTAGCCAACTCGGGCTACCTCTAGCGGTGCTATCTTGGGCCCAGGAAATAACCCAAGAAGGTGATGGCCTAAATCATATGTGTTTGTTTCTCTTCTATAATTGATGGAATGGTCTATAAACCGCATTTAAATCTATAGGATGGATTATACGTCATTCTACACGGATGCTATTCGAGAACCATTTGTAATTTAATACGACTCGGATTAATATTGGGTTGATATGATAAAGACTGTCCTATCAAAATTTATATCCAAATTAAAATTGTTTTGGGTCAATGTCGCTTTACATAACTGGGATTATGATATAGTGTAGTTGTTGAGCCGTACAATATTTTATCAAGAAGCGATATCTAGTTTATTGGGGAGAAGGTATAAGATGCCCAAGTATTTGGGCGCCATAGTCCCAGTCCCCCTTTCAAAATACAAAGGGGGACGTAAAAGGAGGCCGGGCAGCCCGGGCTATTTCGCCTCTCCTCAGTCGGAAAATACAGCGTAATTTTCGTCATTCGCGTCGCGCTGACGTGAGTTTTCAAGAACCAATGAGATGCTGCTTGTAATTTAGAGGGGGCGGGGATTCACTCCGGACCTACGTACGTTTGGACTGGAGATAAAGCTGGAAATGTGGCGAATTTATACCTTCTCCCCAATAAACTAAATATCACTTCTTAGTAGGATGTATGTGAAAAAAAAATAAACACAACCCCTTTGAACTTGAAGCCCCCTTGAAATAGACTCTAATGGCCCCTGCACGTTGGTTTTCACCGCAAGTATTTAATGGAAAACCAATTACAGACAACAAAGAGTAAAAGCGCGCGCTGTCTGTACACGAAAGAGTCACGTGGTGTTGTTTTCTGGATGGTTATTTTCACACAAAGAAAAATTAACTTTAGGCTTAGGCTTATCATCCTCGTCAACTCATCAATCTTTTAGGCAATGATTTTAATGATAGTTAATCTGAATAACATAAAAATTGTTTTATGTATATTCCATTCTCACTTTTAACGTAAGAAATGGAATTGAATATTTAAGACGTTGATTTTTTCCTCTACGACAGTTGTACCTTGAAATCCTCGAGTGCTAAGTCTAACTGCCACTTAAATATGAAAAATACTTCCTTTATATTCTTAATGACAGCCTAAACGCAAATTTAATGGCGACTCTTATTTAGATTCCCTTGTGTTTTTGTATTATCACGTGGAAATTTCTCATTCTTCTAAATTACATTTACGTTATTTAGTCCCAAGATTTTAGAGACGAAACATTTTCCTCTCTTGAAAGCAAATTCGAAGTTACATTTACCAGAAGGGGATAATAGAAGAAGGGTGACACTCTGTATCCTCTTAATACTTTAGTTATAAATGTAATATGATTCTTCCCAAGCTCATGCACCCTTTTTGTTTGCTCTCCCGCTCATTAACGTCAGATGGGCATCGCACCATGCTAGGGTGAATTCTATAACTGTTTGGTATTTACTAAATCCTCAGAAATCAACGCACAAACGTTGATTGTATTGACGTGGGACAAAAAACCAAGAGGAGCTGAAACTTTGGAGATAGGGACCGACACTGAATTTGGAGAAACTAGTTCCGGTTGTTCTCGTGACCGTGTTGTCGGCTTAAAAATTACCTTTTGCACGTCAACGGTCAACCCAGAGATCAACTCTTTGCCACCACCAAAAAAAAAAGCAGTCGACATAATTTAACCAATAAAAAGCGTCGATGCTTAGCCAAAAACAGGATCTAGTTACTCCAAAATCGTGGCCGGTTGTTCTCGTGACCGTGTTGTTCTGCTTAAAAATTGTCTTTTGTACGTCAACGGTGGCACGGTCAACCCAGAGATTAACCGTTTGCCATCACCAAAAATAAGCAGTCGACATAATTTAACCAATAAAAAGCGTCGATGCTTAGCCAAAAACCGGATCTAGTCACTCCAAAACCGTCGCCGGGCTTTTCAAAAGCGTTGTGAAAGGCTAAACTTTCTACTCCTCTTGTTATATTCTCTTTGCAAAAACCCACAAGCGCATGCATGCGCCTTGGAAAATAGTTAAGCAGCCCTAATAGAGTAATGATGAGGGAACTATTTATCGCGTATGTGCATGATTCAGTTTAGTAAACTTGTGCACTCCAAATGGTACACTTCTCTCGAAGAGAAGTATTATACACTTCTACATTTACGTTCTTCGTTGAAAGATTTGAGAAGAAACATTTATTTCCTCCCCAAAGCCTTTCTAGAAAATAAATCGTATGGACAAGTCGAGTCGAATGCTTTTTAACATTTTCAAGGTCGAATAATAAGTAATAAGCGAGGGTAGCCGCCGCCGGCAAAAGGGTTAATATGAAATTTAATCACTTTGAATTAAGATATGTAAATTAACTCGTTTCGCGAGGACTTGAAATTGAAAAAATAAATTAAAAAAAAATACCAACAACGTGATATATACGTGTTTGGTCACGTATTGGTTGAAAATTCATAGGACTTTGATTGGATATAAATTAAAAGAAAACGTTTAAATCGACTAATTAAATTTTTTAGGTTCAATTGCAAATTAGTTTTGAAATCAAGTATTGTTTATCTTGCAACTCGTTAATTTGACAGTTAAATCAATCTGTTTGCGATTGGTAATTAATCGTGGATTGTTTACTGTTTGAAAATTGATGAATGACTTCCTTACTCCCAATTACCCTTCCACCGTATAAATTTTTCCACCATTTTGAGGGAAAGTGTAGAGAGAAGCCATTCTTAATCCACATACCTTCTCCCTCTTTTCTCTAGTTTAGCTACTTGAAGAGAAACAATAGCTTCTATAATTAAGTGGTGTTCCCCTCGAGCAACACATAACCGAACTTACAATGTAGAATTAAACTAAATTACTTTATATAACCCGTTTTCAAAGTTCAGTCTTTTCTTTGTTGAGCATGATCAAGATGAATTTGACAGGTTCAAACCGCAGGATTATTCAATCAATAAGAAACATATCAATTATTCGTATAAATGAAATGGCATGTTTCCAAGTAAAACATGACTTACATCAACAAACTTGTAATTTGCCAAAACTTCCATTAGTAGTTCTAAAAGCTTCAGGGGTCACAAGGTGCTCAAACACCAGCATACTTATTAAAATGGAAAGTGTCGCACTTTTGGTAAAACTTATTTCAATTAAAGGTTAACGAATTTATAATACGCTGAAACTTATTCCAAATTTTCTTATACCTTTTTATATGGGAAATTTAATACACGTGGAAGCAATATAAAATTCATATATTTTGATTGTATGAAGGTGATATCATCGTGCATTTCAAATGAAATATAAAAAACCTCAATATTACTCAAAAATATTTCAAAATCGGCCCCGTCCATAGGGTAAAGAACCCGTGACTTTATGCTATATAACTTTTTTTATTCCGGAATGACTAATATTATTATTATGTTAAATCTGAAAATTTAGTCTAAATCAGTTCCGAACTATTTCGTAAAGTTTTCGATTTCTAGCGTGATCGCCAATACGGATATCCGATAAAAGTTTATTATTTATTACCATTGAACGTACGCGGAAGGTTCTTCCGTAATTAGTAATTACTAATTAGTAAACCAGCAGAAATTAAAACCCATGCAGGAATTGAATAAATTGATTTAAATAATTATTTACAAAATGGCCGCCATGCAAATTTTGAGGAAAAAAATTACAAAGTCTGTTTTTACCAACACACACTTTAATACGATGGAGGAAAACGTTTATTTTATTTTTTTAATTTAAATTTAAGTATGAATTTAATTAACTATTAAAATCTCTATATCACTTTTCAAAGTGTTATAAATAATTCCAAGGTCTTTTAAATGACGCTTTCAAAAAAAAAAAAAAAAAAAAATAAGTAAATGCTTAGGAAAACGATTTAATACTAAGGTTTTTCCTCAATCTCGCTTAATGTGAGGTTGATCATTAAACATTAGGCTTAGAAAAATCCTTGATAATTTTATATTATTTTATTGCCAATTCTTAATAACAACCCTAAATTTCTTCTTTTTTTTCTTTTCTTGTTTGTAAAAGTTAATATATATTTAATGATAGTTAAAATGGGAAAAATATACTTTATTAGTTTTGAGTATTTTCCTTCTATAACACCAAATTAAGATGAAACAACAAAAAATGAAAAGTATAATAGTTAGACGTTAAATTAAAAAGAATTACACGATGACGTAGTTGTAATTTGTAATTGACGTGATTGGCATATTTTTTAACGAGAAACCGGTCCCGTGACGTCAATTTTCTAGCAAAAATGGCATCACGTTGGTTCCCTGTTACCAGGTTAACTATATCTTTCTGTCGTGAAAGGGTAATCCAAAGGAATTTCAAGCTTCGGCATTGTCCCTTCAAGCCGGCCTGCCTTTAGCTAAAGCAAAAGTATATAGTTATAAAAACAAAAAGTACACTCCATTAACAATTCCCTAGCTGCCTTTGGCTGTAGACGACATTGTAAACTGAGAAGTAAACTACACTCCTCTTAACCGCCTACAGGAACTAACCAATCAGGGAAGAGCTTCTTCGCGTCATAGGTTTATTGAAAGTAGTACATGATGCTGGCGATCCAAACGTCTATTTTTGGTACTACTTTATGAGCCTTATCACGGCTTGTTCCCTGTGCGACGGTCGGGATGGTAGGGTCATTTGCAGAGCCTCAGAGGGGGGGGGGTCGACACTATTCTGGGATAAAGGAGGGCTTCTCATATTACACGGCGCGAGCAAGTTTCGACGAAGTGTACTTTTTGCTTCTAATTCTATATACTTTTGGTTCAACCACTAAGAGGGTAGAGAAAATATGGATAACACGTTAACAAACAATTAAACAAAACCAAAAAATTTGGGTGCCAAATAAATACATCCCTTTTCTTTGCACTATAAAGTCAAAAACCTTTCCAATATATTTTTTATTACTATTATTTAAAAACAGATTAGGATACACGCTGCTTTAGTATATAGTTCCAATTACTGATAACGTATGTCTATAAAATTCAATATAAAAACAATTCTGTTCTGTTTACATAACGAAAGAAAAAACAATTATTTATAAAAAAAAACCTTATTATTTTTAAACAAAGAAGAAAAAACCCCTGATTCAATTAATTTCTTAAATGAAAGTGTACTAAGGTTAAACGATAAGATAAAGAGAACGATTTTGATTGAATCTTTGGAACAACTTACGAATTGAGTATTACGTAGAATTTTTTGTTCCTTTCTTTCGCTTTCAAAGAGGCCTTAGTTTCGTGCAGTTGATAAAAAACCGAGGTAAAAAAACCCGTTTTAATTTTGAAAGGGGCTCTCGCCCGATTTCAAAGTCCGAAATATTTTCCTATTAAATTTTTTTTAAATGGAAATCGCTAGGCTAGAGACAGGGTTAAACTTTTAAATCGAATGAATAAAACTACTATTTAGTTATAATTAATATATTTTGATTAAATTTGGTGTAAATTACATTATTTATGTATAAATAAGTAATTTATATCGGTGTTAATTTTAAATTACTGACTGACGGGACTGCGAACAGCGCGAGGCAAAAATTTTAAGATTACTAACTTAGAAAATAGGGATTAAGGCCTAATATTTATTAATTCTTGAAATAATACAATGGATTCTAAATATTAGTCATATTGCACGCTTGCTCGAGCGGATTTCCTTAATTTTTAGTTTATTGCAGGCTTGAAAAAGCATAATTTCCCATTAAAATAACTTAATAAATACGCCTTTTCTTGAACTGCAAAGTGAACCTCGCCTAGTTACGTATTTGTTTACGCAATTTGATTCACAATCACGTGCGGAATTTAAATATTATTTTACTCGAAAAAATAAAACTGTAGGATTAGAATGTAGCCTAATCTTATCAACAAAAGTGCTTGATTATTAGTCTTCGAGGTTTTTTTCCTAACCACTAAACTACGTCACTGCATGGTTATATTTTGAAAGGATAAATTAAACCATAAGATATGTTTCATAAGTTTGTCACTGGTTACAAACTGGAGCTTTTCATGAAGTGACGTAGGTCTTAGATTTGACTGTAAAGCGACGCCTGGTGAGGCACTGTCAAAGGCTTAGTACGTAAGATTAAATAGGACCTAGATGGACTGCAAAATTAACCGAGTATAGTACTTCAATTCTCGCTTGTCGTTCTTGAACTAGTTCTCAGTAAACCTCTAGCATTACGAACTTGTATAGGTAGAGTCATTGTCGTTCTCGAACTAGTTCTCGGTAAACCTCTAGCATTACGAAGTATAGGTAGTGTCATACTTATGGAACCTATCTTATAAACTTATGATTAAATGCATATAAAATTATATGTTAGACATTTGAGTTTGGGCACGCGCACGTCGAATAGATTTTGTGATGGAAAGATTGTTCAATTTTAAGTTTCCTCGTTTGAAATTTTAAATAATTTAGAAATTACCAGGCTAAAGCTACTAAATTTTATTGGTAGTGTCAAATTTCTTTAGCGCGCAGGCGCGTAGGATGAGCTACTATATTTTGTGTCAGGTCGTAGAAGAAGAAGATGATGATGATGTTGTTGTTGTTAATGATGATGTTGATGTTAAATTGCATTTGCATTTTATCTATTGGGGTTTTGAGGTGTGCAAAAGAAACTTGGTGGCTTTCCCCAGATCTTTTTACTGGTACTCTCTTGTCTAAGACACGTTTACTTAATCTCTGGGTTTAACAGTAGGACTAGTATATAGGCCTAGGCCTAGGTTCAAAGTTAATTGGGAATGGCAATATTATCATTTGATAGGTAATCCCCAAGTTTTCGCCAGTTCGGGTCTTTTATCCTAATTTTGTATGAAAATTCTATATATCTAGCTGTTAATCTTCTTGGGAAAAAACCTCAAGATTTACCAAACGCAAATAAATAAAAAAAAGGCCCAGAAAGTGGGGTACTAGGGTTGGTGAAAGCCTTTTCTGGTGATGCCCAAGAGTATCAAGTGATTTCAAGTTTACAGCGCAGTCGCTAAAAAGCGGGATGGAAGGCAAAGATTTACCCCCGTGTCTTTCCCTTTTAGTTACGCTCTTCTTACTGTTTCACTTTTCGTAAATTCTATTTGCCTCTGGCTCTAGTACTCAAATAGCCCAACCACCCTATTTATTATCAAGCCACGTTAGCAGATAATATTTTTTATATATTTTGTTCAATGGACATTGGAACATTGATTAACTCAATTTAGTACGCCTATATCATCAAAAAATGCCAATGTACCAAATATCCAATTTATTGCTTATTTTATTTAGCCTAGTAAAGAAGTTAGTTAATTTTTACTCAAAATTGGGACTTATTATGGGGTTCGAAGCCTCGTTTTTGCTACTACAAAAAAGAGTATAGATAATCCCTACTCTCCCTCTTTTACCCGAAACGTAATCAAGCCTTTTGTGAGTCAAGGTCAATTTTTAATAAGTGATTCTAATGCTAAAACCGTGGAGACTCAATAAGAGGAGAAGCATATAACTGTTGCCTCATTTTTCAAAAGCGATGCTCTAGCTTCTATTCCCCCCCCCACCAAGTCATCGCGAACCCCTCGCAGAAGACACATTATTTTCGTTTTCTGCTCTGCGCATAATAGTCTGCTACTACGAAATTTCTCGTGACGTCACACCCTCCTATCTCTTAATTACCTCGTTCTTGGCAACCATTGGAAGTCGTTAGCTCAGGCCATACAATTTAGACAACCAATATTGACGTCACGTCCCCGTAACTTCTCCTCTCTCAGTACCACTCTATTCTCTCTGGTGAAAGGGAGAGAGAAAGAGGGAGAGGAAGTCTTCCTTCTTCTTAACTGTGTTTAAATAATTTTGTACACTTTTGCGCTTCGTTCTGCGCATAATTGGTAGAGCAAGATATTCTTTAGGGCGTTTCAAGTCCGTGACTCTTTTCTACAACAGCGATCACGTGTCATGCACTCCCTGCGCCGAATGAGACGCGCGTAAGAGAAGCTTAAAATCTCCTCTCTAAAGTCTCCCTAATAAATATAACTGTAATTCTTTCTCTTTTGACTTATAACTTATTCACGTTTTGAGGTAATAATTGAAGACTAAATAAAGCCCTATGGAGCAACATGAATTTGAAATAATCCCCTATTGTATTGTTCGATATTTACGAGAAAAGTTAACATTGCATTGCTCTTCATCGATATTTATTGGAATTGAATATTATATTAATTTATATCGTATTGGGGACAATCGGGGATTATATTTTCCGAGTTGTAAGTTATACTATTAACGTATGCTAAGTTTCCGTGGCAATACTATAGTGTCTGCTAGTTGGGGGTAAATTACGGTTACTTCTTCTAAAGTGATTCATATGTTTTTTGGGTCAGCAATTTTAGTTTCTATGGATACACCGATATAAACAATATATATGGTGATATGGATTTCTGATAATTGGATAAAATAGGTCAGTACGTCTACAGAACAGAGTATGCCTTTATGGGTTTGGAAATGGATAAATATCGAGTAGAAAACAGTCATTCTAAACTAGATACGGCGTTAAGCGTAAGGTTATCAGTCAGTGATAACTAAGACTTTATCAGAAGTAATATAATAGATATTTCTAGATATATTGATAATTTTCTTACTACTGAAGAGTCCAATTCGGAAATTAATTATATAGATGGAAACACGAACACGCCTTTATACACATGTAGTTATTTAATTAGGTCAAACACACCTATACGTCAACCTTAAACTATATTACTATAGGGGTCGTACCGAGGGGGCATTCACTATACATTTTTGGTGTATTTCTGATTAGGCTGGGAAATAAATAGCACACTTTCTATGGTCCAAAACCAGTTTATTAATTGGTTGGACCAGTTTTTAAATTTTTTGGCGAGTTTTTGTTTACCCCCAAATGAATGAAAACCGGTTTTTTATGGCAAACGAAGTGCCTAAATGACCAAATAAAAACCGGGTTTTTCAATGCGGTTTAGGGGCAAACCAAGCTGCTAAAGAACCGTTAAATAGTCTATTTTTTCCAGTTGAGCTCAAAATAAGTTTAAAAAAAGGTTTTTAAATTGGGATTCAAGGGGGTCACTAAGCTGACCATTAAAAACCCGGTTTTATCTCACGGTCTTTAGCATCAAACCAAGCTACAAAAGGACCATTAAATAGTCGGGTTTTTCCAATATGTTCAATATAACTATAAAAAACCCGGTTTTTAATATAGATTTTAGGGGGGGGGGGGTCAATAAGCTGACCATTAAAAACCCGGTTTTAAAATAGGACTTAATAAGAGTCAAACCAAGCTCCTAAATTACCATTAAAAACCGGTTTTTAAGTTGAATATTTAGGGTCAAACCAAGCTCCTAAATTACCATTTAAATCCGGTTTTTAAATTGGGTATTTAGGGTCAAACCAAGGAGATAAATGACTAACCAATAAAAACCGGTTTTAAAATTACGATTTATAGATAAACAAAGCTGATAAGTCAGCCAATCCATTATAGGTTTCTACTAAAAAACAAAACGTACAGTTTCTAGGGGACCTAAACCTGTTCAAATATTAATTAATTAAGCTTGCAATTAAGGGTTTCATATTTAATTAACTATGTCTTAAAACAACAATAGATGTCAAGCTTAATACATACAAATTAACGATGATGTCATAGACTCCCGATACCGTCCATTTTAGAGAGCAATACGCAAGCGATTTATGTTTTTAGGCCTTGTTTAGACTTTAGGGACAATTTCACTGGATATGCAGAGTGTTGCAGACGGCTGGAAGTCGACCCCGGTGTACTGTATTACTTCTACTGTGTTTATATAATCATTGATTTTTCAATTTCCTCCTGGCCTTGTTACGACATCTAGCAGTTCTCATATCCTACATTATACTCTAATTAGTTATATGACATTAATCTTGAGTGTTAATTACTTAGTTTAATATACCTCGAATCGGTAAAACAAATTGATGTTTAAAATATTCGTAATCATTTCGAAAAGGCCCTGTTTTGAGGGGCGTATTTTTGAATATGGTTTATAGGCCTTTATATTTACTGTACATACAATAAGACTTTTTATCTTTTTCATTTCGTTATACGTCGTACTGTACAATAATTTGTATGAATATCATTAATATTAAGATTAAATATATGCCTAGTAGCATGAGTTCATAAGATATGTTCCATAAGTATGACACTACCCATACTTCGTAATGCTAGAGACTTACTCTAGAACCAAGAAGTGATATCTAGTTTATTAGGAAGAAGGTATAAGATGCCCAAGCATTCGCTCGCTATAGTCCCAGTCCCCCTTTCCTTTTGGAGGCCGTCATTCGTGTCGCGCTGAAGTGAGTTTTCAAGAACCAATGAGATTCTGGTTGTAATTTAGAGGCGGGGATTACCTCCGGACCTACGTTTGGACTGGAGATAAAGCTGGAAATGTGGCGAATTTATTCCTTCTCCCTAATAAACTAGATATCACTTCTTGCTAGAACTATAGTTCGAGAACGACAAGCGAGAATTGACTACACTCGGTGGTTAATTTTGCAGGACTTTCATCTTAATGTTTAGTCTGTGTACTAAGCCTTTGACAGCGCCACACTCACCAGGCGTCGCTTTACCTCGAATCTATGACCTACCTCTTTCACTTCATGACAAGCTCCAGTTTGTAACCAGTGACAAACTTATTTAACGTATCTTATCTCATGAACTTATGGTCTTATTATAATAAGTAATATGAATATCATTAATATTAATATTAGCATTAAATATATGCCCAGTAGTTAGTTAACTTAATTTCCAAGAGTAATTTAGAAATTTTATATCCGAAAAGATATAAAAGCCCAGGGGTAAAAATAAGCTTAGTAAGATATTTGAATCTATAATTTTTGGAAGAATTTAAAAAAAGAAAAGGTTTTCAAGGTTATAAGGGTTGTTTTGGAGCTAATTTTTACTTTGAATTTTTTTATTTCTTCTTTTACGATAAAAACTTTTATTATTTAATTAATATAATTAACTGACATTTGGGATGGATGAAGGAAAAATGTTTCGGCTTTGATTTTATATCAAACAACTGAAGCTTATAGCAAGAAGTGATATCTAGTTTATTGGGGAGAAGGTATAAATTCTCTCTCCACATTTGCAGCTTTATCTTCAGTCCAAACGTAGGTCCGCGGGTAATCTCCGCCTCTAAATTACAACCAACATCGCATTGGTTCTTGAAAACTCACGTCAGGGCGACGCGAATGACGAATATTACGTATTTTCCGACTGAGGAGAGGCGAAATAGCCCGGCCTCCTTTTACGTCCCCCCTTGTATTTTGAAAGGGGGACTGGGACTATGGCGCGCGAATACTTAGGCACCTTAAACCTTCTCCCTAATAAAATAGATATCACTTCTTGATTAAACAAAATCGCGCTCCTTCAGTTAAAACATTGTTTCTAATTTTCATTCAAATATCAGAATATTTTATCATATTTGTTAATAATTTGAAGGTAATATAGGCTAGATTTATACTAAAATGAAGGTGTTGTTGATAAGGCAATCAATCTAAACGTTCTTAATCTATTCAAACTGATAAATTTTTATTAGTTAAGATTAAAAATATAGGTGTTAAATTCCAGGTATGTTACGAGCAGAAAACTTCTACGAAAACACTTTAATCAAAATATTTTTCAAGTACATTTTTTTCTTTTAATTCGTCCCTCAAAAATTTTGCTTCGACTTGTTTTCAAAAACATGACAGACAGCCTAGCCGGTTATGGGAAATTTCCTTAACTCGTGATTCGAAAACGTTTCAATACTACTTGAGACTAGAAATAAGGATAAAGGTATTAAACCATACCGTTTAATAATACTCTAGAGTTACCTTGGCACAACCACGTTTTTCCAGCTTATTTGAAATCACGTGCTTGACTCATCGCCAGATAATGTTAATATCCGTCCAATCAGCTGCCTGGAAAATGATGTCATGTTCTACGTCACTAATCTTTTTCTTTATACCGGAGAAAACGATGTTTTTAAAATGCAAATTATAACAAAGTTTGTTCAGGTTTTGCGAATGTTTTTGTTTCTGTTGAACTTGTGTTTATTGAAGCATTATTGCGAGGGTGTTCGTTTAGAATACAGTATAATTTTAACTGCCAACTTTTATTTGACGGAAATCTAGATGGTTCAATGACTTTAAAAGCGAAATTTGTTGATTATTTACTTTTTATATTCTAATTCATTAATATGGAACATATCTTATAAAATTATGGTAATATTTATTATTTTTATGGAAATTTCAGTGTCAAAAAGAACTGATATATTTTTGGAAAGGTCAGGGCTAAAATACGACAACCTGATTACCTAAACCTACACTGAAAAAAATGAGCGTGCTTTCGGCATTCAAAAATGATGGCGACCGTTCAATTCTGAACAAACCTCTATTGACGAATTCAGATTTAACCAGAAAAATTCAATTTTGAACAAGGACTGTTTTACGCGTTCAAAACTAACCACTAGCATTCATTTTTGAACAGCTTATATATTACCACTCAAAAAAGAATCTTTATTCCATTCAATTTTGAATAACTGCCTTGCGCTAATGAAACGTTCAGACATGGTCGTTTAGGCGTTCTAATAGGATTGTATTAGTATTCAAACTAGAGCGTTTTAGGCGTTCAAATAAGAACATTTTGGCGTTCAAATGAGATTGTTTTTCGTGTTCTAACAAGAGTGTTTTTGGCTTTAAAACAAGAGCATTATGGGCGTTCAAAGGTGACTGTTTTTGATATTCAAATGAGACCGTTTTTTGCTTTTTAACGAGAGCGTTATGAGTGTTCACACGGGAGCTTTTTTCTGTTCAAAAGAGAGCTTTTCGGGCGTTCACGGGAGCAATTCTTGGCGAGTTTTTTGGGTGTAATATTTACAATGGTAAAAATCCAGGTTCATTTTATCAAAATTTAATATTATAATTCAACAAATCATTTTTATTATATTTTGATGTTCAAGAACATAATAACTTGCCAATTATTCATTACCATTATATTATTTTCTTGGCTCAGACTAATGATTTTTTCAGGAACACAAGCACACACAGAGTCAAATTACGAAATATTATTAGAAAATGGAGGTTAAACCTAAACTAATTTACTTGCTTAACTGGGTGATTAATTACATAACTAAGTTTGATAGGCGATCGTCCTCTCTAAATAATCGTGAAAACTACTAGCTAAGTTTATATACAATAAACACCTGCCTTTTTCAAAATTTGTCTTGTTTTGTAGGTCAGGTCAGGTTGAGTTAGGGTTAGAAAAGGCTTAGGTTAGGTTTGGTAAGTGTTAGGTAAGACTTAGTTTAGGTTAGGTGTCTTTAATACCTACGGTTCCAAATTTAAGCATTGATTCTCTTAATACTAGACGCGTGCATATGCACACATCCAATAAATGCTATAAATTGAATTTTTACCTCTCCGGGTGACGTATGTCACGGAGAGGTTCAAATTTCGACGTGTCTGTCTGTCACACCCCAGGGGACCGCGTTCGCAGTTGGAAAATCGGGGTAAATGTGTTCTCAATTTCCAAGCCTGAAATTTGGAAAATTGTATTCCACTTATAATGGCTATTACTCCATTGTCTGTCTAACACCATTATTCTCTTGTGTTTTGTCCATCCCACATGGACACCAATTTGTACTCACTGTCTTCTAAACACCACCATCATCCGGTCTTTTGTCCATCCCACATGGACACCAGTCTGTACTCACTGGCTTCTAAATACCACCATCAACCGGTCTTTTGCCCATCCCATATGGACACCAGTCTGTATATACTTTCTTCTATCTCCATCATCATCGTTAACGTTAAGACAAAAGCGGCGATCGGCTATGGTTACGAGAATCGTCTAGCCTCCCAATAGCGGGGTCTTCCTCCAAAGGTTCACGCAATTGCGATGTTCTTATCAACAGCTGCGATTCGAGTCCTTTATATACTACCTATTTGAGTAAGGCAAAGCAGCAGTCGTATGCTTCATTTCAAACGTCAATATTAGTCAAGTCTCTCAAGAATGATTAATTGTTCTTTTTTAAAACGATGTAACGCTCAATAAGGCGAACAACTAACGAAGAAAATGTTTAATATTAAGTGTATTTATTTTAGTATTTAAGATAATCTTGTTTCTCAAATTAAAGTTAATACGAAAATGGTTAAAAAGCAGTCTATGTCAATGTCTGTGTGTGTCCGTCCGTTGTTACACTAGTGCGCCGCTTTAGCAGTTTGTTTTGTGTTGATGTGTTAAGAAATCCTACAGAACCTTAACATTAAATTTTTTCATAATATAAAGTGAATATGTGGAAATATTTTTCGTAATTACGATGCCTTTAGTAGTTTTGTAGCTTTAAAGCTCTGTTTCATTTTGATATTCCAAGGATATTTTCTATTATTATTATTTGAAATGGCTGTTTATATATTACTTAAGTTATACTACATATACAATAATCCTTGCTATAGTGATCACAAAAAGAAAGCTAAGGCCTAGAATCAGTCGGGTAATTCAAGGATTATCAGAAATTAGCTTAGTGAACCAAAGAGGAAGTAATTGAGACCCGAGATTTAGTAAATTATGGGTTCTGATTTTCTTGTCTGTATTGAAGAGACATTAACGGTTCAGAGTGAACCGAAAGTTAAGTACACGTTTAAATAAGGTCTAGTTTTTAAAATAGATGTAAGCACCATGGTGGCAATTAGATCATTGAAAGGGCTTATCGTAATCGGGTTGTAGCTTCGGAGTTTTCATTCTTATTGTGGTGCATATTGACTTTCATTGCGTCTAACCACAAATCAGCTTTGGTGACAATTAACGTTAAAACCCCCGTTGGCAAACTAAGAATATATATGAGGTGAAACGAGACAATAGTGTTTATACTGCAAAACCAGTTGTGAATGTAGTTATGAGAATACAGGGTTAAAAGTTGAGGCGTAGACAACTGGGCCTTTTAAAACGCATAAAGACTATATTTCTCCCAAAAGTTATGCACTTAAATTCCTGTTTTTTCCCCATTGACTGATTTCATGTGTCCAAGGCACATTCTTAATGGATGTAAAATGTCATCTGCTTTACTATATATCCTCTATGCTAGGAATACTGCTTTAAGCTTAGTTCCCACTTGACCGAAAAAACGACGGAAACACGGCGTAAGTACCTCTTCGGTAAAACATCTTCCGCCTAACGTGACCGAAACAGCTTTCGGTCGAACAAAATTGGTGTTCTATTTTTGAAGCAGAGGCCGACGTAAAATTATTTTCATAGCCAATCAAAATTCGTTTCGGGTTAAAGCTTCTGCTGACGTAATAATAGGGGAGTTCTTTATCGCCGCTTCGAGTTTTTTTTTTCACCTCGCCAGTCGCCATTGCCACCTTTGCATGTTATGAACTTTTGAGTTTGAATTCTCTAATCGGATTTGATCGCTAGTCGATATTGCCGTGTTTGTATGTAATAAACCTTTGATTTGAATCTCTGACCTTAATTTGGTAGAAGTAAGCTCCATAATTAAGATACCATCAAGGGAAAATCAAAGGCCAAGGCTTAAGTTCTTCCAACTCGTGCCACGTGACCCTGCCGACCGCACCTTTTGGTCTGAATTCGGTCGTATGTGTGAACCGAACTAAAATCTTGCCGTCGAAGGCCTGCGTAAAACTCAATTTTTTGACGCAGCGCTAAGGTTTTCGGTCGTCATTTTCGGTCAAGAGGGAACCTAGCTTTTATAATTCGTAAATTTTTACATCTAAAAAAGAGAGATATAATTCTATATCTAGGTAAATAAGTTTGTAAGTAGTCCTCTTGACTCAGAGAGGTAATATTTTGGTTTTTCCAACTTGGTTTTTTAATAATAAGAAATTTTTATCGTCGGCAGCGATTAAAAATAAAATATTTGCTGATGTCTTTTATATGGGCAGTGTATTACGTACTCGTTTTATGTTCAAAATTCTTTGCAGTGTTATGTGATGCATATGACTTAAAAATGAAAATAAATATCAAGAAATGTTTTTATAAAGGTGCATTGCTTTAATTTAAAATTATTTGGTTCTTGTGAACTATCTATTTTGCTAAATATTTTACAAAATAATTGGGTTTAGTGCTCATTTTATCTAGCCACTCAATCGTTATAAGTTAAGTAGATTTTTGCAGGACAAGATAGAATCTTTCCGTTCCCGGGAATTAGTAATTTAATATCACTGGGAACATTTAACCCAAGATGTTTGTCCCATTTGATGAATCCGACAATTTGCGGCGTCGGTCGTCAGAATGGGAGGAAAGCGGTTAACTACTATAGTCAAATCAACTTGAAATGCTGTAAATAGGGTACTAAAATGAGGTAAATTAGGTGAATAGAGGCTTAGATTAGGGTATTAATACGGGCAAATAATATTTGACCATGGCGTGAATGGATCACACCGAAATCGTTCTCGTTAAATTGTTAATGCAATCGTATTATAACGCGATACAGTTACGTATGAATGCCAATTCGTTCTCGTTTGAACGCCAAAAGCGCTTACATGAGAACGCCAAAATCGCTTACCTTTGAACGCCAAACACGATCTCGTTTGAACGCCAAACACGATCTCGTTTGAACGCCAAACACGATCTCGTTTGAACGCCAAACACAATCTCGTTTGAACGCCAAACACAATCTCGTTTGAACGCCAAACACGATCTCGTTTGAACGCCAAACACGACCTCGTTTGAACGCAAAACACGATCTCGTTTGAACATTAAACACGATCTCGTTTGAACGCCAAACACGACCTCGTTTAAACGCCAAACACTATCTCGTTTGAACGCCAAACACGATCTCGTTTGAACGCCAAACACAATCTCGTTTGAACGCCAAACACGATCTCGTTTGAACGCCAAACACGACCTCGTTTGAACGCAAAACACGATCTCGTTTGAACATTAAACACGATCTCGTTTGAACGCCAAACACGACCTCGTTTAAACGCCAAACACTATCTCGTTTGAACGCCAAACACGATCTCGTTTGAACGCCAAACACGACCTCTTTTGAACGCCAAAACGCTCTCGTTTAAATGCTAGTGCAATCATATTTGAATGCCAAAATGGCCTAATCTGAATGCTTCGTTAGCGTGAATTTTTGAATATCAATATTAGCGTTCAAATATGAACATTTCGTTAACGTGTACAATTGAATACCACTTTATGCGTTAAAATTTGATTGCTAAGGCGTACCACCACAGTGGCAAGGTATTGAACGCTGAAACATTCAATTTCGAATGTTCTTTTTTTACTGTGTAACCATAATCCTAACCTGACCTTACCTGAAATATCACATCATAAATACTATGAGGGTTAAGTAAGTTGCCCTATTATCCTAGAGGTCAAGGTCGGAGTTTAACAACTATATAATATTCAAGTATAATTAGTGTTTACAGGGATAGATGTAATTTTAGAAGTAGGAATGGAGAACAGAGTAATCTGGGCGCGCGTGAAAGTCCCGGACCCCCTTCCCCGGGACGGGGGGGGGGGGTATGAAAGAAGAGGCGGGTCATAGCGACAGAGGTAAAAAGGAATTAAGTATTTTTCGCCTTCCCGTCAGCAACGTCATGAAAACGTAGTTTAAGTGAGCCATTAAGATAATTTAAAATTTTCGTTACGTGTTGGAGGGAGGGGCTCTTTACTGGGGTATGAGTCGGACTGAAGTAAATACTAACCGTTCTCCATTCCTATTTCCAAAATTAAATCTATCCCTGTTATGATATAAGAATGTCATTCAACGCTGCTGGAAAAAAAAACAACCTTTATGGAAAACATAATAATATAATACCTTATAAAGCGTGTGTTATGGAATAATGGAAAAAAATATATTTCAACTTAAATTTCATCACAATTCATAAAGGGGCCAAACGTTACGTTAGGTATCTTTTCGCGGTTTTCGTGTATCAATAGTGCCAGTGCCAAGTGAGATTCGCAGTCGACTTGACCTAAATTTCACCGCCATTTCTAGAAATCCGCTGTGTCTTTAAAATGAAAGCTAGACAGTAACAGATCTTCCCAATTCAACCAAAGAGAATATAAAGACGGGGAGTAGAAGTCTTTACTAGACTTGAGCGTTCTCGCTTTTAAAGGTTTCCCCCAAGCTTCTGGTGTGCGCATCTTTCTTTGCCCCCTTTGTTGTAGACCATTTCGATGTAGAAAAGAGGGAAAGACACGGGGGTAAAACTTTGTCTTCCATCTCGCTGTATGGCGCCTGCGCTGTAGTCTTTCTGTATCATGAGAGTGCGCAGAGACGGATGGCAATGTATCAACCCCCTTGTATGTCCAGATACAGAGGGTTGCCTACCCCCTTTTTTACAACGAAAAGGTCTATAGATTTATCTCAGAAGCCTCAGTGTGACGTCACCCATGCTATTTGCCCATAGAACCGAAGCGGTACCAAAGCTAAGCCCCTAACGTTTTACCTAGGCACTGACGTCACAACTAAGATAGAGCTATCTAAGAAGCCTTAGTGTGACGTCACCCAAAGATGCTATTCTTCCATAGAACCGAAGCGGTACCAAACATTGCTACCCACTGCCCCTGTGACGTTCTACCTAGGCACTGACGTCACAACTAAGATAGCTCTATTGGTTGAAACACGGTGAACCGGCTATAAAGGGGGGATATAAGGGACTCCAAAAATACCCAAGTTCCAAAGGTGCTAGCTTCAACTCCCCGTCTTTAAAGTCTCTTTGCTTCAAACCCACGATACTCCCTAAGCCTACATACATTTCTTTCAAACGTAAACGAAACAGAAAGGAAAAACCCTGGCCACTTTCAATTTTAAAGATAAAGTTCCTTCCGTATAAAGGAACTGAATTCCCTTGTTTACGAGAGACGCCGCCGCCATTCAAGTTTCTTTCCTTTTTCTTCTCTCTAAAGGAGAAAGTACAAACCACTCAAATTTCGAAGATTAAATTTATTAAGTTAAGGCCATTTCTTTCTTCTCAATGTTTTCGCGGATTTTTTTTCTATACAAAACTTGTCTTCCTTATGTCATATTTTTCATTAGAAAGTTACAAATAGAAACTCATCTTGACCTAATTGCGACTTTGAGCGCGAAACCGAAGATTATTTGAAATTAAAATGCTTGTACGTTTTATCGTTATTAATTAATCGAAAAAGTTCGATGGCATTTTTAGTTAGACATTTTAGTTCTTTTAATTACGGTTGCTTGCCTTTTAATATATATTCAAATTTTTAACGCGAATAACATGGATTAGGTAGGAGATTAATGATTTAATTTCGTGTATATTACCAAGAAGTGATATCTAGTTTATTAGGGAGAAGGTATAAGATGCATAAGTATTCGCGCCGTGCCATAGTCCCAGTCCCCCTTTCAAAATACAAGGGGGGACGTAAAAGGAGTCTGGGCTATTTCGCCTCTCCTCAGTCGGAAAATATGTAATTTTCGTCATTCGCGTCGCGCTGACTTGAGTTTTCAAGAGCCAATGAGATGCTGGTTGTAAATAATTTAGAGGCGGGGATTAACTCCGGACCTACATTTGGACTGGAGATAAAGCTGGAAATGTGGCGAATTTATACCTTCCCCATAATAAACTAGATATCACTTCTTGTATCAACCAAATAAGATGGATGCCCTTGCCTTCAAGTTACAGCACAAATCAATTTCGACCTTTTCAATATTAAATTTGATATACTAACATTATTGCATAATTAAATAATCTAATATATGATATGATATTCATTTCTATAAACATTACGCCTTTCATTTAGTCTATATCTTTCTTTATCTTTTGAATGCATTATATTATATCGACCCCAAAACCAACTTTTCTCAATTTGACAGCGCTATTCAAAGCAATGACGGACACGACGATTCTATAACCTATTTCGTAATTATTCCTATAATTCGGTTGATTTTCTTGTCAAAGCTTCAAATCTCGTTAACTAATAACTATATAGTACCTGCCTCGTATTATTGATTTGTCCTTAAACCAGTTGACCTTTACCTGTAACCACGGCACGATACGTCACTTGTTTTCGAAAATTTCAAAATTTGCAATTTCAAGGATTTATTTTTATAGCAGCGATGATATTTCGATATTTGAGTTTTTTTTTTTTAAATTAAAATTTCAAGTATCGGGCAAACTTAAATATTTATCCAAAAAATTTTAATTAAAATAATAAGATAAGTTTAGAATAAATTACTTCGTTAGAGTGACCTATAAGTATATTTACCATACCCAAAATAAATTCCTTTACTAGGAAACTTTGAACGTATGTTTTTTAATAGTTTCGGTACCGAAGTAATTTACCGATAAAATTAAACTCATTACAAAATGACGTTTTTCCATCCTTATTTGGTGACTTACTTCGGTACCCAATAATATTTCATCGGCTCAGTAGTGACATCTACTTAATTATCGCCCAACAATATAGTTTAAAAATTAAATATTAAATATTAACTAACAAACTTATAAAACTTATTAAAACATTTTACTAATTTAGTATGGTTTTAATTTTAATATTAATTTAGGAATGTAATATTTTAAATTTATAGTATAAAAACGTAAGATGTCGCTAATAGCGTAACACATTTCAGTTGTGTTTTCAGTTGAACCAAACCTGCTTGGTCGTTCCTGGTATAATTTCAGTTGTGTTTTCAGTTGAACCAAACCTGCTTGGTCGTTCCTGGTATAATTCATGTCTTTACCTATATTCCAGTACGTGCTGAACAATAAGACTGGGATGAACTATTAGTTTTCTTTTTTGGCGCGAAATATTAAACGTTTTCAAACTAATTTTATTTATCAAAAAATAAACCTACAAATATTATTATTATTAATATGCTTAGTATTATCTCAAACATTATAAAAAAACATGTTAATGATGGACGAATCCTTTACAGGATGACGTATGTTGGACTTGTTGCAACTCCGCAGTTATTGTTTTTGGCGCTCATCAAAACGTAACCATCATTGCCCCAGTATGTCGACCATGAATTTTTAATCAACCAATAAGGTTCACCGTTCATGACACCGTAGCCCACAGCCAGTACGGAATGGTCCAATTGGTCCTCTTTCTTGCCTGGTAACGCAATTATTTTAGTTGTCGCCATTTTAATTAGGCTTAGTAATTTAGTTCGAAATTATACCGCAGGTTGGTTCGAAATAGATGCCATTGCTGTAGAAAGAAAGGCCTTTGTGACTGGCATCAATTGATACGGAAATGGGACCTTTCTTAGCCAAGGCAAGACGCAAGGCTTGTTCATCACCCGAAGTTACGTTGACGTATCCTTGGATCTGGACTGTCCTATTGAGTTTTCTATCGTGGCATTGACCGTCCTGTTTCAGGTAGGACAATATTTTAGATGTTTTTTTTTAAGCATTGGTCATTAAAACGTGTTTAACCAACCGTGCCCAAGTAAGGTCCATAATCATCGTCAGTAATTAAACCCCCTGTCCTCATTAAGTATTTGTAAGCCCTGAAATCTTCCCCGCCATCGCAACCGTTGTTTTGGTCGGGCCAACTGCAATCAACCAATTGTTGTTCGGATAATTTTACCAGAGTACCAGTCTAGAAATTTTTCGTTATGATTTTGGTCGTTTTTTCGAGTTAGGCTTAGCATAATTACTTTAAGGAAGTAAGCCCCTTCAATGGTACCAACTGTACCGAAACTCCAACACGAACCACAAATAGCCTGGTCCTTTACCGGAGTAACAGCGCCTTAAATTAAATATAAGACTTATTTAACGTTCCTACGTACTTTGGTTTGGGTTTAATTAGCATACCATATAGTCTCCAATCAAGGTTATCAGGGATGTCCTTGGGGAATTGACTCTTATCGAATGGTTGTCCTCCGTTGTATCCACCAATGTGTGTTCTTCCTCTTAACATTCTTAGCTCGGACATTGTGAAATCGGCCAGATGGTTGACCGCCATAGTGTAACTCAAACCAGCTCGGTTTTTAGAATTGATAAATCTGAAAGATGAAGACATTTAATTTTTAGGGGAAACCTTTATGAAAGAGGGGTTAAGACGTACCTATAGTTTTGTCTGAAGTTTGCCTTGCGAGATTCGTGCTCGACGGTGTGATTATATTGTTTGTTGTGCTTTGTCTTGAATTTTTCGAACGCGGCGTGAACATGGTCATCGTGGTTGTCGATAAATTCCTTAATTGGGTTGTGATCAGCAACGTGTTCCATTCCAGGTCCCGGGAAATGGGTACATTGTAGATCTAGAGAGTGGTATATACAGAAGTATATAATAGTTCTTTATAAGAGAAGTGTGCCAGCACAAAGCGGTGGAGTAATTGTAACATGATTCTTCCCAACATCATTTTAAATTTGTAACAAGGTCACTAAACCAAATCACATGCGCGATAAATTATCCCCTCATCATTTCTCTATTAGCGCTGCTTAACTATTTGCCAAGGCGCATGCGCTTGTGGTTCTTCGTCCCTCGTTAAGACAATCAAGGTTTGAGGGTTGATTGCTGGGGATTTTGTACCAAACAGTTATAGAATTCACCCTAGCACGGTGCGATGCCCATCTGAAGTTTGATGAGCGGGAGAGCAAACAAAAGGGTGCATGAGCCTGGGAAGAATCATGTTACATTTATAACTAAAGTATTAAGAGGATACAGAGTGTCATCCTTCTTCTATTATCCCCTTCTGGTATTAGTCATTGTTAAGCTTTTGTACGCCCGTTACTTACTGGGATCTACTTCGAAAACTGACGGTTGCAATGCTTCGGGAATGTAATAGTAGTACTTGACTTGGTACTTGTCATAATGGGATCCGAATAAGCTGTTGTAACCCTTCATTTCGTAAAAATTAGGGATCGGGGACTGGTCGTATTGACTCCTTTGAAGCCACATTTTGTACTTGTTGGTTTTTTGACCCTCTCTCGTGATAAGAGTCCATAACTCGCAAAAATCATTGGTAGGGGAAGGACGGTTTCGATCACGATTGACTGCGTCCGGGTCGTCAGGATTGGGACAACCCTCTATTCTGGAATACTGTGAAATAACAATTTGGTTTGTTTTTAACGAAGCTAGCAATGTCTTTATCTATATTTGAAGTTTAATGGGCAACTAGGCCTAGATCTTTGTTATTAAAGTCCTATCTTGCGGCCCTCTATAAGTTAACCCGATTATGATAAGAAATCAGAACCCGTACCGTGAAGTTGGTCAAATCAGGCAGAACAGTTTGAATCGTAATTTCGTTACCGCTCGTTCCATTAACCCTAAAACATCCGCGATAGTTTGTACCATTTATATCTGGTACATCAGCTAGCTTGTAACTAACTCCAGATGGACCCATATCTGCGCGTTGAAAAGTCTGGACCAGATCTTTAAGTAGATAATTATTTTAAGTAAACATAAAACCACTTAATAGAATATGTAGTTTTCAGACTGGGATGATGGATACGTTTACACCAGGATACCAGGCTACTTGTTGGACAATGTACATCACCAAGTAGCCTGGCCTCCTGGTGTAAATGGTATCAACGCTCCTTGTCTGAAAATTATGTGTACAATTAGTAACAAC
Organism: Phalangium opilio; assembly: GCA_019434445.1. Lineage (NCBI taxonomy): Eukaryota > Metazoa > Arthropoda > Arachnida > Opiliones > Phalangiidae > Phalangium > Phalangium opilio. The sequence goes on from JAEQBA010001669.1 coordinate 110,861, forward strand.
ATTGAATTCTTACTTCCGTAATAGTCAACACGACTTCTTTTGTTGGGTTTGTCGTAATAACCAGTGAATGGTTCTTTAATTTCGGCGTAGGGTAACATGATAAGACCCATTACCATGTAAGTGTCGCTAAAGACCAAACTTCTTTGGCCAACCCCGTTTGCTGTTCTTGATCTTACCGTTCCATTTGCCGCCCCTGTTAGGATATAAAAACATTTTCAAATAAAACCATAATATTTCCAATATTTGCGATCAAGATTTAAGTATATTAACCTACACAAAATTGTGGCTAGGCAAATTAAGCCTAAGATAGCTCTCATGTTATTTTTTTAAAAATTAAAACTTGGAAATGTAAAGTAAATAGAAATACGTCCTCCCTAGGGAGGATTGGTTTTAAGAATGATTGTGGGTCTTTCGAGATATGTTTCGTCAGTTTTTTCTAAACTCTTATCCAATATTGGTGGTTGAGTCGAAAGGTTCCCGATTTTAAATCAGTTTTAGTGCTTCGTAATCGATTGATTTTGTTCAGTTTTCACTTGTAATTGGATGGAAACTTTCTTTATTTTTGTAGGGTAGAAACAGTTTTTCACAATCTTATCTAGGATGCTGGGATGGGCGTTTTTTGTATATCTATGAATATGTATTATCAATACAATAACACATATAGCACGTGAGAACGTTCAAAGATAAATAGACCATTTCGATGTAACTAAGAGGGGTCAAACTTTGCCACCTTCCACCCCGCTTCTTGGCCCCTGCGCTGTAGTGTTTTTGTATCATGAGAGTGCACAGAGACGGCATTGTATGTCCCGATACTAGGGGTAGCCTACCCCTTTCTTTACATTGAGAAGGTCTATTAATAGACCATTTCGATGGAGGGAAAGATACAGGGGTAAAAGGTCTATTAATTGGGCTCAGGTTTTTTCGCTGTTCCCTTGTGCGTCGTGTATGAGTTCACGGAAATCGAAGACGCTATTCAAATGTTCGTTCTCAGGTGTTATATGGGTTTTAGTTGTAACTGGGTTTCGTAATATAAAAAGAATTTATTTCATTCGTGATAGAACTGTAACTTAAGCCTGGCTCGAAATATAGTTTGTTATTCGACAATTCTGAAATAACATTAATGCTGAAAGTGTATTATTTCTATAGGCTAATCAATCTCAAATTCCATGTACTCGTCCGATAGGCACTTGAATAGATATGACTTGACAACCGTTTGTAATGTTATAATTAAATTGCACTGACAAAAAGTGACAAGGACGGTACTTTTAAAGATTGCACGTGACTCCTTTACTATTGAGTAAGATTGGACGACTCCTTAGGTTATTTTTACGCTATTTTAACTATTTCCGTTCAATTTCATTGGGTTATAAATAAATTCGTGGTTACTTAATTTTTGCAACGCTAGTAAAGGAACTAGTTTGAAAATTAAAAATAAATGCTTCGTAATGTGAAAACCCTATTGAATAGAGGTTAAAATTATATAAGTGCATTAGCCTTTATTGATTTTAAGACAATGAGCGTATCAACAGGAATATGCAATGTTGATGAACCTATAGATAATACGGAAGTAGATTTATCTACGTAGAAAATAAGGGTGACACGAACTTCTCGGGGTCGGGCGCTACCGAGTTTATCTCACGCCGTAGTTCTATAAAGTCGCCGCCTTTCTTATCTATTATCTTGTTCCACTGCATCGTAGATTGTAGTGAAATGGACTCAGTTACCCTCTCTTTGAAAGTCGCAAATATACATTTAACACCAATTACCAACCATATATTGTACCTTTTATTTAACAATACTTTAGATGATGATGCGTTATGCAATAATGACCAGGAACCATTTAGACTTAAAAAGTACTTACCTTACAAATTTGATTTGGGTTCTTGTACGCGGCTCTATCTAGTTATACTTAAATTATTATAAATATGCTGCCCAAATTAAGGTAAAGCATACTTACCTGGTGTCGATGCATGCCCTGATCTCCTAGGGGGCGGTCCGGGGTGAGGACCAACCATTGCACTCCGGTTGGTTTGACCCCCGCCACTTTCACAAACTGTGATAGATGGGGCACGAAATTTTTGTTAGCGGGGAACTGCGTTCGCGCTAACCCCCTCACTTATGATCTAAAATTAATACACATTTGCTCGTTTCTGGAAGGAGAGAGTTGGAAGGGGGAACAACATATGCTGCCATAGTGGTTAGATTTTAATATGAGTGAGCTCGCAGCGTACCTTTAAACGTCTATACGGAAACTGCTGCCTCGTAACGGCATCATAGAGACTATAAACCCCAAGGAGTGGCAGGTCCCCCGCTCTACAAGCGCAAATAATGATGTTGCTCTATAATTGGTACATGAGAGCTTCCGGCCCGTTCAATTTTGCGTAGCGGAAGTTGCCCTGTACCAGGAAAAAGGGCAACAAGTTGAGGCATTCCTGCCACTCCTTGATGTTTATAGTCTCTATGACGGCATAGATGGTGTATATACATTGCGTTGTATTTGAATGAGAAGAACTACATTCTGTTTGAAGACACAGGGGGCGTCCTTTACGTTTCCGTACCGACCATACCGAGGGGCTTGCCACTGGGCGAAAAAGTGTACAAGTGATTTCAGATTTCAAGTGATTTCAAATGACTTCAAGCGATTTCAAATGACTTCAAGCGATTTCAAATGACTTCAAGCGATTTCAAATGATTTCAAGCGAGTTCAAAGATTTCAAGCGATTTCAAATGATTTCCAATGATTTCAATCTGATTTCCAATGATTTCAATCTGATTTCCAATGATTTCAATCTGATTTCCAATGATTTCAATCTGATTTCCAATGATTTCAATCTGATTTCCAATGAATTCAATTTCATTTCCACTGAATTCAATTTGATTTCAAATTAATTCAATTTGATTTCCAAAGAATTCATGTGATTTCCAAAGAATTCATGTGATTTCCAAAGAATTCATGTGATTTCCAAAGAATTCATGTGATTTCCAAAGAATTCATGTGATTTCCAAAGAATTCACATAATTTCATATGAATTCAAACTGATTTCATATGAGTTAATATGAATTCAATCTGATTTCCAAGGATTTCATATGAATTCAGTCTGATTTCCAAGGATTTCATATGAATTCAATCTAAATTTTTATGAAATCACAAGAATTAAAAGGAAATCACAAGAATTACAAGGAAATCACAAGAATTACAAGGAAATCACAAGAATTACAAGGAAATCACAAGAATTACAAGGAAATCACGAGAATTACAAGGAAATCACAAGAATTACAAGGAAATCACAAGAATTACAAGGAAATCACAAGAATTACAAGGAAATCACAAGAATTACAAGGAAATCACAAGAATTACAAGGAAATCACAAGAATTACAAGGAAATCACAAGAATTACAAGGAAATCACAAGAATTACAAGGAAATCACAAGAATTACAAGTAAATCACTATCTAGCTAGCCTGGTAAATCACGGAAAATCACGAGGGGTCGGACGTTTAGGAAAAAGTGTACGGGATTTCGAAATCCCATTTGATTTCGTCGGATTTCATTTGATTTCGTTTGATTTCGTCGGATTTTGTTTGATTTCAGAATTTGATAAAATCCAATGGATTTCATCGAATTTTGAGATTTTCCCCGTGATTCCGTCGGATTTTGCTATTTTTACCGTGATTTCGACTGATTTTGCGATATTCCCCTTGATTTCGTTGGATTTTGAGGTTTTTCGCGTGATTTCGTTGGATTTTGAGGTTTTTCGCGTGATTTCGTTGGATTTTGAGGTTTTTCGCGTGATTTCGTTGGATTTTGAGGTTTTTCGCGTGATTTCCTGGGATTTTGAGGTTTTTTGCGTGATTTCCTCGGTTTTTGAGATTTTTCCCCGTAATTTCGTCGGATTTTGTGATTTCTTTTGATTTTGGATTTCGTGAATTTTGTAATGGATTTCACGATTTCTTTACTGATTTTGCTTCTGATTTTGTGATTTTTATGTTGATTTCGTGATTTCTTGGTTGATTTTGTGTTTTTTTTTTACTGATTTTATGATTTCTTTACCGATTTTGTGATTTCGTTGCTGATTTCGGATTTTTTATTTGATTTCGAAATCAGCATTGATTTCGGATTTCTTAAATTGGATTTCACGGGTAGCGTACGGGATTTCATGAATGACCGACCCCTCGGAAAATCACCACTAGGCCGCGCTAGGCGCGGAACCGAGCGCGGAATTTTCCCACGGCCTGAGTCATGCAAACATCTTAAATATACTTCGGAATAGACCAATTTGAATATTATTGTGTAAAGAGAAACATGGACGTTGGGGTAATATTCGAATTTACCTATAGGATTAATACTAATTCACAATGATTTAACCAATATAGACCAAGATTTCAAGAATTCACAATGATTTCACTAAGAATTCACAATGATTTCACTATGAATTCACTATGATTTCAAGTATTCAATTTGAATTCAAAATAATTTCCAGACTTCATATTAATTTCGAAATGATTTCAAGATTGCGTTTTGATTTCGAAATGATTTCAAGATTGCGTTTTGATTTCGAAATGATTTCAAGACTGCGTTTTGATTTCGAAATGATTTCAAGACGATTTCTAGAATTCATTATGATTTCACTACGATTTCATTTTGATTTCACTACGATTTCATTATGATTTCACTACGATTTCATTATGATTTCACTACGATTTCAATATGATTATACTACGATTTCAATATGATTTCACTACGAATTCAAGAATTCACTTTGATTTCAAAATGATTTCAAGAATTCACTTTGATTTCAAAATGATTTCAAGAATTCACTTTGATTTCAAAATGATTTCAAGATTTTATTTTGATTTCAAAATGATTTCATGTCGAGTGTACACTTGATTTCACAAGTGGCTAGCCCCTCGGGAGATATCGACTCCATCCCTGTCTCTCCTTCAAGCTCATATTGAGGATTTATTTTTCACCATGATGGTATCCTCTTGAGTTTGTTCGGTGGCGAGCAAGTTTCACACCTAAAGTAAAATGGGGTATCATAGACGGAGGATTGAGCTGCAAAATAGGCTTAAGATAAGGGATAGGAGAAAAACCACACCGCAAATTTCTTGTTATCATTATAGATATAATTTTTTTTATAATAAAATGTAATAAACGTAACCCGTATTTACAATATTTCAGCTAATCTATACTTTTAAAAAATAAATACATTTCTGGAGTTTTTCATCATTCAGTAATCGTATAGTATTATCAATAAGTAAACATTGAAATGATTCTTTTTTTTCTTTTCTTTTCATGTTACAATTTTATAATATTTCGAAAGAAAAACTACCAATCTACATTTTTTTTTTAATTTTAATTTTAAAATTTTGAGCGTGTTAAAAAAGTTTTTTAAACTCCGTAAAATCACAGACAGGTTGCTTTTAATTATTTATTTATTTATTTATTTAAAAAATTTGAACTTGAATATTATTATTAGTACTTTGCGATTGATTAATATTTTTTTTATTTAAAAAAAATCTCGTTTATATAAAATTAATTTTCCGAAAAAAATTTAATATTTTTTTCCAAAAAATTAAAAATTCACCAAAATAAAAAAAAAAAACTTTTTTTCAACCCAATATGGATTATACGGAATTTACAAAAAAAAAATGTCCTCTTATTCACCTTTACACTTAATTATAAAAAGTTATTATTTATTAAGTTATTTTTATAGTTTATGGGGAAAAACAATTTCCTGAGGAGAAAAAAAAAAAAAAACGTAATTACAATTTTTTTATAATACAAGGTCGATAAAGAGTTCTTTTCTCTAAGCTGTGGGTGCCGGAAGTAAGATATGAAGCGTGGGTGCCGCCTGACTCGTTTTCGCGTCACCATTGGCCACATATTCGCGAACCACAGTATGAGTGGCACCAGTCCATGACGTCACTGAATGACGTCGTCCAGTAGGGGCGTGTCTCTTAGAATGTTTGGCCAAATGGTCACTTCTCATGAAACGTCGATCGCAAACTGAGCAAACAAATTTCTTTTCTCCGGTATGAGTTCTCTTATGACGTGAAAGTTCGTCCGATCGCGAAAATTTGCGATTGCAGTTTTCCCAGGTACAAACAAATGGTTTTTCTCCTGAAAAATAATTAAAAAAGAAAAGAAATAATTAGATTAAATATAATTAAAAAGGTTTGGGAAACAAAGGAAGGATCCCCCCTTAACAATTAAGCTAAGCCTACATTATGTCCATCTGGAACATGGTTGATGACCTCGTTTTGTAAGTTAGGCTAAAATAACCTTGGTAAATGCGCTAAGCCTAAAATCTGTAAGGTAGATGACCTCGTTCCATTTAGGAAAAAAAAATAGGCCAAACTAGGCTTAGCTCGAGCACGTGTGGTGATAGGTGAAAGGCTTAAGGGTGGGATAATGTTTTAATTTAAATACGTACCAGTATGAGTTCTGTAATGAGCCTTCAAGTGCGAACTCTTGAAATAAGTTTTCTTGCAGTCCGCAAAATCACAATGGTAAGCTCGACGCCTGTTATCTTGAGCAGCGTCCGCCATTTTGTTTCCCGCGGCCGTTGTTCCTTGAAAAGTGGAAGCCCCAGTTGCTGTTGTAGTGGGGGCGGTTGCGAAGATGAAAGGGGTTGGCGTTAAAATGGGGCAGGATCTCGATTCAGACACGCCCCCCAGCAGTTCCAAAGTGTCCATTTGCGTGGGCGAGGCCAGGACCAGTTGCACGTAATTTTGGGGGCTGGATCCTCCATTATTCGAAGCAGCGCCTCGCGGAGGTTGAGGGCTGATGGGCGTCAATAACGTCGTCGTTGACGCGTTGTTGACCATGGTACCAGTCGTTCCTGTTGAGACTGGGGCCCAAAAAAGTGTTCGGCTTCTGGCCTGGATACTGGAACAAGGTAGAATAGGGATCACTGTAGGGGGCGTGGTCTTGGGTGCGATAGACGTCAAGTGTTTCTTGGTGGGGGCAATGACTCCTCCCACTTTTTGCGTGGGGGCGTGGTTAGATACTGTTGAATTCGACATTGGCGTATGGTTTGTCGTAGTGGGTGAATTGGGTTGAATTTGCGTCGTCGTCGTCGATAATGGTTTCGACGTGGTGGTGGTTCTGTTTTGATGTCTGGCGGGTACTTCTTTGTAATCCTGATTTTGTATTGACTTGGGCGCTCTGACTATAACGGAAACGGCAACCGACGTTGGGTGGGACGTCGGGACAGGGGTGGTAGGCGGAGTCGTGGACAGAAGTGGCTGTAAAGATAAGAGATAACGTTTTTAAAGACCTCGATGGGGACAATGATAAACTAGTTGAAAGACCAGGATTTTCGCAATCGCGAAAAAACACCTTGGGTAGCTTTGGCTTATTTGGGGTGAATGGTGTTAAATATAATCCCAATTACCTTGGCCAGATCCGTTTCGGTTCGCCTTATTTTGGTTCTTTGGATATCTTCCAATTCATCCTCCGAAGAATGGGGCGGGGACATGCAAGGGTAAGGGGACTTTCTCTTTATGACGTCGCATGTATCTTTAATGGCCATTGGTCCGCTTGTTTTCGCTGTTCTACCAATGTTTAGTAAGAGTTCAGCTGCATCAAAATCGCAACGATCCTAAAAATACAGAAACAAAGAAAATAATTGTATTAAATTAGTTCATTTATTTGCATATACCCATCGCGTTCTGCTCTAATAACTATAAAAAAACTTTTAACTCTTTTATTATCATCAGGTATTAACTATGTTTTATCTCTTATCTCTTTTCCCCTCCCTTTTCTTGGATGATGGAAAAGTTTTTCGGGTTTTATACTATTTTTATCTCATTGCTAACTTTGTCTCTGGCTTGTGTTTATAATCTTGATTGTTAAGCTCGAACCAGAGAAGTTTCGAGGTGCACGTGATGATCACGTTCTTATCTCTTTAAACCCTTTTGTTGATAAATATTCCAAAAAAACCGCACCATTATTTCGGAAAACCATCGGGGAATTTTTTATTTAGTTTAGAATAACAAAATTTTGAACTTTGAAATTATTAATCGATGTTTTTATTTTAAATTAAATATTTAAACGTCCGTAAAATTACTTCAATTAAATTAAACTTTGTTTAGAATAACAAATATTTTTAAACTTTGAAATTATGAATGAAGATTTTAATTTATACAATATTTAATTTCCGTACTACAATAATTATTAATTATTTAAATATACTTACGGAATATTGATAAGGTGGAGAATAAGGTGTATTCAATATATCACCATCTCTTCTAGGTGCCATAATTAATGGCCAATTTTTTTTAAATTTAGTTATTAATTAATAGTGGAAAACTTTTTCAATTAATCTTTGCCTATAACTTCTTAAGCAACACGATATTATTGAGAGTATGAGCTTGAATTCTGTTCAACCGTCAAGAATCTCTATCCGAGTTCATTTGACGCGGGATTCTCGGGAAAAGCTTTACTATTTCCAGCCCCCTTTCGACGTTTCACACCCAAATTGTTTGCATTATTCCGGAAGTGACGTATACTTCACCGTCTCATGGGCTGGTAACAGTGTTTATCCAGTAGATAAAGAGAGAGAGCTCGTGGGCTCGTCGCTCTCAGCCAATAGGAGGGAGGGATACACGTGCAACCGGCGTGATGTCGTAGCTGGTCGCGGGTTGAGAGCACGTGCGTACAGAGTGACAGACGCATGAGTAAACCGCGCGCTATTAGATGAGAGCGCGTGGGGCTCGGCTGAAAGAGGCGCGTAACGAACGAAACTTATTGCGCTAGGTCGCACAATACTCCGAGATGTATTATAAACTAAGAAACTAACGTTCCCTCGTTAAATTAATATTTTCAATTGATGTTTTTGGCTAATAATATTTTTCCAATATTTATTAATTAGGGTACCAAATAGGCGTTTTCTTTCGTTCGTTAGCCACATTCTTTCTTTCAATTTGATTACGTGACCCTTTTGTAATCCTTAAAGGATTCCTCTTTAACGTGTTAGCTCGGTGGCCTGTAGAACTAGGTCAAACTTGAAATCTAGGTTCAGAAGCGAGGCCAAATTTTCTATATAATCTCATGGCTAAATTTGGAAGCGTGTTGCCAATGTATAAAAGGGGGAATACATAACGTTTTCCCGCCTATTTTTCCCAGCGTAATAACCTTGTGAAGATTCTTCAATACTAATAAACAACGTGTTATTTTCTATATATAAAAAAACAAAGGTTTAAATAATATAAACATTCGCGTTATAGACGAGGAAAAATTATAATTTTTGCAAGTTTTTTAAAGTTAATTGGGGGAAAATTACGGTATCTGGGAATTTCCTGTCCAGACTTAAAAGTTTTGAAAGAGTTAATGTTCAGGAAAATTTGCTTAATTTAAATTTAAATTTTGTTGAATATCCAAGTAGGATATGACAAAGTTTATTATAGTTATTACAGTAAGGGTTTCGCTCTAATCCGCTCAAAGAGTGTAAATATTTATCAGGGAAATTAATAATTCAATTTTCAAAAAATTGGTAAATTTCCCGAGGTGCTGAAGGAGTGTGGCTATTGAATCAAAATTTTAGAATTCCCATTTTAAATATTTTGTTTTTTTCTCAAGCTGCTTATCTCGAAAAGCGCTACTTATATAGTATATGTTATTATGAGAAGTGAATATTTCAAACTCTAAAATAAGCCTTTTGCCTGGCAACTAAAATGGAAAGGGATACAACAAGCTGGATGCAGCTTGATTCATTTTGTTTAATAGAAACCCTTCCCTGGATTCCAAGAAAAATAAGAAGTTATGATTTCCCTCTTCTTTCTCTCGAGCTATTATTTGACGTCACACCCCTTTTCCTGCAGTTGTAAAATGAATTCATATATTAACATATACAAGCGGAAGATTTCCCAGCTTTCACCCACGTGATATTTTTCCGAGTAAACAGGACGTACTGAAATCTTAATTGACGTCACACCGGGTACTGGATATATATTTTTGTTACTAAGCCTAAATGGATCGGAAGCGAATACAAATGGAATAAGATTTGTGACTTAATGGCTCGAATATGTATGATGTAGTTATGAATGTTATAGGCTTAGCTGAAATCCATCTTTGACGTAATGAGATGGATGACGTGGTTCTGAACATTAGGCTTAACTCGGATACATGACCCCCACAACCACAAAACCGAATGTTAGGCTATAGCCCTCTCGATCACGCGCATCATAGCCTATGGTTAGGCCGAGATAGTAAGCGCCCCCTTAAGCCGAGAAGAAAGGAACAGCAAATGTTGCTGAGGGGGAATAGTTTAACTCAAAGCGCCCCCAACAAGACTTGCACCCCGGGGGGCCAATGCCCCCTCGCCCCCCCCCTTTAATCCGGCCATGAACCCTGGTAGATGAAATGCATCTTTGACGTAATGAGATAACGTGGTTCTGAAAATTAGGCTTAAGTGTAATACATGGCCCCCCAACCGCAAACGTGTAGACTAGGAACATATGATTCAATTCATTTCTTAAAATTTATAAATATTCTCATCGAAATACACCACTTTGACATTACCTAGGGCGCCACAGCGGGCTACTGAGAACTAGTACTTATTAAGATGGGCAGGGAAAAAAACCGCGTGGGGTTGCGCTTTTGCTAGTAGGGGTAACAAAGAGCAGTTTCCAGTCTTTCCCCTTGAGGCGCTTCGAGCGCGGGGCATCGGGCATGCGCACAACAGAATGTCGAAGTGGTGTATTAAGCTTTTCTGTTGACAAAATCAGACTTTCTAAAATTGACAATAACAATCTTGTTTTTCTTTGGTCTACCAGACTGCCTTGGGATAATGACAAAACATAATCGTAAATTGTTTAGCTGTATATCTTTCAATCCTTAACCTCATCCTCCTCTCCCTCCTTATTGATAGAGTTTAAACAATATTTAAGCCTAATTTCGCAACCTCCTCGAGAGTCGAGACATAAAGTAGCGAATTAGGTTATAACTGTAAGAATCCCACCCTAATTTTATTTTCTTACGCTTTTTGTAGTGTGTGTGTGTCGGAATCTATGACTTATATTATATCTTATCAAAAATGTTAAGCCTAAATTTCTGAAAATGAAATGAGACTTTTTTATAACAATCCATAGAAAGTATATTCGAAAACTCGGTATGGTATTATATAAAAATTGTAAATATAGACCGGCTGATAAAAGAGATGACGAAAAATGTTTCCAAGGCGTAGCGTTAGACTATGGATCGCGAATTAATGCATATTGCACATGAAAATAGACCTAAATCATTATGGTTCCTTTTTTAGTCTTTTACTTGATTTAAGTACTGCTTGTCCATGTCTTAATTGACGTGAGAGTTGATGAATGTTGTAAGACAAAATGACCTCCTCAAACTCCCTTGTAAAAAAATTGGCGCCCAATTTTTGGTTATTTTGGCGCGTTTTCCAGATTTAAGGGTTGGGTTTTTTTTTATTTAATTTTTGTAAAAATAAGCTTTTAAGTTTCATGAATTTATTCATATTATACGAGTAATTCAAGCGTAATTTATCGCTGAGGTTTTTAAAATATTTGGCGCCAATTTTAATGTGATTTTGGCGCTTTTTTTCCGGAGTTTATGCCTGTTTTACGTAACCCGAGATGAATTCATTTGCGTTATTAGCCTACAGCTTCTGAAAGCATCTACTCAATATTATTGTTAGGATTTTGTAAACTCTCTTGAAGACGGGGTACGGGGGTAGGAGTAGGCGAAGACTTTTTCGTTGAGTGAACTCTAGGCCGCCGCAGCCGAGCCGAATGTTTACAGCTGACTGGAAGGGGATGACGTAACCCAACGGCACACAAACCACCACGGGGATTCACGCCGAAATCACGTGCAGCAGCGTATCTTCTGCCTTCTTCGTTCTTTAGAGCATCTTTCGCCCGATCATACTCCGATCTCATCCGGAAATAGCCGAATGAGAGGCGTGTCGTCCAATGGAAAACTCTTTATGCTCGGGCCCCCGTGTCGCGCTCGTGGTCGTAAAAAAAGCGCGGGAGATAAATATTTTGGCTCCTTTCTCTCTATCCCGTATCTTCTTCTTCTTCTTCTTTCTCCTCACCCTTTTTCGTTAGAGAGCCTATTACCTGATATTGTTCACGTGAAGAATTCATTTTGGGTTTCAGTTTTCCCCGCCTTTTTGTTTTTCAAACCTCTTCAGACATCAGTTGTAGGGAAGTCAAGGAATCTGCATTTTATTCTTTCCTTCCACGTTATAGAGTCCCCGGGAAATGTCAGGAAATTTGTGTGGAAGATTTATTACCATTTATTTTTTCATGATTCATTTCTATTTCTAATTTTTAATCACGTTGTATCGTATCGATGGAAGGTTTTATTTTAGCCTAGGCTTAACTAGTGTTTATTACAATTAAGCCTAAATTTTCAGACTAGGCTTAATTAGTACCGTTTAATTTTTTTAATCACCTCTTATCGATGGAGGGTTTTATTTTAACCTAGGCTTAACTTGTGTTTATCACGCTAAGCCTAAATTTTTAGACTAGGCTTAACTTACTAGTACTTTTTAATTTTGGTGATCTGATAAAAGAAGCTATTTCTTTCAAGTACATTTAACCTTTGACCTTCACAGATAATAATTGATACGAAAATAGTATGAAGATTGAAGAAATTCTTTTATCGGTCATTTTCAAAAAGATCAAGAACCTCTTAATAAAATAATTCATTTATGACGAAATTCCGAAATTATTATATAACAGACCGTAATATTTTTACGTTAATTACCAATAATTTTTATTATTTTTGGAGCTCACAACCTGGTAATTAGTAAAATTAATTACCATTAAATTAAGAAAGAAAGACTGAAAGTCATTCATTTCTTAGAACTTTTTAATTAAATTCACGTTATTATACATGTCGTGTTTTTAAAAACATGTTTAACTGTATGTTTAATTGCTATTCAATTTTATTATACCACTAAAACTTGAAATTATTGGTCCCCACCTATGCAGCGAAATGTTATTTCAAATTTGGGTTATAAATTACCTTATCTTGACGCCCTTCTAAGTTACTAGTATATTTCCAATTTTTTTTTTTTTTTTTAGTTATTTCCCAACTGGTTAAAACCGACATTTTCAATTTTAAACCTTTATTTTTTTATACCTGTTCAAAGATAGGTTTGATTTTTTTGCGTTCCCAACCTGGATAGCAGCCTCGAGGTTGACATAGATTAAAGGAAAAATTCCATTAAAATTTTTGCCAAACGCCCAGTCTTAACCAGATCCAACCGGATTTAATTACTGCGACTCAGGGACGTTTACAGACCCACCTTATCAGTAGTTTCATATCAGTAATTCTTTTTTAAACTATGAGGGCCAAAACTGTTCGAAAACTGAATTCTTAATTAAGTTGATTGGGCTTATCAAATTTTGACTTTATCCGATGGTTTTATATCCATCCCCTTTTACCGCCCCCCCCCCTTCTACCGTTTTTATGACCTATTAAATGTTTCCAACACAAGGTGGGGGGTTTAAATTGATCGTAATTTTGTTTAATTTTATATTTAAATTAATTTAGTTTCGTTAATGGATAGTTTTAGTTTATTTTATTGTTTGTTGATATATATTACATTTTAAGTTTAGATGAAGTTTTATTTATGTGAGTTATATTATTTTGTGAATGTAGATGGCGCTTTGATAGTATAGAAAGAAAGCGGGAAAAGTTGTATTCGTGATGTAAGTTCACGTAACTTTCCCGCTCATATAGCGGCAGGAAAACTTTACTTAAAAATAATTAATTATATCAATTATATCTACACTAATGATGTGATGCCGTTATTACTCTTGCCACTGTATTTATTATAGTTTAGAGTATATTTGATCAGAATTTGAGGGAAGTTTACTCAGATGTCTTTGTTAAAAATTAACTTTTATGTGACGGAAAATTCCTGCGGCTCCCGCCAAAACATTATAGTTTATAGCCAATCTCTCTTTAACTAATTCTGGAATTAATTAACCCATTACTTTCATCACGATACTTAGCATATTTGTTCAAATTTTGGAGGAAATTAACACCGCCATCTTAGAGTAAAATGCGATTTATAGTTTCCGCTAAAAATTTAAGGATAAAGTTATTTTCTAAAATCCGAACTTAATTATTTCAATCAATTTTAATTGCGGCACGTGCAATATTAAGACTTAAATTTAATAGCAAAACAGCTTTAGGCTTTAGCAGATAGATGTCACTACCTTAAATGTGTGAAGTGTCAAATTAAAACAAGGTAAAGGTAAAATTTCAAACAGCGAAGGGACGGAAAAGGCGAAGCGATTGAGATAAAAGATAAAACCAATCAGTGCAGAACTACACAAGCGCATCAAACCTTGAAAATTTTAACGACGTATATTCCACCCTCGGTACACCGTACACCCCAAGTTTCTAAAATTAATCATTACACAAAGAGCGTATTAATCAAAACGTTTTTTAGGCCTAACTGTGAATTAGGCTTAGCGATAGTAGGTCACCGTACTGTTGGGAGTAAAGAAACTACATGTAAACTCGAGAGCTAGGTCTACCATAGATATCTGAACTGCATCATCACTGAAAAGGGTGCAAAGTTTATCAATTTAAAAATGAAAACGTGCTTCTTCCTTTTTTCTTTGTGAATCGTGATCATATTGTGAAATTATGGTGGAATACATATTTATAAAGCATTTTTTTTTCGAGATAAGGAGAGGTCCACAGACGCTGAACTTCAATGTAATCTATAACTGTAGCTATCTTTCATATGACTTAGCTTGCGTTAAATGACATTTACAAGGACATTTTACGAAACGAAACAAACTTAAGCCTAAAATTAGGCTTAGAGTATGCTAAGCCCTGCAATGTGGCTCCCCCAATTTCTATTTCCGACTTGTTTCAAAAAAGATATTGCCTAATATAACCCTGAGATTGATAAAAAAAAGAAAGGTTTTAAGTGTAAGGTCATGGCTTCAAGGATAACCGCTTTTAAGACCCTACAATCTTTGGCTTCTAAAGGTTATAGAATTTTATTGGAAGAACTGAACCAGGGTAGCGTAGCTACACCAGACGTACCGAAAAAGCTGCCAACTTTAACAAAGTTTCACGTACCTTTCGGCTAAGTTAGTGTCATAGCAAAAAGGGCGGGAAATTTGACTTCAATATAAACGTGGATGCCACGTGACTGCATGGCCTATCTTTTTCGAGGTTTTTCTCAAGTTTCCCGTAATTGAAATCCTTTGAGATATAATCCCCGGTTTCCCCCGTACGTGTAACTGTCTTATTAAGCCCACTTGTTAGGTAGCCAGCCAAACCTAATATCTGACCTAATTTCGGGTAAACCAATTATCCTCCAGAGCTAAATTAAATTTGGCGGGAAATAGAATCTTGCAAGGTTGAAATCACAGACATCGAGCCCAGTATTTAATGCAAGTACCATACTGTCTGGAGTATTAAGCCTTGGTTTTTTATTTGAATATTTGTACCTGAGACTCCTGAGGTCTTTCGTTTATAGAAAGGAATTGCCCGGGAAACTTTCATACAGATGTCTCATTATCAGCCCCAATTTCATTTCTCATTTGCAAATATAATTAAACCAGCGACCTTCATTAAGTAGCTAAGCCTAATTACATCGCTGCAATGTACAGCTGTGTTTGGGGTTATGTAAGTTAAGGTCATCGCGTAGGTCAGTAATACATACAACAGAATTGGTTTCATGCAAAAAGAAAGAAAAACCTTGGGTTTTTTTAACTTGTCATCTTGAGCTTCTACCTTTTCCTAGAAATCTGGGGTTTTAAAATCCCTGGGAATAAATATATCGATTCCCTACGATTTTGTTCACATCCCGTTAGAAACAGGTGTGTAGTTATAGTTATGAAAGATCTCTCTTCTGGAGAGTGAGACTTTAAACTCTCTTTGTCGTTGAAAAACTCGATATCATCAGCAGATTGACTCAGATGCACCTTTGTGATAATTTTAACAAAAAAGGTTTTCTCGTGATTTTGTTTTAAATCCTTTGCTTTGATATCTGTAAGGGTGGATAAGCTATTTTTAATATTTTAAGAGGGTACAATAACTTAAAATTTTAGAAGGCAGTTGGTAAAACACTCTTAGCATAATTTGCTTGAAGTTTAAAACATAATATACAAGAAACAGTAAGGATAACCTTGCGTGAGAGCTAGTGAATTAAACAGAAGAACTGTTCTCAAGGTTTCCAATATCATCATTGGTTAGGCCTAATCCAATTTTAAGAAAAACCCCGTGGTTACAAGTACTAATTCGCTCTTCAGATCCATGTCGACTTCAACAAATGTCGTTCAGTATACAGTTCTTGGTTTCCGCATAAGTTCATAAGATATGTTCCATAAGTTTGTTACTGGTTATTGAGAGATTGTTATGAAGTGACGTAGATGAAACGTTATAGATTCTCGAGAAGGCTTATTAAAGACTAAACAGGAAGATGTGTATATAGTCAATTCTCGCTTGTCGTTCTCGAACTAGCTCGAGCTGTAAGTCTCTAGTATTACGAAGTATGGAAAGTGCCATACTTATGGTACATATCTTATAAACTTATGGTATCAGGTATTTTTGGAAGGTCTCAATAGACTGAAACCACATTGAAACGAAGAAAAATGCCGTATAATTATAATAGTTGCAATCTGAAACATCGTTAAAATATTAATCGATTCATAAATTGCGGTTTCAGTTTTGAATTACAATCAGCGCAGGACCAAGGTCAAATTATTTTATATTTATTCATGAATTTTAGTTTCTTGATGCACTCCTTAACCACGTGCTTCTTGGTTATGGAAGGCAAAGCGCGTAACTTTACGTCACTTTTATAATTTCATATAAAATTAAAACCACACCCCCTAAAAGACTTGTTACTGTATTTTTTTTTTTTTTTTTCCAAGAATGTTTGCCCCTTAAATTCTAAAATATTATTCACTTAGCTATAGCCATTCATTTACCCTTAGACACGTAAGCTTAGAGTTTAGGGTCGATCATACCACGCCACCCTGACGGTGACGTAAGTCAGTCTAGAAACCCCCCGAGGGTACAAGAACGAGAGTAAGGGGAGTTTTCCAAATTCCAAGTATTTAGAATGTTGTAAGAATAGTAACTTTACAATAATAAGTATGACCCTCAATACTGTTTTTCCAACAAAAATTTAATTTGTCAAAACTTTAGTAGAGTATATGGCGTTGAAAAAGTTCTTCGGGAACACATTTTGCAATTTTTTTAGTGACGTCACACCCTCTTATCTTTTACCTCGGTTTTTGGCGACCATATTTAGGCTGCCATATTGTTGGGTTTAAAGCAGGAATGAGTTTGAGACCACCCAATATGACTAACAGAACAGCGGTAAGACTTGGGAGGGTGTGACGTACTACTATCCCATCTGAAAACTCTCTATTGGAAGTCGTCAGCTCAGGGCATACAATTGAGACTATGAATATTGACGTCACGTCCCGGTAGCTCCTCCCCTCTCAGTACCATTCTATACGGCAAATGGAAAGTGACATACTTATTGTTAGTATGTAACTTACGAGTTAACTAATTTATGGATATTTTAGCGCTAGACTTGGGAGAAATTTTTTCTTGACGTAATATCATGAGGGTTACATATATACTGAACTGATTGAGAGATTTAGAAATCTTTTCAAGTAACTAAATGCGTGAAGTTTCTGTTTAAAGGATAAAATTGAGGAAGGTTTATTTTAGGAATGTCTTAGCTAAGTTTGAACCCTTTTTTCGGGTTTTGTGGCAATCGGTTCTATAGATAGTTTACAGACTAGGAGGATTCATACCATTTACACAAGGAGGCCTGGCTTTAACCTGCACCAGAAAGTCAGGCCTCTATTAGTGTAACACCTGAAGCCTTGACCTCCCTGTGTAAATGGTATGAATCTCCTAATCTGTAAACTATGTATATATCAACAGAATACCCAGTAGAGTTTCGGTTGAACTGAGTGACTTGAACTCTTTACTAGTTTTCTCTGGACCTCGGCCTTACATTTCTGACAGTGACTTTGTTTACCACCTATCACCTAGTCGAATATAATGTTAAACCATATAGGATTGAAAGAATTTTCTTCGCGGTGGTAGGTAGCTAGGCATGTCCGGACACGTTTGCAAATGGCTTTATGTTGAAGGTATTTTTTGGGGGGGGGGGGGGAAGGTTATCTGAGTCATCATCATGCATTAAAGGTAGAGAAGATGGAATGAAAATTTATAGTCAATTTTATAAAACTCTCAAGGGGGGCTTCCTTCAAATCTAAAGAAGAGTGAGAGAGAGGGTCAAAAGAAGCCATGAACCCAACCAGGGGACAATCGCTGGTTCTCTTGGTAACCGGTTTGAACTGGTACAATCTAGTAAAGAGTGGTGTTCTTGTCCGGGCCTGTCTGCTGCGTTAGGGTAAAAATAGCTTAGCTTTTATCAACGTTTGAAGCTTTTTCGTGAAAGGGGAACATCGATTCTTCCTTCCTTCCTTGGTTGAGTGAACCAGCAGAACCATTATTTTGGGGTGTTTTTTGGCCCTCCTCTGTTACAATCAGTCATTATGTACCCGCTTTGCAACGTTCCATGGATAACTTGTGTGTTAATACAGTTTTTCCCGCGCTAATTCTTTTGTTGTGGAAGAAAGCGTGGGTACGTACGAATGGCGGGAAAGACTGAGAGTAATAAGAAAATTGGCGCGCTTTATTGTGATTGGAGGAAGATTGTGTGTGTGTGTCTCGGTTGTGTTGATCGCGTGCTCTGAAGTTCTGAACGCGTCCGATGACTTTTCCGCGTGAAATAGGCTTATTTTTAACGGGAAGTTAAATCATTAATCAAGTTTTGAAGCCAGGTTTTTTTCTTTCTTTTGTTGCTGATCTGGTTTTTCTTTTACGTAAATCGCTGATTGAGTTACGACTTGTTTTAACCCTTTTTTTTCTTTTTTTTTCAACTTCCTTTTCCAGCATACGGCAGTGACGTCTGTTTAGACAGAATAGTCTTTATAATCATAAAAATGTCACTTACATTTTAAAATTACACTACTCGCGAGCATTTTTCAAAACAATTTATGCAGCTAAGGGAAGAGCACCTTTTTTGTTGAAATAGAGAACTTAATGTACCCTAGAAATGGTTTTTTTCCTATTAGGGTTGGGGTTCCCTTTAATTATGATTTAAAACAACAGATGGTTTGCCTTTGAATCATTATGTCGTATAGTACACAGGTTTTTAAGAGTACACATGAACATGGTTTTATTGTATACAGGGTGTTTCTGATAAGTCCGCTCTAATTTGGGCGATTTTAAGTCGAAAATGTAACTTCTATGATATTTTTGCCGTCCCGGCCACTGTTTTCGAGTTAAGATTGGAATATTTTACGGACGACCCTTTAAAATTAGTTAAGAAACTTAAAGACAATGATTGCTAATTTAATTAAGAGGGTCATGGGTAAAACACTCAAATCATAAGTGGAAAACGGTGACCTTAGGTCAAGATGGAGATAGAAGTTACATTTTCGACTCCAAAATCGATTTCCCAATAGAACATCCCCCCTTAATTTATACCAGTCTTATTAAAACACCCTGTATGCCAGCTTTACAATTCTGTCAGACATACCTGTAGCGTTTGAATTAAGAACTTTTTCAAATAATGAAATAATAAATGAAGAATAATAAATTAGTAATAATGACTCCTTTAGTACAAAGATACGGCGTGTGCATCCATGATTGCCCCCTTGCTTTGAACCCACACACACACTGTATTCCTTTAAATAATTTCTTCACTCCTAAATTTACTTGAAACCCCTAATAATTTATTTAAGGAACCGGTGTCGAACCGGATTGTTATTTTATTATCAATACCGTGAAACAGCGTTTTCTTTCTCTCTCTCTTTCAATAATGCGATCTAAATTTCCTCCTTGAAGGGTTAAAGTCTGCTTGTACTTTCTAGACCATTTTCGCAATATGATATATCTCCAAGTGATATCTCCTAAAAAGTATATAAAACAAATTCATAATATTTTAAAAAGAAGTCACCCTATTCAATCAACATATATCTACTGTATAAAGGGTGTTTCAGATAAGTCTGCCATAGATTAAGGGGGATGTTCTTTGGGAAATGGATTTTGAGTCGAAAATGTAACTTAACCTTGACATTTTGCCACAAGGGACACGGTTTCAAATTGAGGTATGATTTGATTGAGTGTTTTAATTAAATTAGAAATCATTGTCTTTCAGCAGGGATAGATTTAATTTTAGAAGTAGGAATGGAGAACGGTTAGTATTTACTTCAGTCTGACTCATAGACCACCCAGTATAGAGCCCCTCCCTCCAACACGTAACGAAAAGTTTAAATTATCTTATTGGCTCACTTAAACCATACGTTTTGATGACGTTGCTTACGGGAACGGCGAAAAATACGCAGTTTGTTTTTTACCTCTGTCGCTCGCTATGACCCGCCTCTTCTTTCATACCCCTCCGTCCCGTGGAAGGGGGTTCCGGGACTTTGACGTGCGCCCACATTACTCTGTTCTCTATTCCTACTTCTCAAATTAAATCTATCCCCGCTTTCAGTTTATTAATTAAATTTAAGGGGTAATCCTTAAAATACTTTGACCAATCTTAACTCGAAAACGGTGTCCCTTAAGACGAACAAAATGAAGATAGAAGTTATAATTTTCGACTCAAAATCGATTTCCCAAAAGATGATCCCCCTTAATTTATGGCAGACTTATCAATCAGAAACAACTTGTATGTACGAGGTAGCTTATAATAAATCACCCCACGTTGTTCTAAAAATGGTTCCTCCGGGATTTACTTCAAGCCCGGCCTGGGTTATGGCTTCGATATTGTGATGACGTAAATTAAGTTTAAATAATCAGATACTAGCTCGTTGGAATGTGGAATTTAATCACGTTTCCTAATTGAGTATATTGAGACTGACCTCGGTATCGACAGTTTCCTACCTTTGGTAGTATAAATAGATACTTAGATATTCATTAAAGTGTCGATACGATGTTAAAATATCGTAGATTTTATTTTAATAATAAATCTGACTCATTTTTTTAATAACTTCATTATATTGTTTTATTTCAAATTAGGCGCCATAATATTATGAAACGAGGATTGTAAATTCACAAGAGGGGAGGGTAGGGGGGATGAGATTAAGTATGCTCTGAACCCAATCCCAATTTAGAAGTACTTGATTATTGATAACGTATTCTGAAAGTCAATTATACCTAAAATAATTCTCTCTCTTTAAAATTATCTTTTGATAATAAAGTGGGGGATTAAAATTGTGTTTGCTTTTTGCCAATGAATTATGAATAGCTATAATCAACTCTGAGATATATTGATCCAAGCTTCATCTTGGAACTATTTATTGAGGAAGGGTTACAGTGTACCCTTTTTTGGTAGGTTGGTTAGATAGACCATTTTTAAGAAGTTGGGTGTAAAATGGAGTTGGTGTTTGGCCACCTTAATTGTTTTCTTTAGAAGGGAACATTGATTTGTACACAGACCTTAGATATGGCTTCCGACAATAAGGACTAGTAACTTTGAAGTCCTATCTCATGTCTTTTTTGTCTACATACCCAATCAATGTTCCGTTTTAACGTTATATCAAGCAGACGATACTGTGCCCCCCCTTTTGAAACCGTCTATAGATGGTGTGCCGAGTGCCGACAAGTGTTGCCAGTCATTTTTTAAGTGCAACTCAAACCGCTATCTACACTACAACCAAGGAAGATGGATCTTCCTTGCTACAACATACTGAAAAGCTTGTAGAATTGAGTTGGATTCAATGATCATTCAGTTCCAAACCTGCATGCAGGAAATGCTCTAATAAAAAATGACTGGAAATCCTGTAAAGCGCGGTTAAAGTTAAGAAACGGGATTGAGGAAATTTTTCTAGCCCCTATTCTGTAGTTGTAGTTTCTACAATTTTAGAAGCACGCTAAATCTCCTCACTTAGTTCCTCCAAGAAGATGTTATAATTCATTCATTCATCTTTATTTCGCGTCTTGACGAACACGAAGATTCCCAGGAAAGCCTCTATTTTTCCCCCGTCACTTCTACAAATTATCGGTTGTGTCATGCCCAGAAATCGCCGATAAATCAACCAATCGACGTAATTTTTGTCATACCACTCGAACCAATGATTGCGTTTCAACGTAATAAGAACGTGATATTGAGGAAAATTTTATGGTACCCGGTCCTAAAACCTAAATTTTCTTCTTCAACTAGATTCAACCGGTATTTGGTCAGGTGATTGGATCCCTAGCGTATCATATTACAGGCGGGAAATTAAAGTATTAATTTTGGATGTAATTATTTTAGTTTTTGGCGGTCGACTTTGAAATGGTGGAAATTTGATTTGACTTTTAAAACGAGTTTGCTTTTAAGTTGGCTTAATTAAATAGGTTGGGTTTTTTTTACACAAATAATTGTTTTTAGGAACAAAACTAAAAATAAAGTGCCGAAGTTCAAAAGATTTTAGTTTAATTTTCCCTTTGATATTCGTTTAATACCGAACAAAGCAAATAAAACAATGTTAATTTTGCAAGCATTTTTGTGATAATCGGAAAAAGTTCTCAGGCCTATCTTGTTTATTTTGTGATATTTAAACAAAACAAAAGTAAACAAAAACTATAATAAATGTTTCCTTGTCAAATAAAATAAGTAGAAACTAATTTTCTACTATTTTAATCGTTAATTTAAGCGTAATTGGTTAATTACTTAGTTTAATAAAACCAGTTCTTTGCTTTGAATTATAATTAAAAAAAGTTCCCGTTTGAACTGGTTTTCTTTCAAGATTTTTGAACCGTAGACTTTGAGCGCCAAAAGTTAACATTATTGCGTAAAACCAATCACGTTACGCGATTAAAAGTACCGCGTTGCCTGCTTCGAAGAATTTGATTGGCTAATAATCGAGCTTACCACCCTATAATTAATCTCCATTCATTGTTCCCGGGAAATATCTAATTTCGTAATTGCTTCTAGAGACAGAGACGATCCCACTTTCCCGCGCTTAATAGTATAAGTGACGTCATGGGAAACTGTCCTTGAATCGATATGGAAAAATATTTAATCGCTAATTATTAGTGACAATTAATTCTTATTGCGACTCTTAATTTTATTTAAAATAGGTTTTGCATTAAAATTCAACTCGATATTAATTTTAATTTCAATTTATATTGACGTAGTAATAGCAAAATATACTCGCGGCTTTTATCAAAGGGCGGTGTGATCGAATCTGTTTGTAACACCGACCAATCAGGAAGGTGGGAGCTCCACTGCAAACCCCCATACGGAGTTTCTTATAAAAGCAACCGGTTTTCGTCACGATTCCTTCACTTCAACCGCCAGTCTTCATTGAAACGACACTACAATCTTATCGAACTGGCTCTCAGCTTTCTTTTCCGCTGTTTAACAAAATTTAACCATTCCGTCCTTAAACGATTCGAGAATTAACCGGTGGGAAGCCTTCCATCAGGTAAATATCAAAATTTGTCTTAAAATCATTAAAACTGCGCGAAATTTAGTCCCGAAAACTAAAACGGGCGATCGAAACCATAGCCGAGGCTTAACAATAAATTGGCGATCTGCCATTATGAGAATATGAGCGCGGCCCAAAACCTTACGCGTAGCAAAAAAACGTATCTTTCGCCTCCGGCTCTAATATCTGTCTCCATATGGAGAAGTAAAATTTGGAATAAATTAACTTAACTCTTCACGTTATAATTAATTTATACGTTTAAACCTTCTAAAATAAATGAATAAATGGCTTCAAATCGCGTAATTTAATTTAAAGTCAACTTTAGTATATGAGAAAAGAATTAAAGTAATTAAACCGTTACTTAAACCATTTTTTTTTATTTGAATCATTACAGGGGACACAGTTCCTTGCTGCCCCAGAGGACGCACCACTTTCGTTTGTAGTGCGACAGTGCGGAGGAAAACCACCTTGGGAAACAAGCTGACCAGAAACCTAGTGGATTTCTAGTCACGAGTCATTCTTTAACTCTCTATAATTTTCTCATAACTTAATTTGATCTCCCGATCTCTAGACTGAGTCTGGTGTTAGCCGAGTAAGTTTTTGTTTCATCTCATAAAACTAAATTTTCTTCCCAAGTATTTAACCAGTACCACAAAATCTAATTATTTAATTTTAATCTTTAGACTCTAGGTATTTCCTGGAACCTTTCGACGATTTCTTTAAGTGATATATTTATTTTCCGCTCCTCCTCGTATTTACCGAATTTCAACTAAATTATTCAACATGAGAATCCCAACTTCCGGAAATCCTTCATTGGAAATTACTACTGACAAACAGGTGGAAGATGTTGTAAAAGAGATTGCCTCCCAACCAGTAAGTTTATACTTTATACTTTATTCTTATACAAAACATTATGTTCGAGTCATTATTACACATGCTTGAAGAGTCTTACCAAAACAACATGGAGTATTCATACCATTTACACCAGGGGACTGGGCTACCTGGACTTCTGGAGGACAGAAACCTGTCCGCTCTTTGTCCTCCATGTAGCCCGGCCTCCTGGTGTAAATGGTATGAATCCTTCATGTGTGTATACTATCTACACAAAACGTTATGTTGATTGTTGAGTCATTATTACAATTGTTCGAAGAATGTTACTAAAAACAATTCTGAGGAAACATGGTTAAGTACTTCTACATGGAGTATTCATGCCATTTACAGCAGGGGACCAAGCTACCTGGGGACAGAAAGGCATCTGCTTTTTGTCCTCCAGTTAGCCCGGCCTCCTGGTGTAAATGGTATGAATCCTTCATGTGTGTGAACTATCTATACAAAACATTATGTTGAGTCATTGTTACAAAAAAACAGTTCTGAGAAAACATGGAAAAGTACTTTCACATGGAGGATTCATACCATTCACACCAGGGGACCTTGCTACCCAGAGGACAGAAACCTGTCTGCTTCTGTCCTCAGGGTAGCTTGTCCTCCTGGTGTAAATGGTGTGAATCCTTCCATGTGTGTATACTATCTATACAAAACATTATGTTGAGTCATTATTACACGTGTTCGAAGAGTCTTACCAAATCAATTCCGATAAAACATGGTTAAGTACTTTTATATGGAGTATTCATGCCATTTACAACAGGGGACCAAGCTACCTTGAGGAAGGAGGATAGAGACCCGTCTGCTCTTTGTCCTCAAGGTACCCTGGCCTCAGGGTGTAAATGGTATGGTATGAATCCTCCATGTATATATGTATTATATATACAAAACATTATGTTGAGTCATTATTACAAGTGTTCGCAGAATCTTACCAAAACAATCACGAGAAAACCATGGTCAAGTACTTTTATCCTAATCACTTTTACTTCCTTATCTTTAATAGGATCAGGAGGAACCATTTTACGTTATTGACTTATCTGATATCGTGTACAAATACAAACTATGGAAGCTCAAGATGCCACGTGTTCATCCTTATTACGGTAAATCTTGAATAATTTTGTGTATCTTGTTTATCTTTTAATTGAGTTTATATTAATTAATTATTATTGTTCTTCATATTTCCAGCTGTCAAATGCAACGACTGTCCCATCATCTTGGAACTCTTGTCGGCCCTGGGAACAGGGTTCGATTGCGCTAGCAAAGGGGAGATAGAATCGGTTCTATCCTTGGGAGTTGACGCCTCGCGCATCATCTATGCCAACCCCTGCAAAACTAGATCTTTCATCAAACACGCTAGCAACGTTGGTGTTAACATGATGACCTTTGACAATGAAGCTGAACTTCACAAAGTGAAGGCTTTGCATCCCAATGCTAAAATGGTCATTCGTATTAGAGCTGACGATGCCAGCGCCCAATGCGCTTTGGGAATTAAATTCGGATGCCGACCTCAGGATGCCCCGATGCTTCTAGACGCTGCTAAAGCCTTGGGTGTTGAAGTTGTTGGTGTTAGGTAAGAGTTGGAACGAGTTTAGGAACGAAATTTGGATGATTGGAAGTTAAGTAAGTTAACAAATGCGTTTCTTCAACAGTTTCCATGTTGGAAGTGGTTGCAGGGACTTTACATCATACACCCGCGCCATCGCTGACGCCAGGGATTTGTTTGACTATGGTGCTTCTCTTGGGTTCGCCATGAACTTGTTGGACATTGGGGGTGGTTTCCCTGGAAACAGTAACACCTCCGGTTACATTGAAGAAGTCGCCAACATCGTAAATTCCGCCCTGGATCGCTATTTCCCGGTTGGAACTGGTGTCGAGGTCATTGCCGAACCTGGACGTTATTTCGTCGCCTCTGCCTTTACTCTTTGCGCCAACATCATCGCTAAGCGTGATGGCCTTATGACCGAAGCTGCCAAAAATCCGCAAGGAGAGGAAGGCTTGGTTATGTACTATCTGAACGACGGAGTTTATGGCTCTTTCAACTGCCTTGTATTTGACCATGCTGAAGTTACTGCCACCCCTATTTTGATCGAAGATGGACGTCCAGAACGCGAATGCAGCCTTTGGGGTCCGACCTGTGACAGTATGGATCGCATCATTGACCGCGTGTTCTTGCCTGACATGCAAGTTGGAGAATGGATCGCGTTTAAAGACATGGGTGCCTATACCATCGCGGCAGCCTCAACCTTCAATGGCTTCCAGAAACCTTCCTTGAAGTTCATTCTTCCGTATCAGACTTTGTAAGTTTCTTGTTATCGGAGAAGAGACTCTTTGTAATTGATCTGGCTCTAACAGGTTTTATTAATTATATTTTCAGGGTCTTTTTGCAACAACTACCAACATGGCCTGATCTAGTTCGCTTGTTTGACATCAGCGAAGTCGAGTTAATGGCCGGTTTGCCGCAATTGGATGCCTCTGGCATGAATCTGTACGGTGTCTTGCCCGTTTCTCAACCACTCTCGGCTTGAACTTTTTACGTAACAATCTGGAAACACTCCTTGTCTCGTGGACCTTACAAGATTTAATTCTTTAAACAAATTAAAATTGAAACATTCCATGTTCTCGCGTATTGGTGGTAAATTTATATTTTGGGTGTTTTTTTTTGTTGTGGTTGGTTGGTTGGTTAGGTATATTTTTGTTTTTCTTTATGTCGAAAGCTTCCAGGAAATACTTCCGTCTTAAAAACCCAAGTGTTTTCTGACGGGTTCCAATTCGAGTTTATTAAAAGGCTAACATTTGTACTTTGCTACAATAATATTGTGACAATTAAAACGTGTCGTAATTTTTAAAATAAAAATATCTTAATTTATGACAGAGACATTTCTTTCAATACATATAACCATAAGCCTATCACTACGGCTTATGATATAACGCCATAACTTGCTTATTTACGACTATATATATAGCGTAAACCCTCTTTTAGTTGGCGAAAATTACTTCAAAACTATATTTAGGCCTATTTTATCATAACCCTACGTTAACTTGGCGAAATTTACTTTAAAACTACTATAAATAGGCCTATTTTATCATAAACTTACGTTTATTTGGCGAAATTTGCTTTAAAATTACTATAAATAGGCCTATTTTATCATAACCCTATGTTAATTTAGCGAAATTTACTTTAAAACCACTATAAATAGGCCTATTTTATCATAAACTTACCTTTATACAGCGAAATTTGCTTGAAAAACACTTAAGCCTACTTTTGCACAAAAGTAGGCTTAACATCGGCCGCCATTGCACGAATTGAGCAACGTTGGTTAAGGAATTTAAAATTTCCCACCTTATGCGCTAGTCACGTGACATTCACCCAACAGCCCAGCCCATAATCTAATTGTTTGATTCGTTTCCGGCTGTGACGTTACTGACGTAAGAAGTCTGGTGGGGCTTTAAAGCGGTCCGCTTAGTCGCGTTTTAAGTCAGAAATCTTTACTATTTTCCATATTGGGTAAGGTTTTACTATTAATTTAGTTTTGTTAATGTATGTATGAAATGTATTAAAACCAGTATGTTAAATATCAGATTGATAATTTCACTATAAATCCGTTAATTCGGTTCCATATGATCTAATCGCCAAGGCTTAGGGTTTAAAACCTGTAATTACATTCATACAAATCCGAAATCCCCCTTAATGTTTTTCCTTGATGTCTTTACCATATGAATCAAAAGAAGTTTAGCTGGTTTTATTTCTTTTATATTATTCCTAAGGCGTAAATGCTAAGCCTAACTCGATTTTAAATATTCCAAACATACTATTTATGTACCTGTTTCCTCTTTCCTTGTAAAGCTTTGTATTTTGAGAGACATACATTCTGATTTAAACAATTACCAGTCAAAAATGGCAAGCCCAAGGACACGACGAATAATGCAGGAACTTCGGACAAAAGACGATAATACGGTACGTGATTTTAAACCATACAAAAATCCCTTTTTATATCAAAATCAAGCATTTCATTTTCATTACAATCATGTTGTTCTACTTTTTCAGCGGTGTTTTGAATGTGGTGGACATGTGAGTGTATTATTTAAATTAGTCCAGGGTTTTTTCAATAAAATTAGGCCTAAAACGGGGTTTGTTTTCTCAATAAAATTAGGCCTAAAACGGGGTTTGTTTTCTCAATAAAATTAGACCTAAAACGGGTTTGTTTTCTCAATAAAATGCTAGGCCTAAAACGGGGTTTGTTTTCTCAATAAAATTAGGCCTAAAACGGGTTTGTTTTCTCAATAAAATTAGGCCTAAAACGGGGTTTGTTTTCTCAATAAAATTAGGCCTAAAACGGGGTTTGTTTTTTCAATAAAATTAGTCCTAAAACGGGGTTTGTTTTCTCAATAAAATTAGGCCTAAAACAGGGTTTGTTTTCTCAATAAAATTAGGCCTAAAACGGGGTTTGTTTTCTCAATAAAATTAGGCCTAAAACGGGGTTTGTTTTCTCAATAAAATTAGGCCTAAAACGGGGTTTGTTTTCTCAATAAAATTAGGCCTAAAACAGGGTTTGTTTTCTCAATAAAATTGGGCCTAAAACGGGGTATGTTTTCTCAATAAAATTGGGCCTAAAACGGGGTTTGTTTTCTCAATAAAATTAGGCCTAAAACAATTAAGTTTATATTTAACAGAATCCTCAGTGGGTCAGTGTTTCCTATGGCATATGGATTTGTTTAGAATGTTCGGGAAAACATCGTAGTTTAGGGGTACACCTTAGTTTTGTTCGGTCCATCACCATGGATAAATGGAAAGATGTTGAGCTTGAAAAAATGAAAGCTGGTGGAAATCGTAAAGCCAAAGAGTTTTTTGCGTCCCAATCTGATTGGGATTCAAATATGACTTTAACTGAGAAATATAATACGAAAGCCGCGGCTTTATATAGAGACAAGGTATTAATTATAATAATTTTAATTGTAGCCTAGTTTTGGCTGGCTTAATTAAAATTATTAATTTTAATTTTAAGATTGCTACTGAAGCAAGAGGGGAAACTTGGTCAGAAGAAACATCCTCCGCTAGAAATTATTCCGCTAATGTCATTCCAAAATATAATAATTCTTCTTCTTCTACAAATTTGAGATCTTCATCTTCTGGTTCCAGTTTAAAGTCTTATACCGATAATCCTAATCCTAATCCTACCAATCAAAATTTAAATAATTCCTATCAAACTGGAGGATATCAAAGTTATCAAGATCAAGAGTATATCGCAACTCAAAGAGATGGATTCTTCTCCAGAGTTCAAGAAGAAAATGCCAGTAGACCAGAGTAAGTTGTAATAAACATTTTTAATTATTTTATTAATTAATTTAATTAATAATTGTTATTAAGGTAATAATTTAATTTTTTTTAGTGGAGTTCCACCAAATCAAGGGGGTAAATACTCTGGTTTTGGTTACACCATGGAAGCCCCTCCAGAATGGCGCAGTACTTCTCAAGAGTTTTTTGATGGTGCTTGGAATTCTTTTTCATCAGTAAGAATTATTTTTTTTAGTTTATTTTTTTAAGTTAGTTAATTTAATTTAATTTATTTAATTAATTATTTATCTGGAGATTTGTTTCTTTATAGGGTCTTTCACTTTTTGCATCCGGTGCAACAAAAATAGCTTCAAAAGCTGGTGAAAATGTAAGCTCATTTCTTTTTAATTTTAATTTTAGTTTGGTAAAGTTAATTGTTTGAATTTAATATTAGTTTGTTAAAGTTAATTCTTTGAAGTTATTATTAGTTTGTTAAAGTTAATATTAGTTTTTTAAAGTTAATTCTTTGAAGTTAATATTAGTTTTTTAAAGTTAATTCTTTGAAGTTAATATTAGTTTGTTAAAGTTAATTCTTTGAAGTTAATATCAGTTTGTTAAAGTTAATTCTTTGAAGTTAATATTGGTGTGTTAAAGTTAATTGTTTGAGGTTAATATTAGTTTTTTAAAGTTAATTCTTTGAAGTTAATATCAGTTTGTTAAAGTTAATTCTTTGAAGTTAATATCAGTTTGTTAAAGTTAATTCTTTGAAGTTAATATCAGTTTGTTTATGTTAATTCTTTGAAGTTAATATCAGTTTGTTAAAGTTAATTCTTTGAAGTTAATATCAGTTTGTTAAAGTTAATTCTTTGAAGTTAATATCAGTTTGTTAAAGTTAATTCTTTGAAGTTAATATTAGTGTGTTAAAGTTAATTCTTTGAAGTTAATATTAGTGTGTTAAAGTTAATTCTTTGAGGTTAATATTAATGTGTTAAAGTTAATTCTTTGAGGTTAATATTAATGTGTTAAAGTTAATTCTTTGAGGTTAATATTAATGTGTTAAATTTAATTCTTTGAAGTTAATATTAATGTGTTAAATTTAATTCCTTAAAATTAATATTAATGTGTTAAATTTATTTCCTTAAAATTAATATTAATGTGTTTAAAGTTAATTATTTAATATTTTCATTTCAGGCTGTTAAATTGGGTTCAATTGCTTCCCAGAAAGTTGTAGAAATTACAGAAACTGTTAATGAAAAGGTAAGACTTTTAAATTATAATTAAATATTACTTCTATCTTAGTTTTTCATGTTATTGTAATTAGTATTATTAATTTTAAACCAATTTTAAAATTAAGTTGAGATTCATTTTAAATTTTTAAGGTAGTATTTGTTCAATATTGTTATAAGTACTTTTAATGTTGAGATGAAAAGTATTTATTTAAAATTATTTTATTTCTTTTTTTTTTCTTAATTTTTTTGCATGTTTATTGCATGCAATCTTTTTTTGTTTCTTTTGCCATTGATTTTAGGTTAAGGATGGAACTTTAATAAATGATATCCAGGGTCAAGTGACCACCATTGGAACTAAAGTAAGTCCATTTTGTTTTATTTTTTTTATTTAGTTTTTATTGCTAGGTTGTAATGTGTTGTCTGGGAATGATATTTTTTTTGATGAATGTCAAGTTAAATTTTGTTATTTCATAAGTTTGATTAGATTTAAATAATTAATAATAAGAAAACGAAACGATTAATTTCTACAAAGAAAATAACAAAAATAAAAATCCCGCCTTTTTTTGAAAAACGCGGGAAACTGGTAGCCATTTTGAATTTTTGTCATTGGCGCCATCTGAATTTAGAATTTTAGAAATAGGTTTTTAATTTTTTATGAAGTAAGGAAAGGAACGTGGACACGTTAAGTCTAGTTTTAACTTTTTAAATACTGTTTAATGAGAACTAATTACCTATTAACCAAAAACGGTGAGGTAACCCTAATTAAGCTACCTATGTTTTAATATTGATTGGAGTTTATAAAACTGATAGTTCTGAAAGACATAATCAGCATATATAAGTGTCAGCCAAGGCTTAGATCTGATACTACTGATAGGCCTAATCGTACTTTTGTACGTCTTTAATCTTCAAATAATTAAATTAATTTAATCATCGTTTAAATAAATCGGAGTCAAAATATTGTTTTAGGCCAAATTTAGCTTTAATTCAATGTATTATTGGATAATTTCAGGTTGCCGATGTCAGTCGCAAAGGCTTATCAGATTTGTCCTCGGTCTTCGCCCAGAAGGCGACTACTTTGGAAACGGCTGAAGGTGCACCATCGGAAAGATCGTCCCTTCTTATAGGATCGCCAACGGGATCAACTGCATCTGCGAAGAACAGGTCTGTGATTTTTAATTCCTATTTCTCGCGAAAAATGAATTCAATCGCGTAACTCTAGTCTCTTTATGAGATTAAGAGCTTCTTTGGGCTGGGATGGCATGAATTTGGGTACTGTCTACGCAATGCTTTGACGCTCCCCTATACCAACTACTTGTTGACAATGAAGTAAAATTAGACGGAATTACACACGCTTGGCGATTGTTTTAGAAACACGCTTTGATTTGAAATCGTATTTAGCGGTAGCGCTTTTGCGTGGAACAATTAGATAAAACTGTTCCAATTCTACAGATCTACACTTTCTTAAGCCTTGGTCGTGTTTTAGAAACATGCTTTTATAATGATTTGAAATCGTATTTAGCGATAGCGCTTTTGGGGGTGGAACAAAAAGATAAAGTCGTTCCAGTTCTACACTTTCTTAAGCCTTGGTCGTGTTTTAGAAACATGCTTTTATAATTATTTGAAATCGTATCAAGATTAGAGAAAGTTGTTCCACTTTCTTAAGCCTTGGTCGTGTTTTAGAACACATGATTATATAATGATTTGATATCGTATTTAGCCATAGCGCTTTTGGGGGTGAAACAATAAGATAAAGTTGTTCCAATTCTACACTTTCTTAAGCCTCGGTCAATGGTCGTGTCTTTGTACCACGAGGCTCGGGATGATAAAAATACACCAAACTTTAATCATAGCCTAAAAAAAACCCCAAACACTGCAATATTTGCAAGTCGCTTTAGCATATTCTCAACATTATTTTGATGTTTACTGTTTGCAAAGCAAATTATGACAGTTCTAGAATTTCTGTTACTATTTGCTTTCGTTCTGTTCTCCGTGGGTCTTTTTTTAAAAATTCTTTCTGTAAGTTATGGATAGAATTTATTTCACCTGAGGTCAGACACTATTATGTGAAAGCACGTAGTTGCATAGTAGAGGTACAACTGATCCCTGTTTGAAAAAAAAAAAAATTATATTTCTCTTTTGAAATGTCATATTTTTTTTATTTTAAAAATTTCAATAACAATCCTTGAAAGGTCTCGAGCTTAGTCTAGCGTATCCGAGAGAGCTATTCCTATTCTCTGTGTGGCCTCAAAGGTTGAAATTAGGGTTAGGGGGAAGGAAAACCGAGATGATTTAAAAGGCGTCATCAGAAAAAAAAACGAGAGAGAACTGTTTTCCTAGTTGTAATTTGATTCCATTTTTCGTGGGGAACAATGAGAACTTTCGCTTAAAGGTAAAATGGAATGGAAAACGGTTTACTTCATTCTTAAAAGAAACTTTCACTTTCGTAACAAAATATTTTAAAGGGGGTGTGAAATTAATTTTGGTGTTAAACTTAATGATGACCCCCTAAAATTGGGAGAAAATCATACCAAAGTAGTCCTAAATTTCCTATCAAATCATATATTTTTTAACCTAAACTATGTTCATCTACTATCTAAGTGTTTTAGAATACTCTAAATTAAACACACTAAATAGTACGAAATATTTACGTAAGTTTTACCCCCCCCCCCGTGTCTTTCCCTCTTAGTTACATCAGGGATGGATTTAATTTTAGAAGTAGGAATGGAGAACGGTTAGTCCGACTCATACCCCCCCCCAGTGTAGAGCCCCTGTAACGAAAAGTTTATATTATCTTATTGGCTGACTTAAACCATACGTTTTGATGACGTTGCTGACGGGGACGGCGAAAAATGCAGAGTCAATCCTTTTTACCTCTGTCGCTATGACCCCGCCTCTTCTTTCATACCCCCCCCCCCCCGTCTTGTGGAAGGGGCTCCGGGACTTTGACGCACGCCCAGATTACTCTGTTCTCCATTCCTACGTCTAAAATCAAATCTAACCCTGTTGGTACATCGAAACCAACAGGGTTTAAATCGGAGTTCCAAAACTTGAAAATAGTTTAGTTCTATATTGACCCTAAATAATGGCGTCGCTTTCACGTTCCCTTTGCATAAAAATATATACGTATTTTGCCGGAAGGTCACGTGATCACATTAGAATCTTATATTTTCATCCCCTATGAATATGTCCGGTCATTTAAATTGGAGTTCCAAAGCTTGAAAATAGTTTTGTTCCATATTGAGCCTAAATAATGGCGGCGCTTTCACCTTACCTTTGTATAAAAATATATACGTATTTTGCCGGGAGGGGGTCACGTGATCACATTAGAATCTTATATTTTCTCCCCTATGAATATGTCTGGTCAGACTAAGACCTTCCCCCCCCCTCCCCTACGATGAAACAAACCGAAATGGTATTATTTCTTTTCTTCTTTTCTTTCTTGTTCTTCCGAAGCTTATTTCTTATTCAACGCTAAGGAATTCACATTTTCTCTTCTCGGGGCTGCAGGCCTTCTTTTTCTGACTCTCCGATGAAAGTCTCGGGTTCATTTTTAAACAAGGAATCCGTTCTCCAATAGGCAAAGCTTTCGTGAAAGTGTTGTGTTTTGCAGCTTTTGCTTGATTCATCGTATAGCTCGTCGTAGATAGAAACAAACCTACCAACCAACCTCGAGGCAGTTACTTGTCTTTCGATTAAGTTAAACTGATGCTGATACATACGTAAAGAAATGCTGCGCCGTTATTCTGGTAGAATTATTTCGTGAAATACATAGACGGGTACTGTTTCGTGTTTATAAGAGTATTACTGTGTGTTAAGTTGACTTATTAACAACGTTCTAATGCTACAATCAATGGTGGCCGCCGGGAACAATATTTTCAGCAGGTTTGACTTCTGTTTAATTCCTTTTAATTTTTTTTTACCAAATTGCCTGCCTATAAGGAACTATTTAATGTTAAAAGTATATAATACTTCTCTTAGAGAGAAGTGTACCACAAATTATGGAAGGGGGGGGGGAGTATTCTTTGCAACATAATTTTACATTTGGAGCATGGTGAGTTTTTGTCCCACCTCAAGACAATCAAGGTTTGTGGGTTGATTGCCACCAAACAGTTATAGAATTCACCATAGTACGGTGCGATTCCCACCAAACAGTTATAGAATTCACCATAGTACGGTGCGATTCCCACCAAACAGTTATAGAATTCACCATAGTACGGTGCGATTCCCACCAAACAGTTATAGAATTCACCATAGTACGGTGCGATTCACATTTGAAGTTTGATGAGTGGCGCGCGGAGAGCAAACTAAAAAGGGGTCCCTCGCCTGGGAATAATCATGAATTACATAACTGTATTAAGAGGATACAGAGTGTCATCCTTCTTCTATTATTATCCCCTTCTGCTAATATGTACTTACTAGATGATTGAATTTGTAACTCACACTTTAAACGGTGTTAGCGGTCGCCGGTTCACTAGTAAAGTGATATTTCTGAGCGTACCTTGCTATAGTGTCGTATATAAATTTGAGTGAAATGTCTTGGAAATATTGAAATAGGTAATTTGAAACTAGGACTTCCTAAAAGTCAGGGAAGAGATGTACGGTAATTTTACTTTAGCATGGACTATATTTATAAATACATGATATAGGCCTACTGGTCATTTTCGAAGACAGTTTATACAAATAAAAGATGGTAAACTACTGGTCAAGGAAATACCTGGGGGAAGTCATGGGAATTAATTTGAAAATTGTGGGAAGCCTGTTTGATTAGTCTCCTCTTAATTAAATCCAATTAAAACGCGTTGTTTATCTTTGGGATATTTGTATCTCACTATCCTGGTTTTTCCCGTAGTTATAATAACAAAGATCTGTCTGTATAAGACGTTCTTTCACGAAAACCACCACGTAATTTCTTGGATGGTGTTAATAAGGGAGGGTGGTTAAGTGCCAGGGTGTGAAGTATAGCCTTAAGGCTAAGAACCCGCGAATATAAACACTCTGATCTATCTGAGAATCAGGGTCGCCTTTTAGAAGCGCGCAACGTTTCTAATTAGAAAGATTTAATTTGATGAGCGTAGGTTCGCGAGACGCTAGCCCCTCTCCATCGTAAGATCTTTCAAGCGTCGTTTGGTTTGTTGCGCCTTGAAATTTATCCCCCAGAGACGATCGGAAAACGGAGATGATTAAAAGCATAAGGCTGTTTTGCTCTCTATAAGTCAGGGTATAGAAGAGTGCCTCCTTTGTTAAAAAAAGGATGTAGAGGCGCCATCTGATGACTTATTTTGTGGAAATAGACGTAAATAATAGAAACCATGGCATGCTGTGATCTCTAGCTGTACCCTGAACTCATCTCTTATAATATTGAGAGGCGATAGGAGTGTGCCCTAAGATAGCTTCCCCCCACCCCTTCAGTCAAAATGGCGGCGAGCTTTACAGAGTGTAAGACTAACAGAAGAAGGAACCCTAATTACCCTATTGGTTAAGCACGGTTTGACGTTTAGTAGGAGAGATTTTCACCCCTTTTCCCCACTCGCATTTAAAAGAATCTCAATAGCCCATGCCACTAATGGCAAAACTACGTCATGCAACCTCGTTCATGCTAGAAAACACACCAAGAGGGGTTGGAAAAGAGGCTAAAATAGTGTTTCGCAATGCCGACGGTAGACCCATACTTACTCGTTGCTGGGTTATGTTTAAAGTAGAGTCACGCGGCAACGGAAAATAGGGTCATCAAATTCACTAGACCATTGAGGTTGACATCCGAGATATTTGACATTTTGGGAATCATTTTTAAACGAATTCAATTAACTTTGGCCTCCGTCCTGAACGTTAAGATATTCGATGCAATTTTGAGGTAGAAGTATATGATTGAAAAGGTGAACCTTACCTAACCCTACCCTGCTTTACCTCAATCTTCGATAAATACTTTTGCACCGTACAACTACACTGGAGTTTGTTTTTTCTCTGATTGATTTTCGCAAGTAGTTTTCTCTCTGTAGGTACGTTCGAACTAGTAACTATTCGGTGACAAACTTCGTCCAACAGGGTTGGCTTCAGGTACAGGTACAGGTCAAAGGGGAAACCTGAAAATTGGGTCTTAAAAAGGTTAAGGAGTTAAACGAAGTCTTTAAAATGAAATTCTAAAGTTGTACGCTACAACGTTGTGACCTTTGGCCTAAGAATATCACACCTGGGAAAGTCAGGGCTTTCAGGAAAAAATTACGTAGTTTGAACACGCCCAAAGCGTTTACTGTTGCAGAAGGTTTTCTCAACTTTCTGTAAGTTAAGCATATACAGCTAATCAGAAATAAGTTAAACGGAAATATGCGAATGGAATGGAGACTATTTCTGCCTTTGTCTTCTATAATGTAGACTGGAAACCTTGGACCAGCTTAGTTCAAGGGTTTGGTCCTTCCTATAGAGAGCTTTCAGATGGGATAGAAGTACGTCACACCCTCCCAAGTCTTACCGCTGTTTTGGTAGCCATATTGGGTGGTCTCAGCTTCATTCCTGCTGTTTAAACCCACCAATATGGCAGCGTAAATTATGTCACCAGACTCGGCTCCTCCTCCAACTGAAAGCTCTCTCTAGGTTTTGATTGTCCATTTATCCCTTAATGTTATTGGTCTATAATTTCGTCTGCTCGCTAGTCATGGCCAAATAAAGCCACGTGACTTGATCTCGTGTTTTTCACCGAAAACTAACATCACAACGTGACTTTGAACACAGTAACGTCAGTAAGTTAGGTTGGGCCTTTGTATAAAAGAACCCGAGAAAGAGGACTTCGATTTAATATACGTTTTTGGCTAATGCTAATTCAATCGACGTTCGTCGCAAGGCGCGATAGGAAAGTCTAGAAGAACCCCCAATAGTGTAGACCCTTGCTAACCCTAATTTGGTCCTAGCTATTTCCTCAGTCCTGACATACAGGGATTTCTTATTTCTTGCCCTCCGTCCTCCCCAGAAAATCCGAATGCGACAAAAAGTAAGAGATGGTGTTTTCGGAAAAACCTCTTCTTCGATCCGTTATACTGTACGTACAAGAAGCGATATCTAGTTTACTAGGGAGGGAGTATGTATAAATTCGCCACATGCCCAGCTTTATCTCCAGTCCAAACGTAGACGTGTCCGGAGTTAATCCCCGCCTCTAAATTACAACCAGCATCTCATTGGTTCTTTAAAGCTCACGTCAGCGTGACGCGAATGATAAAAAATTAAAATTACGTATTTTCCGACTGAGGAGAGGCGAAATAGCCCGACCTCCTTTTACGCCCCCCCCCCCTTTGTATTTTGAAAGGGGGACTGAGACTATGGCGCGCGAATACTTTGGCATCTTATACCTTCTCCCTAGTAAACTAGATATCGCTTCTTGACTGTACGTATATAAGTTGTCACTCAGGTTGAATTCTTAGCCTGCAGTGGGGAAGTCGATAATCAGGGCAACAAGACTCTAGTTCGCGGCCGCCTCCGATAGAAATCGAATCCAAGTCTGTATCATCTAATTCACCCCTATTTACTGTTCAAATCGCCAATAGCCTCTCTTCTCCATTTGTCTCCAAGTCTTGGCACCTTACAAACTATTTCTCTTCTTTTGAGGCTGTAAAGAAAGCCTAAACTGTCACGGAAAATGATTTTGATTGGTTCAAATGACCCTCATATTGTCAGAAAGATAAAGTTAACGTCGTCTCCTCTACCAATTTAACTCGTGTGGATGGTTAGGGCTATATAGGTTTTTTTTTGGCGCAGTTTTGTGAAAGAACACTAAGGGTAGAAGTAGGACTGATCTGAACAACGCCAGACTGTTCTGGTTTTGGCATTTCAAAATTGGTTGGGTATAATGGCGTTCTTATTTGAAATTTCATGAATTGTTTTTCAACGCGAACGTAAATACCCATTCTTGTTTGGAGTGTTATTTAGAGGCGTAGTTATTGATCTATCACAACGTCATCAGGGATGTTTTTTTGACAAAATTAATTGGGGCATACATTGATCAGGGTTGCCACAGGTAAGGTAAAGGCTGGAAAGGTTAGGGAAATTCGAAATGGGCCAAAAAAGGTCAGGGAAATGTCATTGAAGTTTGAGAATTCCATCAAAGTCAGGGGACTTGATTAAAACCCGCGGTTCAACCATCCATCCGGGTGACGTTTTAATCGCCGTTTTAGCTAAAATAATAATAAATGTGATTTAAACTAAATTGTTTACTTCATATATTTAGAATTATAACATTTGAGCCTTAAAACGTCAGGGGAAATCGTTGAAAAACATCAGGGAAAACCTGGAACGGTCGGTGAAAACATAGAAAGTCAAAGAAAACCTGGAAAAGTCAGGGAATTAGAGGTGTTTTTATTGTCTGGCTTAAAACGACGAAGTGCGAAAGGTATGAACTCATGGATCCTTAGATGGCTCGTCATACGTTCTCAAGTGCTATGTGGGTTCTTGGTAATATCATAGGGAGAAGTAGGGACTCTTTTTTCATGAACATGGTATTAACGCGGAGCTCGAAGTTCATCTGGGATTCTGGGACTCGGGGAGGAGTGGCCTAAGTTATTGAAATTTTCATTTAATTTTGTATCAAAAAGTATCTGGGAGAGAGATTTTTTTTCTTTTTTGGACCCCCTGTCAGGTTCTTTATTGGTTTTATTCCAATATCAAAAACGATACGTCAACTAGATTAGAGAGAAAGTGCTGTAGTGTACTTTAGAAAATGAATGTCTTCCGGTGTTGTAATATATGCCATCACGATGCGTAAAGTGAGTTAGGCTTAGCATTTTTAGTAGCTACACCCCCTACGGTTTCGATGATGTTACTACTGCTACTACGTTTTTTCATCCTTCCAGATTCCATGCAGTATTTTGGGTATGGCATGGTATGGTATTACGGGCGATGAACGACTTCCCATTTGACTTGATTAAATAGAAATGGGAGTCGTTTAGTTTTCTCCGAACTGGTATGGTAGTTAGGCCTTTTGCCCGTTTTAACTGCGACGAACCATTTCTCTCTCTCGCTCTCTCTCCGCTTGTGTACGAAATGGACCTCCTAAACCGTATAGGTAGAAGTTGAGAAACCCGAAATATACGATGTCCATACTTGTCTATACTAATATTAACTTGTTTGGGGTTGTCCCTGAGGTCAAAATGTCATATAAGTTACATTTGCGAGTCTAAATTGATTTGTCATAGAAACCGCTGTACTTAGCTCATACCATGCAACCCTTTCGGTAGACATTTCCATACTAGCAAGGAGGGAAATAGGAGAGCTAACTGTGGAACAACTAAGGTCCGATCGGAGGCTAAAAAATGGGCAAGGAGTACTCGGAAAAAATGGCGGGCGGTCGTCATGATTCGTCTGAAGTAGCTTGCCCGCCATTTTTCCGAGTATTCATCCCCCTTTTCCAGCCTCCCACCGGACCTTGGTTGTTCCACAGTTAGCCCGCCTATTTCCCTCAGATTTATCTATCCCCCCAATCATCCTTGATTCTAGTAATTACGTACATTCTTCGAGTAGTTGCGATTGTGAAACTCGTGGTTTATGATAACTTCTTTAGGTTAGTTAATATACTTTTGGAATAGGGAAACTCATCGCATCGGTTCTCGGCACGGAAACCTTTTATATATATATAGGAAAAGTTGAAATCGACTCAAACGAGCCATTTCTTGCCTATTCAGCCGAAATGAATCCTTCGTTTCAGTATAGCAATGGGGCCGGCTACAGTATCAAACTTCCT
Organism: Phalangium opilio; assembly: GCA_019434445.1. NCBI lineage: Eukaryota > Metazoa > Arthropoda > Arachnida > Opiliones > Phalangiidae > Phalangium > Phalangium opilio. The sequence continues at coordinate 151,424 of JAEQBA010001669.1, forward strand.
CCTAAAGGCTAATAAACGTTGAACTCAATAACACAAGCCATAATTGCGCCCTAACTCGGTTTAAGGTTAAGTCCGAACCCATTATATAAAGCTTATAGGTTCGTCGTCGCTTTCATATTTTTCCTCGGGGGTCATTAAGGGGTCAATTTGGGTTAGGGCGTACCCCCGCCCCCCCTTCCTTTTACCCCTCGTCAGTGGTGGACACGCTTGAAGGAATTTTCGATTTCCTATACTTTATTACAGTGTCGGGGTCGCCTAGGAGGGAATAACTTATGACTCTAATCAAGAATACATCGGTTTCTTCTTCTACTTTGGAGACTTTAAGAGGCCATGTAGGCCCCATACTAATATCTGATTGAAGGTAAGGGGAGGGGCTTAAAACTTAGTTAAAGGGACTGTAAAGAGAGGGCATCGGCGGGTGGGTAAAAATTATTTGAAATACGTCAGAGGCACGTGACCGAGGAGAGGCGTGGTTCAAAGAAGCTTAGTTCGTTTTATTTCGAAAAGACAAAAACTACCACTTCATGGAATTGGCGCAGCAATCTTGCGAAAAACAAGGACTAGATTTCCAGTTCCACTCCATGAGGAGTCTTTGTATCTTCGCATCACGTTATGTTTGTGACGCATTTCAAATAATTTTTACCTAGCCGCCGATGCCTTCTTTGCAGTTCCTTTAAACCGCCAGCTTCTCTTTCCTCGCGTTTCAATGTCTATTCACATTTATAGTACAACTAGAGATGTGAGTCGGTAATTTACCGTCCTTAAATTACCGGTAATTTACCAAATACCGCGTAAATTACCGATTTATATCTTACCGTAATTCTAAACTGGTAATTTACCGCGGTAATAAGCCTGCGAAAGTATAAAATACCATAAATTATTATGATTTTTGTAATTTCAAAATTTTAATCGGTAATTTACCCGGTAAATTACAATTTTTAAAAATTACGGTAATTCCACATCTCTAAGTACAACCGTCGACAATAGGTCTACTCGTTCAGAACAGGCAAAGTTCACTCAGAATTTGTTTAAATTCGGGTCGCGGTAGTCCTCTGGGCAGGTCGTTAGCTACGTCAATGATACGTGGTTTCCAAGTTCAAATGCATTATGCATGACGTCAGGGGTGATGGTTTCTACACTTCCTCCCCTTTAATTCAAGTAGAAGGCCAAGTTAAAGATTCCAAGTGGAAGAACTTAGAAACATAATACTATTTTTGATGAAATGCTTGCGTTGTGACTATTTTTGTAGTTTATGGGTTTCGTAGTTAACTTTGGGATCACGTGGGTCTCTACAACATTAACTAAGAAAGTTCAAGCTAAATATAGTAGTGGCTGAAGCTACATGCCTTAAACTGTATTAATCTCTATGGGAAAATAGTTTGGAGTGCCACTACTCTATAAAACTATGAACGCTTAATTTTGATTTATGTACAGATGTAACGGTCACCGAGTATAATTTAAAAATATAATTCCAGTTTCACAAAAAAAAGCAGTCAAAAATAGTCCAAATTTAGACATTAATAATGCAACACAGCTCGAAAAATATTGTAACCTTGGAGGGATTTTCGATTTTGAATTCTATTGTTTTTCCGATAATCCTCGGCAGATTTCTATATGGGGCATGCCTTCGTTCTTTTATTCTTTTGGAAGAAAAAATAGATAGATTCATCTTTCAACTTTTCACGCCATAGCCCATAGAAGCCTTCTTATTCTTGGGCTTTCCTGCATGGCCTTTAAAAAGAAAAGGAAAAAAAAATTGGGGGAAAAGTTATAGAAAATTTGCTATTATTCTTTTGAATGCTAGGATATTGTACACGGGATCGTATATACAGGGTGTTTGCAAAAATAGGTGGTAGGACACCGCGGTACAATGGGTGGGTTAATTTCTATTAGAAATCAATTTTGAGTCGAAAATGTTCTAGGATATTTTGCACCCAAGGGACAGGACACGCTGAAAAGTTTATGATTAGGTTGTGTTTTAACATTGTCTTTCAGTTTCTTACTTATATTTAAGGGGGCCATCCGTAAAACACTCCAATCATTACTTGCAAACGGGGCATCCTTAGGTCAAAATGTCATGTACTTCGGCTCTAACATGGATAGTTAGTGTCAAAAGTTCATAAGATATGTACCTTAAGTTTGTCATTGGTTACAAACTGGAGCTTGTCATAAAGTGACGTAGGTCATAGATTCGAGGTAAAGCGACGCCTGGTGAGGCGCTGCATATCAAAGGCTTAGTACTGGCTAAATAGGAGAAGATGGAAATCCTGCAAAACTAACCATCGAGTGTAGGACTTCAATTCTGGCTTGTCGTTCTCGAACTAGTTATCTCGAGCTGTAAGTCTCTCTCCAGCATTACGAAGTATAGTTAGTGTCATACTTATGGAACACATCTTATAAACTTATGTTAGTATTTATACATATCCATGGTCCTTCCATCCTTCTTGGAACACCCTGTATTGGTATCTTTCGCTTTTTTTTTTTATTTTAAAACTAGAAGAAATTACACATGGCCCAAATTTCTTCCCATGCAGGCAAGGAAGATAGTTTTTTCCTCTGTTAAAAACAGGGACCAAAATCTAACTTGGGTCTTATTTTTTGGGGTTTTCCATTTTTCTTAAATTTATGATCTCCTTTCATAGCAACGTGGCGACTGGTTTAGGATCGAGTCTTCCTTTCCATCTTTATATTATAATACCCCCTTTTCTTTTTGTTTGAATTTTTCGATGGAAATAAACGTATGGCCCCCTCCTTATGTGTATGTGTACTTAAGCAGAGCTCGTTAAATCTCTGAGAAAGTTTTAAAACTTCTAAAGAAAAGGTATAATATCAAACATACTACAGGAAAAGGCAAGAAGCGATATCTAGTTTATTAGGGAGAAGGTATAAATTCGCCATATTTCTAGTTTTATCTCCAGTTCAAACGTAGGTCCGGAGTTAATCCCCGCCTCTAAATTACAACCAGCATCTTATTGCTTCTTGAATACTCACGTCAGCGCGACGCCAATGACGAAAATTCCGTATTTGTCCGACTGAGGAGAGTGTAATGAAATAGCCCGGCCTCCTTTTAGGTCCCCCATTGTATTTTGAAAGGGGGACTGGGAATATGGCGCGCGAATACTTGGGCATCTTAAACCTTCTCCCTAATAAACTAGATATCACTTCTTGCTACAGAGCTGAAAAACGTAATTCTTTAGAAGAGTTTAGATGGGAATATTTAAGGGTGGTTTAAATTTATTAGGTTGAATATTTGTGATAAGCTCAGCTGAGTCAGCTCGAGTTTGATTTGTTTGTTTTAACCCAATGCGGTGATTAATGAGCTGTTTTATAGAGGGTACTTTTCTCCATCAGAATCTCAAGGGTTTTTCGACCAATAGGGTGGTACTGAGTGGGGAGGAGCTACGGGGACGTGACGTCAATGTTGGTAGTCTAGATTGTATGGCCCTAGCTAACGACTTACAATATGGTCGCCCTCAAAACCGAGGTAAGAGATAGGAGTGGGTCACGAGAGTTAGCCAAAATGGCCACCATTGTTAGTATTTTTTTATATGTATTAAGCAGTTGCAGAATTTTGCGTGAATTGTAGTCATTGTCATGAAATGTTTCATAAGAAATAATTAGTATTATTAAATAATACTTTTGAATTTGAAGCAATATCTTTACACAATCTTTAAAAAGATATTATTTTAGCGTTTAAATTCAACAGAATTGAAGATTTTGGTAATGGGGCTTTTAATAATTGGGTAAAACACAATAGAGAGCTTTCAGATGGAATAGTAGTACGTCATACCCTCCCAAGTCTTACCGGTGTTCTGGTAGCCATATTGTCTGGTCTCATGCTTCATTCCTGCTTTAAACCCACCAATATGGCTGCGTAAATTATGTCTCTAGACTCAGCTCCTTCTCCAATTGTAAGCTCTCTATTGAATTCGCTCGTTTTTTTGGATTCGAACCCTTAGTACTAACTTATCGCACATCTCCGAGTGTCATTGCGATACCACAAGGATTTCCAGCGTTAATGCTTTCCTCCTGCTTATAACTATATTTCCCAACTTTCCCACTTCGTTATAAATACAAATATATCACTGGTTCGTGGTTGGTGTTATAGACCATTTCGAAAATGACCTCCAGGGAATCATACTGGGTAATTTCCCTCGCTCCAGGACGAAACCTCAAACCTGTGTTCAGTTCGAATTGGTCTATTGAGGTCAACCCTATGACCAGATGTCGTTTTGGGGTGACAAGAATCATTTTCTCATTTTAGCCACAATATTTTTTTCTTTTTTTTTTCTTTCAAACCCCAGAACACATTTATCGAAAAAGAACTTTTAGCCTTCTTTTTTTCTAAGGCATTTAGGTCGTGGTTAAAAGGAGAAAGGGCTTGGAGACCCTAGGTTGCCTGCCTCCATGGAATATATATTTTTTTCTCCTTTTTATACCAAATGCGTTTTTACGTGGAACTGTTTCCTAATGTGAAAGCTAGAACTTGGAAAAAATCGTTTATTGCAAGTTACATAGTCAAAAAGGTTGGTGGTCTTGTTCGCATTACGCATTTGATGTTTCCTTCTCAAGTACTTCAGGCCTAATGGTCTTAGTTCAGGCAATGCCCGCTCTCCGGTGTTTTGAAGAATTTATCGGCTCCTGAGCCACCCCTAACATTCTGGCTGATTTTCTACACACTAATATTAAATTGCCAAAGGCAGGAGCCAATTAGAACTCGTCCATAAGGGCCAATTTAAAGCTAACCTTTGCTAAGCTTAGGGGCCAGTAAACTCCACCCCTCGATTATGGGAGCATCTAGTGGCATTTTTTTAAACTAAACTACAACCGAGTCTTGTTTTAAGGGCCTGGAAACCGGGAAGAGTTTCCTGTCCATGTAGACACTAAACATTAAATAGTCTTTGGAAACTAACCTATTTGCAATTTTCATTTGCCATAAAACGATGCTTAACTATAAAGGGGTTCTCGGACCCAGCCTTGAGAAAACCTCAGCGAAAGCGCTTCGAATTATCTTTCCCCACGTGTTTCTGATATCAACGATGCAGTTTGGTCAAATCAAATTCTGAAATTAACGAATTGTGATTGTGTAGATCTTAAAGAAGAAACATATAAACAAACAGCTAACTTTCTCAAATATATATATGTGGGAGGAATTTATAATTTAGTTTGACTTAAGCATACGTCGGAAATTAGTACGGTTTTTCAGGCATCCTCAAGTTATACGAGACTGAGTGACTTAAAAAAACCCTTGCATATTTATGACTTTTTTTGGCTTTTTAAAGCTTGGGGTATTAAATTTCACCATGGTTATTTTTTAACAGCTGACCCCTTGAACTTCGTACCTACGTCATCGTTCGTAAGGCTCGTTATAATATGAATATCTCGTTGCTTGGCAACCGCTCATTTAGCATCTCGCATCACATAGGAAAGGACCAAGGCCGCCCTCAGTTATACTTTGCATATTACAAACCTTTTTCTATCGGATCGGTAAATTCTCCCTTCTTCGCATACCATATTTTGGGGGTTGGCCCTGGGCTGGCTCTATTAATCGACTCAAATCTATAGGTTATGTTATCGACAAGAGATAGTAGTTATCGGGAAAAAATTTCGCCGGAGAACCGAGCAGTACTGCCAGATTACGAAGCTAATATGAGGGACGAGGTACTCTAATATAGCCCCTGGATGAAGGTATAGTGTAGGCCTAACTAATACCAGAAGTGAGATGAGACTTGAAGTACTGAGCTATCCAAATTCTTCACTCGGCGAAAGTGAATATTCTTGATAACACACCAACGGTTGGCCATCTAGTAGCGGTTTCGGAATTTTCCCTCCAAAACGTGAGACGCTCGTGGCGGTAGACGGCCGAACTAGATTCAAGGAGCCGCGACCGTGTTCCGCGGCTTTAGGTTGAGGGAAGGGGGTAGGAAATGTTTTTGGAACTCGACCAATTTTTTTCTCTCTAGTCTAGGCGCGATGGAAGAGGCATAAAATCCTCAAATTTGTTCACTAGCGCCAGGCTCTACTACCAATGCTAGAGCCCTTCACTTCTAGTCTCATCTCACTTCTGCTAATACATAGTTCATACAACTTTGTGAGAATCCTTATACGTGATGTATTCATCCCATTTTCAATCCCATGGAGTAATAACAACAGGAGTGCTTCTTTTTTTAGTTGGCGCAACCAGCTTCATCAAGCGTGAATAAGTTGTCCTGGATTTTACTGAAAAATTTCAAATAATCCTTAATTTTCCCTGAATTTTATATCACCATTTATTTGCCCTGGTATTTCCACAGGTTGCTTACAAACTTGGAGAACCTGGAAATGTCAGGGATATACATTTTAAGGGAGATAAATTGTTGGCTAAAATTCAGGGAAAACTCGGGGAAATGATTTGCTGACTTAAATTCAAGTATAACTCAGGGAAATGCGTATAAGTTTGCTCTGAAGGGCTTACTTCTACTAAACAAAACCGTCCTGTAGATATTACTCGAAAAAAATTACTCTTGCAGTTATTAGGTGGCCTTGTTGGGAAAATCTGGGAATGTCAGGGAAATCGGGTTTCCAAACGTTGTTTAACTTGTTTGAACCAAAGAGAATATACCAAGAGAAGTAGAAACTTTGGAAATTGGGACCAGCTCTGAATTTGGAGAAACTAGTTCCGGTGTTCACGTGACCGTGTCGTCTGTTTAAAAATTACCTTTGTTCGGTCAACGATCAACCCTTTGCCACCACCAAAAATAAGCAGTCGACGTAATAAAACTTTCTGCTCCTCTTGGTATATTTTCTTTGTTTGAACTGTGTTTCCAGCGAGCCATCTTCACTTTTGCCCCCAAATTCAAATAAAAATTCAAGGGGCACCTCCATAACGGCTCAATGTTCGTTTGGCCATTGGGACAAGTACCCATATCTGGCTACTCAGTGGTTAAGAGGGACCTGTTTCCACGTTGTACGAACCATGATGCAATGCAGTAAATATTTGTAAAATAAAAGAAGGGCAGAGAAGTATTTTGAGGAATCACGACAGGACGCGGGGAATTTAGGGGTCTCACAAATAAACGTCTTGTTTTTGTTTTTCTTCCTCTCTCTCTTTTTTTTTTGGCGGGAACCCTTGGATAGTACTACAATGCGAGAAATGGCGCGATTCGGACTGGGGCATTAATCAAAAAAGAACAACGTTGTTCATTTGTACCGAATGTCCAATTCTGGCTGACTCTTTCATCTCCCCCCCCCTCCCTTTTCTTTCTTCCTTTCCCGCCTTTTCGAGCCAATGAAGAGCTTTACTCGCTTTCTCTCTTGGGGTCCCATTCCTTAAGCCCCTTTCTCCAGATCTCTTGACACGTCTTGGAATTTATAGAGCCATAAAAATGGACGTCGTTTTTCATTTTTTCAAAACGCGGTACATGATATAAAGCGGGAATACATACAGGTAATTGGAATCATTGGTGTTAGCCATGCATTTTCACAAAACGTATCTGTGGATTTTGTGGGTGGGGAGAGCTAGACTAAGCATTATGTATGGCGAATTTTACCACTCGGATAATCTATTTTACTGTGCGTTGAACCTTGCACGCGCCTGACCTCGTGTAGCTACCAGCCAATGAAATTACAGTTCGAAAGACACCATCAGAATAGGGACTCCGAAGTTAATCCCCGCCTCTAAATTACAACCAGCATCTCATTGGTTCTTGAAAACTCACGTCAGCGCGACGCGAATGACGAAAATAACGTATTTTCCGAATGAGGAGAGGCGAAATAGCCCGGCCTCCATTTACGTCCCCCCTTGTATTTTGAAAGGGGGCCTGGGACTATGGCGCGCGAATACTTAGGCCTCTTTTACCTTCCCCTAGTAAAATAGATATCACTCCTTGGTACTGCCAAGTCCCTATTATGACGCGTGACGGATAGTAAGTTCTCAAGCCCGGCCTACAAACCCCGCATAGAAATTAACATCTGATTTATGAGCTTGCACAATGATTCCAATTAGAAGTATGTATTCCTGTATACAGTAATATCGGTAGAGAGGATTGTAATATAGTGAAACTAATACTACCAATGACATACTGTAGCCTGCAATCCCCATTTCTTGGCGGTATTTCTTGTGTTTTCTCGCCAAAAAGCAATACTTATCCCCGGTTCCATGCATTTGGTTGGCCTACACATATCATGCATTACGAACACCAAGAATGTCTCCTCTAGAATTTTCACCTGAGTTTGTGCTGTCTATTGATCGATTTCCCAAGACCTTATGCAATCAATCCTAACTTGATTTCCATACAGAATTGCTCCAGAGGGAGTTCGATGGTGCTTTGGGATAGTATTGTACACGGTTCGTACCAATGTGGAAAACCGGGGAAGACCCGGATTTACCAAGATGGAAAGAAATTAGTTATATCAAGGATAGATTTAATTTTAGGAGTAGGAATGGAGAACAGAGTAATGTGGGCGCGCGTCAAAGTCCCGGACCCCCTTCCCCGGGTCGGGGGGGGGGTATGAAAGAAGAGGCGGGTCATAGCGACAGAGGTAAAAAGGAATCGAGTACTTCTCGCCTTCCCCGTCAGCAAAGTCATCAAAATGTAGTTTAAATGAGCCAATAAGATAATTTAAACTCTTCGTTGCGTGTTGGAGGGAGGGGCTCTATACTGGGCTATGAGTCGGACTCAAATCATAACTCGAAAATAGCGTTCCTTGTGGCAAAATGGAGATAGAAGTTTCATTTTCGACTCAAAATCGATTTCCCAAAGAACATCCCCTTAATTTATGGCAGACCTATCAGAAACACACTGTGTTCCGAAAAGGGTGGTAGTGCAAGGTTATGTGGGTAATTTTGAGTTTAAAATGTAATTCTATGATATTTTATCATAAGGGCCAGGTACCTAAACAAGTTTTACGTATTTCCCATTAATTAAATGTAATTGGAATTAATTTTCTTCAGTTTCTTTTGTATTCTCTGATAAACCGTGGAAATTAATGAAATTGGGTTTTTTTTTGGGAATTTTGGTAGGAACCCTGATTTCGAATTCTTTTTCACCAAAACCCCGTATTTTTGCTTGATTATCAGGTGGAAAACTCGCTGGCTTCTAAAGTTAATTTCTCGTAGGAATTCTCGCATCACTTATTCGGTTTCAAAAATCTCTCTCTCTCTCTTTTAAAAACCCCTAAAATACTATCCACCTGGGTTTTAAACTTAATTAAAATTTAGTTTTCTAAGACCGATGGTGCGCTCTGCTATGCTGTGGCGACGTTTAATTAAAAATTGAGGAAGAATTAGTTACCCCTTTCGGATTTACTGGGAAACATATTTTTGCTGAAAACGAAAATTGTTGAAAAATTGAAGCGCCTTGTTTGATATTTGCTTCGTAAGGGTAGACTGGTAGAGTCGTTTTTCAATGGAATTTAGCGTCGTTCTCTGAAATTTTACAGAAATTTTTGCGATGTCACGGTTGGGATCGTAAAAATGTCTGGCCGCTCTACGAGTGATTTTTACTTAGGGATGTAAATTTTGCAGACTTATGTTTTAGTATCAGAGGGGCAGATCAATCAATCATGGTTTGGGTGCGCTGTAAATAATGTAAAATGATTAAATCAGTTAATCTAATCTTTGGTTGATTCGAGCTTTAATCCTTTAAGCAAGATTTTAATCGAGCTTTAATCCTTTTAATCAAGATTTTGATTCGAGCTTTAATCCTTTTAAGATTTTAATGAAGCTTTAATCCTTTTAATTAAGATTTGATTCGAGCTTTAATCCCTTTTAATCGAGATTTGATTCGAGCTTTAATCCCTTTTTAATCGAGATTTGATTCGAGCTTTAATCCCTTTTTAATCGAGATTTGATTCGAGCTTTAATCCCTTTTTAATCGAGATTTGATTCGAGCTTTAATCCCTTTTTAATCGAGATTTTGATTCGAGCTTTAATCCCTTTTTAATCGAGATTTTTATTCGAGCTTTAATCCCTTTTTAATCGAGATTTTTATTCGAGCTTTAATCCCTTTTTAATCGAGATTTTTATTCGAGCTTTAATCCCTTTTTAATCGAGATTTTTATTCGAGCTTTAATCCCTTTTTAATCGAGATTTTTATTCGAGCTTTAATCCCTTTTTAATCGAGATTTTGATTCGAGCTTTAATCCCTTTTTAATCGAGATTTTGGTTCGAGCTTTAATCCCTTTTTAATCGAGATTTTGATTCGAGCTTTAATCCCTTTTTAATCGAGATTTTGATTCGAGCTTTAATCCCTTTTTAATCGAGATTTTGGTTCGAGCTTTAATCCCTTTTTAATCGAGATTTTGATTCGAGCTTTAATCCCTTTTTAATCGAGATTTTGATTCGAGCTTTAATCCCTTTTTAATCGAGATTTTGATTCGAGCTTTAATCCCTTTTTAATCGAGATTTTGATTCGAGCTTTAATCCCTTTTTAATCGAGATTTTGGTTCGAGCTTTAATCCCTTTTTAATCGAGATTTTTATTCGAGCTTTAATCCCTTTTTAATCGAGATTTTGATTCGAGCTTTAATCCCTTTTTAATCGAGATTTTGATTCGAGCTTTAATCCCTTTTTAATCGAGATTTAATCAATATAAACTAGACGTAACTATTTTAAACATTTTAAACGAAGCTAAGTGTATTAAAGCAGATTTAACATAACAGTAATTAAGTCGGGTTTTAATCAGACGAGGATATGTGTTGCGTTCATCATTAAAGAAGGAAACGATCTGCTCCTCGATTTTATACCCGATATCGATCGCATTTTCATTCGAGTGTCGCTGAGGTCTTTGGTGGAAGGATACTATACATATACATATACAATACATAAACTATAACACCTACTCACTCCTCCCAAAACTTAATAAGTATTAATCCTTAAAACACGTAAACGTAGTAATGAAATCGAGTTAAAAATGCACCGTAAGAGAAACGGAGATTTTAAAAATATTTCCAGGAAAGTCTGTCGAGTAATAAAATGACTTCAAGCTGTCTGCAGTCTGTAGGATTAAAAACAGTAAAATCCCATTCAGATCCCAAAATATTTAATCGATACTGCGCCTGCTGCTTTGTCTGGGTAGGGATTGAATTGAATTGGATCCTTACTTCTCCTCGTAGTTTATGGGCTTTAACTTTGAAAATTCAGTTTCCTCTAATTTTATTTTCTACTTCCTCCTAAGATCCAATCTACCGTTCCTAATTAAAGTTTTAAAGTTCTAAATTTACGTCGAGGAGGAACAAAGGAGGGAGATAATTTCCAGTAAAGTCTAGACAGAAATCTCGTGTAACCAATTAGCTTTAAGAATTGATTTTTCTATGTATTTTTCGACGAACGATGCTATAGTTAATTTTTAAAGAACTTATATTTTAGTAGTAGATTTCATTAAGTCTACGAAAAAGTCTAGTTAATTTTCAGTTGACGCGCTTATAAATTAACCATTTCAAATTATATTTGTAGATTAATTCGTGTACCAGTTCTTGTGAAATTTTAACTTAACTTTATAAAAGCGCTAAATCAAGAAGTGATATCTATTTTGTTAGGGAGAAGGTATAAGATGCCAAAGTATTCGCGCACCATATTCCCAGTCCCCCCTTTCAAAATACAAGGGGGGGGGGAACGTAAAAGGAGGCCGGGCTATTTCGCCTCTCTTCAGTCGGAAAATACGTAATTTTCGCCATTCGCGAGTTTCCAAGAACCAATGAGATGCTGGTTATAATTTTGGGACGGGGATTAACTCCCGACCTACGTTTGGACTGGAGATAAAGCTGGAAATATGGCGAATTTTACCTTCTCCCTAATAAACTAGATATCACTTCTTGGTTAAACATAAGGCCCTACATTTTTTATGCTAATTAGTATCCTAAACTTAAGGCCCTACATTTTTTATGCTAATTAGTATCCTAAACTTAAGGCCCTACATTTTTTATGCTAATTAGTATCCTAAACTTAAGGCCCTACACTTTTTTATGCTAATTAATATCCTAAACTAAGATCCGGAAGGACATAGCACTGCCAAGTCTTTCAAATTTGGCACCAAATCTAGGCTATATATAAAAAAATGCTTTTAAATTTTATATTCAAGTTTTAGGCTTAAGACGTAAGGGTATTTCTGAAGTTTGCGAAGGCAGTATTATTAATTACAATGGTTTGTCATTGACTGGTCCCACTTTAACTTATTTTGAATTCGACATATTTACGAGGCTTACGGGTATTGATTACAGTTACGTAACTAAAGTATTGAATTTTGATTTATAGCCTTAGCGTGTAACTAACCACTTCCTTTGTTTGTTTTTTAGTTTTTTTAATTAGTCCAAGGCCTGCATGAAATATATTCTTAAATATGATTTAGTCTTAGCCCTAGTGTAAAATTACAAATACAAATCTCTTTCAGCGCCTTCAGCTCTTGTTTTTATATGTACCGTACAATAAGTTTATAAGGTATGTTCACCATAAGTTTGTCACTGGTTACAAACTGGAGCTTGTCGTGAAGTGAATGAGGGTCATAGATTCGAGGTAAAGCGACGCCTGGTGCTCAGGCGCTGTCAAGGCTTAGTACAGACTGAATAGGAAGATGACAGTACTGCAAAATTAACCGAGTGCAGTCGATTCTTGCTTGTCGTTCTCGAACTAGCTCGAGCTGCAAGTCTCTAGCATTACGAAATATAGGTAGTGTTATACTTATAGACAATATCTTATAAACTTATGACTTTACGTACATTCAAAACACGTTTTGCCATTAGGCGTTATGTAGCTTTTTTTCCAGACAACTACCATTATACCGCAGTTCTTAGTCACTTTTCAACAACAATTTACTTCACTTATAAATCTCCCCCAACAACAAGAAATGATTTTACTTTTTATTTCAGAGGCAATTTGCAAAGTAGAGAAAGCCCGAACGTAATAAGGATGAATATTGTAGAAGAATCTCATTCTTATCTTGAATTTAAGATTGGGAATAAAGCCGTGGCTGCTTCACCACTTGTTTCTCGCATTTTTCCAACACGGTATACTCTCATTTGTGCATGTAGTGTAGCGTACCGTCTGGTTTAGAGACTTGTAATTACGTTCGCGCGTGCAGTCTACTGTAGACGCAATTTGCTCCTCATCTCCAGCTTCCTAAGATCCTTCCTTCCTTCTTCCCCTCCCCACAATCTTCTCTCTCATCCATTTGACAATGCCTGAGATGAAATGACGCTATATACTTCTCTCTCTCTCTCTTTCGGCTTCCCTTTTCCATTTTTTTCTTCTTTTGGCATTCTCTAAAGAGGGGTACACCACTTGTCTTTTATTTGGGCGTGTAATTTAAAAGTATAGACTAGTGTCGTTAGAGAAGGGGTGTAAACTGTGTATCCCTCCCTCTTGTAAGAGGGGGGGGGGTAAAGCACGCGCCCAGTAGGGGGATGACACTGAGCTAAGAGAAGTGAGGGTATGCTTTTATTTGTGCGTGTAACTTAAACGTTAGAATGGGTGGTGTAAACTGTGTATCCCTCCCTCAAGGCGCGCTCTTGTTAGAGGGGGGGGGGGGTATGCACGCGCCCAGTAGAGTGGGGGGATGACACTGAGCTAAGAGAGAGAGAAGGGTATGATGTTTATATTATCGAAAAAAAGCGTTTGTAACAATATTTTATCTTTAATCTGAGAGTGTGGCCTGCCCCTCGGACGTTTCCCAACTCATTAAATTACTCCAAAGCCAAATTTTTACGTCTTTCTCGTTAAAATATTTTCTACTCTTTTTGGCGTGAAAAATATATACATATTTTTTATATTTAAATTATAGAATAATTCTTGTGGACATTCGAATATTTCTTATACGTTTTCTTTTGAATCAAATCGTCTTATACATAATTTTCAGACTAGGATTTACACACCAGGAGGCCAGGCTACTTCGTAGAGTAAGTGCAGTACCAAGTAGCCTGGTCTACTGGTGTAAATTGTATCATCATTCCTAGTCTGAAAACTATGAATAACAACCATAAGCTCTACAAGTTCATCTACAAAATATTTCTACAAACTATTTTTATTGGTTTGTTTGACTATAACGACGTTAAAAAGTTGAGTTGTTATTATTAATTAACTATACTGGGCGTACCATAAATGATGGTATGATCAAAGTTCAGTGGGATGGTTCTATGTAACATCAAGAAGCGATATCTAGCTTATTAGGGAGAAGATTAAGATGCCTAAGTATTCGCGCGCCATAGTCCCAGTCCCCCTTTCAAAATACAAGGGGGGGCGTAAAAGGAGGCCAGGCTATTTCGCCTCTTGATGTTCTAGGTCATAACGTTTCCTCAGTCGGAAAATACGTAATTTTCGTCATTCGCGTCGCGCTGACGTGAGTTTTCAAGAACCAATGAGATGCTGGTTGTAATTTGGAGGCGGGGATTAACTCCGGACCTTAGGTTGGACTGGAGATAAAGCTGGAAATGTGGCGAATTTATACCTTCTCCCTAATAAACTAGATATCGCTTCTTGGTAACATTTTAAGTCGAAAATGTAACTTCTATGCCGTTTTCCCCCAGAATAAGTCACGATTAGTGTTTTACACGTGACCCCTTTAATAGGTTTGCGATGTCCTTCAGTTAAGGGTTCTGTAAGGTTTTTCCTTAACCTCATTTTACCTGAAACCCACCGCTAAAACTCGATTTATTACAGAAACCTTATATATTGAACTAATATAACAAGTAGATAGAAAATGACAGTTAGACCGCTGAGATGGTACTGTTGGTACAGTTGGTACAGTTGGTACTGTTGGTACAGTTAGACCGCTGAGATGGTACTGTTGGTACAGTTGGCGCCTGACACCGAATTGACGCCTGACACCAAGATGGCGTCCTCACGACAGATTTTTCGGCGGGGAAAACCAGGGGAAAGCTTGACACCATGTTGACTTTGTGAATGGCGTGGAAATTTTCAATTTCGGCGGGAAAACCAGGGGAAAGCTTGACATCAAGTTGGCGCCGTTACCGCTGTTGACGCCGTTATCACTGAAGTCGCTTCAATCTCCCCTTTGACGCCAGATATTCAATGCGCGCCTTATCCTTATTGACTTTGATAAGGGAAAACATATGTTAGGCTTAAGACTAAGCGCCATATTTCCACAACTTCTCCTGAAACTAGAATTCAATTATGGCGCCAGATATTTGTGGGCGCCTTATTGACTTTGACAATGTGGCGGGGAAATACGTATGGAAAAATACGCGACCAATGGGGGTAAATAAGTGTGGGGAATTTTTCGTTTTCAATGGCGTCTTCTTATTTTCAAATCAATACGTTACACTTATCTGTCTAAAAATATCTAGGTATATTGGCTCGAATTTCTTAAATACGGCGCTGGAACCGTTATCTTAAATAGTATCCCTACACCTGCTTCAAATAGCGTATCATTAACGTAAGCCAAAACAGAGACGTACAATACAATGTGTTTGACCTAAAATATATTATTGGAATACACTATGTTAGGCTTAACATTTTTAACGAAGTAGGCGGGGAATATGAACGGAAAAAAGAGTGTTCGGTTTTCGGATACGACGGTGTACGTGATTCCTCAAGAGGACAGGGTGAACCATGAATTTCGTAACCTGCAATGGTTTAGAATGCAATTAAAGTGTAAATACGAATACATATTATCCCCGATATTGGAGTTGAAAATTGAACTTTTCGCTAACCCTTGTCTTACACGCGACTCGAGGCTTTCTACGTCACGTTAACTTTCGACAACGTGGTGGGAGGGGGAAATTATATATGTTAGGCTTAGAGATTAAGTGTCATATCGTCGTTCGTCAACGTGTTTGAGGATACCATGGTAAATACCCGGGTTCAGAGCGTCACGGTAAATTCCCGTTACGTTGTTGATTGAGAAAATACACCCATCATATCTTGGGTTATCGTCTCGCGATAAGATCCTATAAAAGACGCGGTAGTTTAAAAGATAAGTCATTTTACGACTCTTCAAGCTTTTCACCCCAGCTAACGATATCCACGTGTCATCACTTAGAAATGGACTCAGTTAAATTGTAAGTATGTTCTTAACAATATAGTTAACCCTTGCATGTCCATTTGTATCCAGACTTATAATTAGAGTATTCGGTTAATTTTTTCTCCATCAGGGACGGATCAAAAGCGTTCTCCGAAACTGACAATACGCCGGACACGCCTTCCTGTCCTATCTGCTGTAGTGAGGATGGTAGAATGAATTCACCCATTACTTTAGAAGCCGCCGTTAGACGAAACAACTTAAGACGAATTGAAAAATTTGGTGCTATCGGATGGGATAAAGATTACGGAAAATCCGAAAGGACTGCAGATCCCGAAACGGGGGATTTACTAATAAACCCCATACCGAATGAAGTCTATAATGTAGACGATGGTGAAGGTTATATATGGCAATACGTTAATGGCCCTAATATAAATTTTGGTTTGAAACACTTAGCGATGTACAGATTACTAACTTCTACAGTACAATTACCCGCAGGGTCATTAATTGACATGTATGCTAGACAGTTTCCATGTATCATAAATAAGAAGACCCATCAATTCAAATTGGAAGAATTTGCGGGAGATACTATCCTCGAATTTCCCGTACACCTCACACCACACAAAATGTACGGAATGCCAAACCCAAATATTTGCCATTTAGGGAGTTGTCACCCCCGCAATGAGGGGGAATGTAAATTTCGCACCTTTTATTACGGTGGATACGAATTTCATTGTCCATATCAGTACTTGAGAGTTCTGAACTTAGCTCTTCATATGTGTATGTTTATGGTATACAAAACTAACAAAACCGTAAGGAAAAATTATAGTGATGAAAACGACCTAGCTACGCATTATATATTCAAGGCCCTGCAGATTTGCAGGTTAGCCAAGTGTCTGTGTGATAACACTCACAGTTTAATGTTTCACGAAGTTCATTATCACATGAGATCCAATGACGCGAATAATTATTTCGCGAATAAGTATTTCGCAGACTTTCTTTAACTATGATTACCCCCGATCGGTTAAGCGAGGGAGTATAGTGTTTCAATAAAACGTGTTTGAAAATGCTGTGAAATTAATAGTTTAAACGATGTTAAAGCGCGAATAATAATTTCGCGAATAAGTATTTCGCAGACTTTCTTTAATTAATAAAACGTTTGTAAGTTCGACATTTTGTAGGCGAAGCATAGTGTTAAATGCTAAATAATATTTGTAGAATCTCGAATAAAAAGAAAATGGTTGAATGATATGGGTTTCTAATTATTTTACGTAGGTTTAATATAATTAATATTTTAAGCCCATTTTAAAACCTTAAATTTTGGCCATTTATTTAATTTTCAGCATTAATTCACATATCAAACGATATATATCAATAATAAGTACATCTGACATCACTAAAATACAATGAAACCCGGGAGTATTATTCACACGTACCCATCTCACGGTCCATGAAATCTTGTACATCACGGTATTCTTGGCTTGTTAAATCATCCATCTCGTCGGAATCTGGGAAATGCTCAAGCATGTGGATGTTCAAAACATCAAGGTCGTCAAACCATTTATCGCAGATGTAACAAGAAACTTTCGGAGGCGGTGTGTCAGGCAGCGTGATGACATCTGGTTGGTCATACTCTTTAATCGCAGCGACACACTCAAATCGATCCATGAGATCATGTAGGGTCTGATTTTCCTGGTCTGTTAAGTCATCGAGGGTAAGGATGCAGGAATGCGACGAGGTAGGAGGGTTGTCACCGGCAGGACGGAAAGAATCAGGAACAAAGGGGTATGCAACCCCAGACGTCACCTTAGACCCCTCAAGTCCATCCCCTTGGGCTGAAAGGACATTTCTATGGTCGGGTATACAAATAAACGGAAATATAGATTAGAATGGTGGAATGTTATTACATCATACAATTACACCTTAACTAAATATACCATCACTTACTGTACGTACTTGAAAATTATTAACTTATTCGCTATTTCACAGAGTAGCCCGTCTAAAATAACGAAGTTCCTCACACTAACCCCAATCAAACCCCACATCCAATAACCCCTCATGAAATTCTACACACTAAAAACCATACCCATAAATTACTAATAAATTATTAAGTGAATTCTCTAAATATAAGTGTAAAGGGATGGGTATACATTGTTAAGAGTATACTTACAATTTAACTGAGTCCATTTCTTTGGGTTAACACGTGAATTTCGTTAGTCGAGGTAGAAAGTTTGAAGAGTCGTAAATGACTTCTTCCTTTGACCTACCACGTCTTATAAACCATCCGTTTTATCTTAGGTTTCAATTATAATCGAATAAATGCACGTGGGGAGAGGGATTGATTTATTCGCAATATTTGTTGTGTTTCGGAAATAAGATTTACATCTTGCGAAAAACGTTTTCAATCAACTTAACCACACTATTGTTTACTAGACATGATTAGAAGAAGAAGAACATTTCCATTCTTTTTATCTGATGTTTAATCATGCGCGCGGGAAGAGGGTTTGATTTCTTCGCAATATCTGTTTGTTGCGTTTCGGAAATAAGATTAACATCTTCCGATATTTGTGTGCTGTTTAGGGGAAACATATATTTATGTTCAAAAATTCACTATTTCTGTTCAAAGTTTCACTATTTCTTGTCAAAGTTTCACTATTTCTGTTCTATGTTTCACTATTTTTGTTCAATGTTACACTATTTCTGTTCAAAGTTTCACTATTTCTGTTTAAAGTTTCACTATTTCTGTTCAAAGTTTCACTATTTCTGTTCAAAGTTTCACTATTTTTGTTCAATGTTTCACTATTTCTGTTCCATGTTTCACTATTTATGTTCAAAGTTTCACTATTTATGTTTAAAGTTTCACTATTTATGTTCAAAGTTTCCCCCAATTTCTGTTCAATTTCTCCCTTTTTCTGTTCAAACGTCCCCATTTCTGTTCAGACATTTCTGCGTGGGAAGAGGGATTGACATCCTCGCAATATCGGTCTGTTGGAAATAAGATTAACATCTTTCGAAATTTGTGTGGTGTTTAGGGGAAATATTTACTTACGCGTCGAAAGAAATTGTAAAATGTTTTTCTTTTACATCAATACGAAATATCTGTCTTTCTAAACTAATTTGTTCATTCAGCGTTGATGGTAAATATGGAGATAAGATTTAAAATAGGCCTACAAATAATTAAAAATTAGCTTAAAATAATAATTAATTCAATTCTCAGAAACATATATACTAGCAGCAAAGGTACCCGGCGTTGCACGTGAGCCCATAAGTCCGTCGGGGCGATTTAATTACTTTTGCCGAAATTCTACATCGCTTTACTAATTTCTATGGTTTTGAAATCGAATTTCAAAGTTCCATAACTAAAATTCTAATGTGATATAAATGTGTTGAATACCTTATTAGCTAATAATGTATGAATTCCTAGAATATAAACGTCTTACTCCTAACCGGGATACATTAATTTATAATTTTAAATTACTTTAGTATTGTGAGATTTAGAACTCTTGATAAATTCCTAATCCTACTGCAAAAGTTTATATCGAAAACGATTTTTCAAGGTGAAAGATACGTAGTGTAAAATGGATGATTTCAAAGTTCAGACTAAATACAAGAAAATCAATGAAACACCATCTCCTCATTAACATTAATTTATGTTTTGATATTATTGCAGTTTGGTTTCTAATATGTTTATAGGTATTTACGTAATAGAGAACGTTTTCAAGTGACTGAATTTCGATAAAGTTTTGTTCACAAGAAACTAAAAAAGCGGTTGAAAGTGTCATGAAATGTCTATAATTCAATTAAAAGTATCGGCAAAACACTAAAATTGGTTAAAGTTTCGCTAAATGTTTAGTAAACGTTTCGTTATTCGACTTAAATATATCCGATATTGTTAATATATGACTATTATAAAACAGATAATGAAGTTGAATGGCGAAAAAGTGGTCGAAAGTGTTGTTAATCTACTAAAATTCGGATGAAACTGATGTGAAATGAAAGAATTCAATTGAAAGCGAACTAATACGACTAAGAAAGTGGATCAAAGTTTTGTTAAACTACTAAAATGTGGTTCAAATCACATTCAAAGGAACTAAAAAGCAGTTGAACGTTCATGAAATGACAAAAGTACAATTGTAAGTAATGTGTTTAATATTTATATAAATTTTGTAAGAATATAAATACTTCTCGCGGATCTCAACAGTGTGTGAATGTTGATCACACGAATGTTAACAGTAATTGGTTCATTAACGCAACAAATGTGGATGATTACCAAGAAATAAACCCATTTGATTTCAATCGTGATTTAATACTATCATAACCAAAACCTCGGTACATCACGACGTTTCGAGGAGACCATTAGACACGTAATACTAGTCAAAACTCATTGGTGAGCAATTAACAATTGCTAATCTTGTTTGCAATATAAACCAGGGCTTTGAACGCAGAATTTATCCCAGTTTGTTTATTTTATCAGTAAAGATCTTCTCAAGACACACTTTCTTATCAGTTCGATAAATGGAAATTTTATTGATGATAAATTATAAAGTGCAACGCCTAATAATTCCGCATCTCTTTTATCAGTATCATCGCCTTTTCGATCTTACGTTGAAATTTCAAAATATCATTTAACCACTTTGGAACAGAAAAACTCCAATGCAAAAACAGATGGACACGCGTATTTTCAATAGAATATGATTTACCACAGACATTGGATGGAAGTGTCAGGGCTACCAATCTCATGACCGGGGGGGGCCAGCGTGCCGCCACGCGTGTATTTCTGTTTTCCCCGGCGCGTGTTTTATTAGGCGGCCCCCTCCCGGTCATGAGATTGGTAGCCCTGACACTTCCATCCAATGTCTGTGGTAAATCATATTCTATTGAAAATACGCGTGTCCATCTGTTTTTGCATTGGAGTTTTTCTGTTCCAAAGTGGTTAAATGATATTTTGAAATTTCAACGTAAGATCGAAAAGGCGATGATACTGATAAAAGAGATGCGGAATTATTAGGCGTTGCACTTTATAATTTATCATCAATAAAATTTCCATTTATCGAACTGATAAGAAAGTGTGTCTTGAGAAGATCTTTACTGATAAAAAAACAAACTGGGATAAATTCTGCGTTCAAAGCCCTGGTTTATATTGCAAACAAGATTAGCAATTGTTAATTGCTCACCAATGAGTTTTGACTAGTATTACGTGTCTAATGGTCTCCTCGAAACGTCGTGATGTACCGAGGTTTTGGTTATGATAGTATTAAATCACGATTGAAATCAAATGGGTTTATTTCTTGGTAATCATCCACATTTGTTGCGTTAATGAACCAATTACTGTTAACATTCGTGTGATCAACATTCACACACTGTTGAGATCCGCGAGAAGTATTTATATTCTTACAAAATTTAATAAATATTAAACCATTACTTACAATTGTACTTTTGTCATTTCATGAACGTT
>JAEQBA010001670.1:0-15075 GCA_019434445.1 Phalangium opilio
AAAGCACAAGGCCATAGGTGATAGGGTCCTTTCTGGCGAATATCGAAGCATTTTGGAAACTACGTACAGTGCTTCACGGTCAAAAAGGCATAGAGCCCTTCTTAGGCAATTCCCTAGGTGTAACATAATAATCTGAGTTTCACATAGATATAAACAAACCACGCTTTCGTTTACCCAACAGTCATTGTTAAAAAATTTAAAGTGACTTCATAATCAGAAATAGGCAAGCTAGCTAGCCCTTAAAATATATATGCGTCATTATACTTGAAATCTAAAAAACTTGAGCCAGCAACCCATGTGTTTTTAAACGGAATTCAAACAGAATTAATAACGCGGTTGTTTTTTATTGAATTCAGTATCAAAAGCCAACACAGTCGATTACATCACCCTGTTGCTTTTGATGAAGATATTTTTTAATCTCTGAATTGTAGAATGTAGACAATTTCTCGAAAATTTTGAACCGTTTTAACACTTTCGTATCGAGTGTTCTGTGATATCGTTTCGCCTTAGTAGAACCGCAAGGGATCAGTGAACGCTTATCCACGGCATTACACGGACGTCGTCAGGTACTTATGATTTGAAATATTTTACCTTAAATATACTTAACGTTTAAAACCAAGCCTTATTTTGCAAATTGAACGTTTCATGCTATATAATCGAGATCACTGAGTCAAAAGACTTGTCTCACGTCTTTTTCCAAATACCATTTTGCCTTTGACAAGCTGCTTTGCGATAGTAATACGATTTATATGGCGCCAGTGTTGTTTATTCATACAAACTCAAGTGGCATATCTGAATGTCTACGTTAAATGTTAAGATTTGGAAGACATATTTATGATCGTCCACTATCGATCTTAAAGAGTATGGGAACACCATATGCACAAAGTAAAGCGCCGGGCCAGTGGATCCCCTACAAGGTCACTTTATGAACTCCAGTTTTTACTTGGCGTAAGCCGGAGGCTTTTGTAAGCGAGATTTCTAAGTGCTGAAATCGCGCCCACTAGCCATCGCCAAGCTAAAAGCGGAGTTCAAAAAGAAAGTCAACTTGTAGGGGATCCACTGGACCCGCGCTTTGCTTTGTAGGATATATTTAAATACAAATGTACTTAATTAACGTGTTTCGTGTGTCGAGAATTGAGTTAGTTTTGTTACATATATTTTTATATTCAACGTTTTAAAGCTCAAGTTTCGAAAATTTTCGAGTCATTTAATAAGTCCAACTAAATAGTATAGGATATTTTTAATTTCAACAGAAAATAGTTCTGCGAATAATAGTAGACTCGAAAACTACACTAAGCCTTGCCTAGGTATCAGCGGTATCCCGATTCCCGAGCCGCCGGCGGCTGAGCTCGCCGTAGCCGCGGGAATAGAAAACATTACTCGTAAAAAACAGATACACACGACGTCTTAAATAGTCCAAGCAAAAGCTACCGAGATTGATAAGATCTTTGTTTCTTACTCCCAAATAATCTTTCGTATTGTAAATAGTTTTATCTGAAGAATATTTTGGACACCATACTCAGTCTTTATAGTAGTTCCCTAATTTATATGCCTTGTAAATTGGTTCTTAAGGCGGAAGGATACGAAAGAGCCGCGTTACCGAATTTTGTTCCTCCGCGTAAGGGGAGGTTCTTTCCTAGGAGCTTAGAGAATATCGTGTAGCTCACCCAGGCACATGTTACGTACTTCATGTGTAAATCCTAATCGGCTTCTGCTATCATGAATTCAGTTATACACTGAACCATATAACCCACTCGGTTTGACAATCACATGTTTTAATTAAAATAATTCTGTTAGTAAAACAAATCAATTGTCCTCCTAGCATGGCTCATTCTGGGGGAAATACTGAAGAAGAGCTTAAAGGGACAGAGGAAACGGCGGGACTACCTAATAACGGTCATAACGTATCTCGAGTGGGAAACAGTCGGTTAAATATCACTAATGATGCCAGATTTTCTCACATTAAAAGACATGAACAGTTTCTGGAAAAGTTCGTGGCTGGGAAATTTGGTACCAGCATTTTACATGAACATTTTACATACTTGGGTAGTATTCCGAACGGGGAAAATTTGCCCTCTAGGAAGGTAGTGCTCGAATGTAAGCACTGTGGGGCCACAAAATATGGAGATAACTCGAGCAATTTTGATCGACACATCAACGTCAGTATTTTGTTAGGCAAATTGAGTTTTAATGTATATATTAGCATTTAATGCTATTTTTCTGTACACTCAAAGAAAATGCACCCTACCAAAAAATTAAAATCTAAGCTTAAGAAAAGACCGCTAGACGAGTTTTTAAACTTGCCTATCAGCATTGCTAAGAAAAAAAGGGTCGCAAAAGTAACCTAGAACCTCGATACAACAACGTCATTTTAAAGAGTTCCTTGTGGATCTGGTCACTGTGGATGGACTTCCTTTAGTATCACCGAAGGCTGGGCAATGCGCCGTATGATTGAGTATTATGTGCCACAAATCAATTTACCGTCGAGAAGGACACTGGTGAGAGACCTGGAGAAAGCAGTAAATGGCATCAATGGTCGCATTAAAGAGGTAATGAAGTCAGTTCCAGCGAAGACCTTACACTTGACCCTAGACTTGTGGAGCAGCCGTAATCGTGAATCAGTGTTGTGTGTACGTGGGAATTTCATAAACGACGAGTGGGCCTTTCAAAATGTCTTGTTAGGGTTTGAACGATTTTCAGGCATACATACCGGTGAAAGTATTTTAGCGAACGTGAAGGGTGTCTTAAGAGGCGCTGGGATTAACATCGGACAGGTAAATATAGCTACGTTTAAATATTCCAGTTGAGTAACACTTGGGAAATCCTCAGATCATGTGCATATGCGCGGATAATGCCTCAAACATGATCAAAGCGTTCAACCTCAATTCATTGTTTGAAGACGAATGGTTGCTTCACATTCAGTCGGGAGCCATCTTTGCTTTGGAGGCGCAGGAAGACGAGGAAGGTGATACACCTGAGCATATTGATTACGGTCAATACTCTTTAACAGTTCTTAAAAATTTTTAGCATCTAGTATCTCTAGTTAGACACATAGACTGAGAAGATCGTTTTGTTGACAACGTTCATGTGAGACATTGTCAAACGCAGATGTTAAGTAGGCTGCAGAGATCTATTGGAAACAATTCGATTACTTTCTTGACATGGATTTGTTATAATCTTTTAAACGGTGTAAACGTATTTATTTGAAACTTATAACGTTTGGAATGCTCAAATTATAGAATGTATGTTGGCTTACAATTTAATCGACTAGATTATTAGACTTTTTGCAGCTAGATTGGGCTGTTACTTAATTTCTAAGTACGATTAGCACTTTTTATGACTAAAAAATATTCAAAATTGCAATCCAACACTAAAAGTTAATAACTACTTCAATTACAAAAACAGAACTTGAAATGTTTTATTTCTACTACGCTTGACGACTAGTTTTGTCTCGATACAGAGGCATCATGAACTGATGATATCTCTGCAGAGGTACGAAACTAGTCGTCACGCGTGGAAAAAATACATTTTGTTTCGTTTTCTTTTTGGAACTAAGAGTTCTGTTTAATTAAAGTAGAATTTAATTGTTTTATCGCTTCTTACTATATGGTCCATAAAATTACATTGTGACATTTGTTAAGGCTCCGAAAGTCAAAGTGTTCTTCTCTGGATTAAGTGTTTTCAATAAACACTTACTGTGTCTCACTTAAGATATAGTTAAAAGTATTCAGGGTGTTTCTAAAAGGTCCGGAAGAAATCAAGGAGGTTGTTTCAAACTGAGTGAAAAATGTCTATGGACTTTTAGACTAACGTGCTCCTTTGCGACGTTATGGTCCCTTGAAAATAGGCCTCAGAACAACGTAAATCGTCCAAATAGTGGAGGTAGAATTGTACCATTGACCAAATTGTTGTCCAATTTATGCATAAGCTAATGACCGAGATATAAGAGAAATAATAAGGTTGTTAACTACTAGCAAAGGTGCATAAACGTGTGCAACGGTCTTAAACTATGACCAGCTAAATGGAGAGCTTTTCATTAAGAAGCGGTACGTAAACATTTCAAGTAAGACACTAAACTTTGGCCAGAACTACTTGACCTCAAAGTATGGCTTTACTACGTTTTCGTTTTAGATGTTCACAGAGAAGATTAAATGTGACAAGAAACCATCAAGTACCATAATGTTAATTTCATTATTAAACGGAATCAGGAAGTAATTACAAAAAGGGTTCGAAATGCTTTCCGTCGGCGTTGATACAAACTTGGGCGCGTCGAATAAATGACTGTCTAACCCGTTCGAAAATCCCTGGAGTGTTGCGTATGGCTTCGCAGGCATCAATAATCCTTCTTCGTAGGTCATCCACGTCTCGCACTTCACGTTCATAAACTAAGTCCTAAAGGTAGCCCCAAAGAAAGAAATCCCAAGGGTTTAGGTCCGGAGATCTGGCAGGCCACGCAACCGTTCCACCACGGCCTATCCACCTCAAAGGGAACGTTTCATTAAGATGGCCCTAACTAGGAGGAAAAAATGCGGTGGTGCAAACCACATGTCTCGTTGCATAGCCAATGGTACGTCAGATGATGACCTACGAAGAAGGATTATTGATGCCTGCGAAGCCGTACGCAACACTCCAGGGATTTTCGAATGGGTTAGACAGTCATTTTTTCGACGCGTCCAAGTTTGTATCAACGCCGACGGAAAGCATTTCGAACCCTTTTTGTAATTACTTCCTGATTCCGTTTAATTATGAAATTAACATTATGGTACTTGATGGTTTCTTGTCACATATAATCTTCTCTGTGAACATCTAAAACGAAAACGTAGTAAAGCCATACTTTGAGGTCAAGTAGTTCTGGCCAAAGTTTAGTGTTTTACTTGAAATGTTTACGTACCGCTTCTTAATGAAATGCTCTCCATTTAGCTGGTCATAGTTTAAGACCGTTGCACACGTTTATGCACCTTTGCTAGTAGTTAACAACCTTATTATTTCTCTTATATCTCGGTCATTTGCTTATGCATAAATTGGACAACAATTTGGTCAATGGTACAATTGTACCTCCACTATTCGGACGATTTACGTTGTTCTAAGGCCTATTTTCAAGGGCCCATAACGTCGCAACGAAGCACGTTAGACTAAAGGTCCATAGACATTTTTCACTCAGTTTGACCCAACGATCAACCTCCTTGATTTCTTCCAGACCTTTTAGGAACACCCTGTGTATGCCTCATTCGTAACATTGTGCATAATTGTGCCTCTTTTACAGAGTTTTGGAGCTCCATGAATACCATATTAGGTGTAGAGCCTGTTGGGCATATCGTGGATTCTGAATTTGCAGATGACGACACGTCAGAGGAGTTAAATGTTGTACCTGATCCTTCTTGGAAGCGTAAAGGCTGTGTGGCTCATTCGCTACAACTAGTAATCAACGCCAGTATTAAAAAGGACGCTGATGCCACTGCTTTTATTAAAATCATTAATGATATTATTGGCTTTTTTCGTAAATCACTTATTTGGACAGAAGAATTAAAGAAACGAACTGACGGTGGGGACTTAATTCCCCTTGGTGGAACTAGATGGAATGTTCGGTTTTACGCCATTGAGCATATATCTGAGGTATATCTTAATAGGAAACGTTATCTTCTTTTGTTTTGAGTAGCTTCGTAAAACAGAATAGCCTCATAAACTCAGCAACTATGGCACATTATGTTTTTCCAAGCTGCTTAATGATAATATAATGAACGTATGATGTTGCAACATGTAAGTCTCGTTTAATTAATTAGCCAAACATGATTGCTGCTGTCAAAGCCGTTATCATCAAGGCAAAGAAAGAAAGGGACCTTTCGATTGATTTTCCCACCCTTCACACTGGCATGGTTGAAGAGGCTGAAGAGATGCTGCATTTACTAAAACCTCTAAAGGACACAACAGATCGACTCCAATCTAACGGTATAATAGCACCTGAAATTATCGGGGAACTACTTCAGGCCTTCGACAAGGTCTATGAATGCCGAGCAATTCACTTTAACTTAATGCGTGACGAAATTCTCAATCAAATGGAAACAAGGTTCAGCAATACTGTTTTGGACGTGGACTTTGTGACAAGCACATTTCTAGATCCAAGGCAAAAGCTAGCACCATTTGA
Organism: Phalangium opilio; assembly: GCA_019434445.1. Classification (NCBI taxonomy): domain Eukaryota; kingdom Metazoa; phylum Arthropoda; class Arachnida; order Opiliones; family Phalangiidae; genus Phalangium; species Phalangium opilio. Next base: position 6,143 of record JAEQBA010001670.1, read on the forward strand.
TGGTAGCTATCCTAAAAAATGCAGATTGCAATCTTTTTATTTTCGCTGTTGCACATTACCGTAGCTAACTGCAATTGTTGAGTTTATTAAAACGACGCAATCTTGATCCTATATTGCTTTGTTTGCAGAATACTTCAGTAACCCTTCCTGGGGTGAGCGTTATCAACGAATAAAATGCCCAATGAAGAGCAAAGCCAAAGATATAGTATCAACCTTACTTTTAAAGGAAAGTAATGTGCGTACAGCCGAGGATGCGCAGGTTTCCAAAAAGCGGTCAGGGAAACTAGGCTACTTGACACGTGTTCCGTCACCCATGGCTCCCAATGGCCCAGCTAAAGAACTTGACATTTATCTCGCGGAAGATCTTCTTAGATATCCATCAGCCGATGAAGATGACGACGGTATTCCAGAATCGCAGGCCATCCTTGACTACTGGCGCGATAACGCAAAAAGATTTCCTCACCTTTCCAATCTCGCCAGGTGCTACTTGTCCATTCCAATTAGTTCTGCTGATGTTGAAAGATCATTTAGTATGGCGGGAAATTATTAAAGAGCGAGAAGGGCAAATCTGTCATTGAAACACGTTGCAAACATCTTGACGTATACGGAATATCGAACGGAGCAAATAAAATGCATGACAGACTTGCAAATATGAACATGTCAAGAATTTCAATGACAATTGTTGGTTTAGTATAGAAGCGTCCTAACGTATTAAAATTAATCGGTCATTTTACACATTTTGTCTAACTAAATTAATATGGTACTAAAGTAAAATACTATTAACTCGAATTGCCTTTGTTCTGTTTTTATTTGACGAACTTAAGGTAATATTACTTGAAATATTGAATTTCTGTAAAATGTCAAGAATATTAAAATTGTTATCTCTCAACCGCAAAATCCATGGAAATGTTTTCCTTTTCCTTTTCTAAAAGAATATGATATCTGCGTCATTGAACATTCACATAAAATACACGAAGCATTTTAGAGGAAAAGAACAATGCTTCGCGCTTGCTTCGAAGCAAACGCGACGCGAGTGCAGATGAGATTCCGTAATGTAAAGATATGTACCGAAAAACTTTACCTCATTCACACTCTAAACATGAAGTACATAACGTTTTCTATGTTTCGTTGAAGTTCAACAGTATATTTCATAAAAACTAAAACGGTTCGTTAGATAAATGTTATTATCTTTCCAAATATTCTATCTTCAACTAAGAAACTACTTTCCCAAAAGGGGGTACATATTTATTTAACCTTCTGAAGATAATAATAGTTTTGCCTTTATAAAAGTAAGACATTCTGAAATGTTTGTTTTGCTCATATTTAAAATTATGTTTTTTTCGAAAAGCTAATATTGTTAAATGTACATTTTGCGAATTCGCCCGTCACTGTTATGTTATAGGAATAGGCAACAATAACTTCGGTTGAGATAAAAGCCAGACATTACGAACACTGTTGGTATGTTCAAATTAATTATTAATCTTACTTTTAGATCAATCAATTACTACATTATTATCTGTGACAGCTAGGACACATCAATCAGCTGTAGAGGTAAATTTTACACCTTTATTATGAAACCTCCGCTGGCTGAACGCTAGCGCCAACTTTTCAAGGGAAATAATGACAAACAGAACTGTATATAGTCTTTCATTTAATAAAATTTTATATTTGCATTATTAAAATTTAAATTTTTAATTAAACGTGCAAAAGATTGCTGTTCATCGGTTCTTTAACATGTTTTTCTTAATTTTCGATATACTAACGTAGCTTTTCTCTTTTGAGGGCTCGTTTTTTTTAAAGGCGTTTATAACACGATGTATAGTTAAAATTATATTTATTTTGGTTTGTGTTTAATGTGTAACACACTGTTCAGTGTTACAGTGGTTCTGCAACCAAGCCTTCAAAGTTTATGAAATAATCGTAGGTAAATATCAAAGAAACGAAAGTGTTCATTTTCAAAAATTGTTTCAAACTAACGCTCACAGGTCTTGGTTCTGGTTTTAAAGGGATCCATTCTCAGTCTCTTTATTTCAAAAGGTTTTTTGTTTGATTAATTAACATAAATTTTGGTTAAATATGTAATACACTAGTTTTTGGTAAGTTTCAGAAATTAACGGAGCCAAATGACAATTTCAACATAATTATAACCATATAGATTTATTCATTTAATAACTTTTTTCGATTGAAATTAGGCCTAAAAAGTCAAGGAAAAGTCTGAGATATTGAAAATGGTTCTAAAAAGTCAGGGGAAAGTCTGGGGAATTTCGAGAGGTCATCGCCAGAGGAGGGCCTCAAGTTACCGTGCCATCTTCGTCGTCGCTGTTAGCCGGAGTCCAAAAATTGTTGAAAAACAGACAACCAAAAATGGTTTGTGCTTTTCATATTTTTATGTGTTTTTATATTTATATATAGTTATTCCATAACCATTAAATATTTTGGTCATTCTAGTCAAATAAGGACGAAAAACATCTCGTAGTCGTTCGCTGGGGTCAAATTGTAGAGCTTAAATACAATTTCGTAGATGAAAATTGGTAGCAACCCACTATTGAAAATGGATTTGCAAACGTGGATGAAATGAAGGCACTTTCGTCTGAAAGTAAAGGAGACCATGGAAGAAAGTGGACTGAAAACGGCTGAAGTAAGAAGAATAAGAAGATCACCATTTAGGATTTTGTTTCCGGAAAACTACTTATCATATGTATTTCGGTAGATATACTCGGTTCTGATAATGGACGAGCCAACGGCTTTGGGCGTCTACAACCAAGGGAAACATGGGATATACCATCATCCCAAGCTGAAAACTGTAAATTTAACCATGTGCGAATGCTACTAAATTGAGACTAACTTCTCTTACTCTACCGGTAGGCTTTACGACATTAGACGAAATAATGTACAGTAGAAAAGACGAAACATCCCAGTTCCACCAACAATGGAAGAATATAATGTGTTTGTCTTACACCCTCCACGAAGTGTTCCTACGACAGGTTAAACCCTCCACCGAAGCCACCAAAATTTTTGAAAAGGTGGAACAAGGGCTGACAAAGCTCAGAAACTCGCCCAGTTTGGGAAAAAAAATTCCATTTTATCGCCAGGAGCAAAGGTCTTCCAGGAAACAACAAATATGCGGATACATTCCCTAATTAATGCTATGGTATGTCTTGTTCAGGTACTATAAATTCATATGTCTTATTATATCACTTTGATACAGTATATTTAGAGAAATAGAATAATTATACAAGGTGGGTTAGCTACTTGAAGAATACAGGCAGTGTCCATACCAATAGAGAACTTAACTTTATATTTACTATAGCACGGAGAGGAATGGTTTGGGTGTGGGCTACGCTTGTTCTCTGTGCCCCATCCACAAGTGCACCCGGGCTGTCTACTTGGATTTATCCAATGGAGACGGCAACCCAGAAGTGGCAAGATTTGGTGAAGGATAGTGACAGCATTTGTGATAAAACCCTTATTAATACGCACATCCTTGTTTGTGAAAATAACGTTGCAAATAATAGCTCGATTCTTAGAACTTCTACCGTTGTTGATACCACCACCAAATACGCGCGAATCTTGTTCAAAGTGAAGAAATGTTGAGCCTTTGAGAAAAAAGGCCTGACTTCCCATCGCTTCCTCGTTGTTAGAAATTCAAACCGTAGCCGAAATTATAGTCGTGTCAGAAGATTCTAAATTCGCAACGTCTTCTTGCTTTGTCAGTCCGGAATACGTTAATCCTAGTGCTAGCGTTTGTTCGAACGTAGAACTTTCACCCGAAACTGTTATTCTCGTTTCCTCCGAACAAAATTGCAAAAATATTGAAGAGGAAATCATTGAACAAGATGATGAAAATATCTTGGTTGATAAACAACTTTGGATATCCATTACCGAAGTTGTTGACTCGTTGGAAAATGCCAGTGATAAAATCAATAATTGTTTGCCATCTCTTTACAATGCCGCTGTGACCCAAGCATCTCCCCCCGCATTATAACACAAACCACCACGTTCATTTCACACAGTTTTTGCCTTAGTCGAAGCCAGCGAAGTCACCACCACCACTGGTTCTCGAGTCAACTGCTTTAAAAATCTGATAAAATAATCCATCTCCATTATCTGAAAAATTGTTAGTTTCTAATACTTCGCCCGTTGAAGAAATCGCAACGACTCCGGAAAAAAATGCACGGGCGATATTCCATATTCCCAAGAAACGAGCGTTTAATCTTGCCAAAGCCAAAACCTGGATCAACGCAGGTTCTCGTAAGAGACGATTTGTGCGTAAATACCCTTACCTCTAACTCCGCTCTTTCGCCAATGGACACTAGCCAAGCCCCTAAAATTGACACTGCAATAAGCAATCAGTTAAATAGGCCTCGTTCGCCTCGACCAACTACGACTCCTAATAGTAGGACGACCGTGCCCAGTGTCTCAACGGCGCCTAAAATAAAAGTTTCCTTGTCGGAATATCGTTTGAGAATGAAAGAAAATGTTAGCAAGATTGGCGGTAGTGGTATCGATGAAAATAACGATGGTTCAACGGACGATGGTGATAGTTGCGAAATGTTTCACAATTTACAATCGTCTTCGACATTTTCATTGCCACTTTTCTTCTCAGATAGTGCATCTCCAATTTTGAAGAGGGCAACTTCCTTTACTGTTAAAAACACGAGTCCAATCACTGTCCAAATTTTCCCAAAGTAATCCAAGTTTTCCGATATCATATTTACAAAGGCCACGTGATGTTGCCGAGAAGGGACATCGGGTGTGGGCTACACTTGTTCCCTTTGCCCCATCCACAAGTACACCCGGGCTGCCTACTTGCATTCATCCAGTGGAGACGCCAACCGCAGAAGCGGTAAGATTTGGTGAAGGATAGTGACAGCATTTTCTGGATGTGTCACTTTGCAGAGAGGACTAATATAATTGTTAGAAGACTCGATAAAACACCACTTCATTTTACTTTTTACCCTCCCTTTAAAACATGGTAAATATGCTGCAGGCTTAGTGTGGACATCCCTTCATAGATTATAAAAAAACGTCTTGGTTTGGACCAAGGCCGAAAAAAACAAACGATATGTGTGAGGTTAATCATTTGACTGAAGTTCAGATATTGCAATTTTTTTTAATTATTTTTATTCCTTTAATCCTTAATCAATATTTAATTCAATCAACTGATTTTACTGTTAATCGATCTATTCCCTCTAAATTAATTTAAAAATTACATATCTACGCTTTTCAAGAATAATTCCATTTTCCGAAAACATTTTATCATGAAATTAATTATTTTGAAGGGAGTACGTGTTCAGAGATCAATACTGAATATTTGAAATATTATACTAAGTGTCTGAAAAGAGCAAACGAACTTTGATGTAACTCGAAAGTAAAATGGTAATATTTAATAGTAGACGCATATACAGTTGACGCGAATTTATACATTTAACTTCGAATATCGAAATGCTACATTTCTTTGTCGCGACCCCAATGGCAGCATCGCCCCTGTGTTTTAGTTCGTCTGTATGTAATTTCCAAAACGGTGTAAACACTAACAAATGTACACCACCTAACTGATCAGTCCTTCGACGAAAGTGAGTGTCAAGCTATAAACATAATCATTTATGTACATGTATTTTTTATAGTGTTAGGTTATTAAGGTTAGGTCTGGAAAGTCAAATACCGTTTACTAATGTGAAAAGGTTTCGACCTATAAGGTAACATGGTCTGAGTGTTTCGACGGCTCAGATGACTCATACACTGGAATTATATATTTCATATATTGGTAAATAGAGGAAGAGGGGAGGTCGGAGTTGAGTGTGACTTCGCACAACTGGTAGGGTACGATGTGCTGAACCATATTATTTCCAATGGAAATGAATATAACAAACCATTGGTACTGAGACGTATTTCTATTTATGTAATCTATACGCTTACCTTTGGTTATATTTATACCGATATCATATTTTTCTAGTGCATAAAATGAGAGCTACCTACTAAAAGAAAGCAGAGTACCAAGGTTGTTGCTTCGTCTTAAGTAGACGACATTAGTTAATAAATTAGTTTCAGCAAAATAAATTCCTTATCTTATTTTCTGGAACATCAGACTTGTCCGCAACTTACAACAGATTTAAAATTTTTTGGTGCAAACTGAAAATTTGTCAAGCCAGCCTTAATTAAAACTATGTCCGTCAAGGTGCTTACAAGTTTGTGAGTGTCGACACGATATCCCTTCAAAATAATTAATTTCGTGATAAAATGTTTTCGGAAAATGGAATTATTCTTGAAAAAGCGTAGATATGTAATTTTTTAAATTAATTTAGAGGGATTAGATCGATTAACAGTAAAATCAGTTGATTGAATTAAATATTGATTAAGGATTAAAGGAATAAAAATAATTAAAAAAAAATTGCAATATCTGAACTTCAGTCAGATTAACCTCACACATATCGTTTTTTTTTCGGCCTTGGTCCGAACCAAGACGTTTTTTTATAATATCTGTCCGATCAGTCTTAATTTAATTAAAATTTGAATAATTTTATGTTTTTTTTACCGCCATACACTAGGGGTTGATACATTTCTAATAGCTTAAGGAAGTACTTGAGTATCGTTAATTACATTTAACATAGATTCCGATAAGCATATTATGTTGTACTTATTTATGAAGTAAGTTAAAAAATGACAGTATTTGAAACGTAGAATATAAATGTTTATTTGTTTTATACACTCTATACATTTATCATTGAGAAGAGCTAGAAGATAATGTCTATATATTTTAAACAGTGCCAAAAAGCTTTAGAGAGGGGGAAAAGGAGAAGCGGTCAAAGGGAAAGAGGGTTGTATAGGCGCTTGCTTCAAAGATTATCTTTTTAACGGATATGAGGAAGTATGGCGCGTAAACACGTGTGATCCACGTTGCATCACAGGCAAAGGAAAATACCCCGGCCCCCACCCTTTTTTCATCGGAATACTAAAGGAAACAAATTGATTGAATCGGGGATAACGAGAGATCGCAAGTGATGTGGCCCAATTTTGAGCTATATCCTCTTGTTTTGTCTGGCAGCATTATATAATGGAATGTTTGATAGATTTAATTGCCGCTGGTGATTTTGCGAACTATTTTAATGAAATTTAAATGGAAAAGTTCCATTTGGAATAATCGAAATCGTTAAATTTAAAAATGAGAGAGTTCTTTGTTTGCGCGGATATATAGCAATAGACGCCAGGGAATTACTTTCTTGGGGGTTTGTGGATAATTTCTAAATAACTTTAACTATTTCCTATAAATTGGAAGAACTTCAAATCGCTGGAATTTAACTCTTAATCGTAAAGTTATATCATTTGATTTTGATTAGTTTTGTAGAACTCTCAAACCATGAAATTATAATAAGTTTCTACTTTTCATTTGAAAGAGATTCTGATTGATAATTTATTTCTGTACTTTTCGCTTATTTTTCATCAATATCCTCCCAGTTTTTTCCCGTACAATTTCCTCCTAGTTTTTTTCCCTACAATTTCCTCCTATTTTTTTTCCCTACAATTTCCCTCTATTTTTTCCTACAATTTCCTCCTATTTTTTTCCCTACAATTTCCTCCTATTTTTCGCCCTACAATTTCCTCCTAGTTTTTCCCCCCTTCAATTTCTTCCTAATTTTACCCACAATTTCTTCCTAGTGTTTTCACTGCAGTTTATTTTTTGCCGCTTACGTTTTACACCAATATCTCCGTTTATTTCAAGGGCAAATTTCTATTGTTTCCTCAATTTACCATTTTTTAGTGATCACCCTTAACAACGCTAGTTGGCTGGGTTCTCTTTAATAAGGAGAGACTTTCTCCAGAAGGATGATGAGACATCAGTCAAGTTACTGACGAATCTGTTCACGCTTGGTGATTGTTGTATCACTAACCTCGTACCAGCTGTTATCTTTTCGAATAAAATTCAGATAGTGACCTTGGTTTAAAGATGTACCTTTGTGAATGATGACGCCCCTAGTTTTGTAAACGCTTTGGTTAAAAACCACTTTCTGATTTTCGAATCCCGATATTTTGGTTAAAATCTTAATAGGGTGACCATTTACTACAGTAATCTCTTGGAAACCACAGAAAGAAATACGTACTTATTGGCAGAAATCAATACATCACGTTCATTAATTTCTCTGTGTTACAAGTTCCGCATGCCATCATTGTTGGTCTCATTCTTTCGATAATAGTTTCCAATCAATTTTAGCGATGTTTGCAAAGGAAGAGTGAAGATGCAGCTTGGATAATGTTTCCAGAACTTTTTTCAAGGGTGACAGTTCGGGGCATTTGGTAACGTTTTGCGACTTTGACCATAATAGTCTTGAAGAGCGTTTAGAGTCACAAGTTTCCATTTCTTCGCATAGTTTTGGCAAGAGAACCCATAAGATTTCACTAGCATCTTGTTGTTGTTGTGGGGGTAAAAGGCAGACCAACAGCCGTTCGCAAATTGAAACATCGTCGCAAGAACTCGAATTTGAATTTTCAACATGCTCAATAGTGTTACGAAGGCAAGTCAAAATAGGCTTATCGCTCAATGATCTTTATGCCCTTTAACTATGTTTCTTAATTCCGGAATCATAAGAGCAATTGCAAAACGCTATTTGCGTAGCACGTTACTCCATCTTATTTTCAAATCTTTCAAGGGAAAAATGTCTTACTTTGAAGACATTAGTATGATCTTTTATTTGGTCTTTCTGTTGCCGCTCTCCTTCACTTCTAAAATACTATTTCGACGTCGGGCTTTTTGTACCTCTCTTTGCTTCCGACCCCACTATTTCTATAAGCGGTAGATCAGGTCTGTGTTTTTGACGCAGCCTGTTATACTCCGCAATGGCTCGTCCATCTGCCATAATTTTATTCGGGTCTAATTGCAAGAGATGGAGACCGGCCAAGGAAGTTACTCGCGATAAAGCAACGTATGCCATGCCGGT
>JAEQBA010001670.1:21300-45738 GCA_019434445.1 Phalangium opilio
GAACGAGACACCCTCAATCGAAGGTGATGGGCAAGTGGGCCAGAGTGTCAATGTGCAGGAAATTGATAGTGACGAAGAATGGGTTGAGGAAAAGGAAGAAGAAAGCGTCAATTGTGGAGCCAGAGATTCGTTGCTATTATCAGCTGATGATTTATTGGACACTAATATCACGATAACCTTTGCACCAGGAGAAGGTAGCCGTCCCGTGTCTTTGCTATACGATGAAGATTGCGAAGAACTGTCCTTTCCTCGAATTTATGGAGGGCAGAAAAGGGACATTAAGGTCAAATGCAGCTATCAAGATATTGTAAAATGGGAATTGCTGTCTTCAGACAGAAGATGCGCTAGTGACGTCACCAATCTATTTTTTAAATGGTTAAAGATTGAGACTATGAAAGTCAGTCAAGCAATTCAAATTTGTTTACGCAAAACTAAGTCTGCTGACGGGCGTGGACTAACAGCGGGGACACTGAGGTTGGAAGGTGGAATTGAATCGCTGCTTCACCATGACGATGGTTTCAGAATACTGGAGCCCCTTCGCAACTCCCCCGCATTTTGGCAACGAAAATCGAGGGACCTTCTGGCCATGGTGAGACAACTCGGAATTCCTACGTTTTTCCTGACTGTAAGCGCGGCCGAAACCCGATGGCCTGAGTTAATAAATGCGTTGTTGGTAACTGCTGGCAAAAGGATAACGAATAACCAAGACATTGAAGCTATGGCTTTCAAAGATAAAGCCAAGTTGATTCAGGAGGACCCTATTACATGCGCGAGATATTTTGATTACAGATTTCAAGCATTATTAAAGTACCTCAGGAGCAAGGTTGGACCTCTGGGGCTAGTGGTGGACTATTATTATCGAGTTGAGTTTCAACATCGTGGGTCTCCTCATGTGCACAGTGTAATTTGGGTCTCCGGCGCTCCAAAATTAAAACCGGATGGTTCAAACACTGAAGAAGTCGAGACTTTTGTTGAGCGCTTCATTTCTTGCGCCAAATCAGAAAATGAAGATTTGGTCAACCTGGTTCCTCTTCAAACGCACAAACACACAAGAACGTGCAAGGTGAAACGGGGAGAAGAAACGATTTGTCGTTTTGGAATTCCCTGGCCTCCAATGCCGAGAACATATGTTCACGATCCTGTTTTAAGAAATTGGACAGAGGAGTACGGTCAACATATCGCATTGGAATATAAGAAAGTGGAAAAAGCCATAGCGGCTCTGACAACTGAAGATTCTCCTAAAACATTTGAAGAGTTTTTGCGGCCTCTTCAAATGACGGAACGGGTCTATATTGATTGCGTTACGTTAAATCTTAAGAGAAAAACCATTCTCCTGAAGAGATCTCCTCTGGAAGTAAGAGTGAACGCCTACAACAAAGACATTCTTAGATTATGGAGAGCCAATATGGACATTCAATTTGTTCTCGATGCTTACGCGTGCATTATGTACGTCATCGCTTACATTGGAAAATCACAGCGTGGCATTTCCCAATTACTTATGGAAGCTATGAGAGCCGCTAGGCAGGCGGGCTCTACTGTTAAAGAAAGGCTTAAAGTTATCGCCAACAAGTTTCTCACTGGTCATGAAATTTCCGCCCAAGAAGCGGCGTACTTATGCCTGCAGATAACCGTGTCTAAGTCTAGTAGAGCTACCATCTTTATCAACACAAATATGCCAGAGAAACGAGTTCATATTCTCAAACCAAAGAGTCAGCTTGATGATTTGCCAGAAGATAGTACAGATATTTTTTCGGAAGGCCTAATTGATCGTTACCCTTTAAGGCCAGATGATATGGAATCAGTCTGTTTGGCTGAATTTTCAGCCTGGTATGAATTCAATAAGAAAAAAGGCCGAGGTCAGCAAGTTTCAAGTCTAAACGAGGATGAACGACCTGATAGCGAGCCCGAATCTAATGTAGCTTCGGTTTGGATCGCTTTGAAGCATGGCCACGGGTTTGTACGCAAACGTACACAGGCAAAAGTCCTCCGATACAGGAATTACAGTATCGAGAAAGATACATTGGATTTCTACAGAGAGCAAATTCTCTTGTTCTATCCTTGGCGCGACGAGGCCACAGATGTTTTGGAAAAAGATTTCAAAGAAGTCTACGAAGCAAATCTGGAACTGATTTCGCTGAAAAGAAAAGAATTTGTAAATGAAACTGGTGAAGCCGACTTTGAAAGAGCGAGGGTAGAATTCCTCGAAAGTGAAGCTCAAGTAGATTTGGCTAATGTGCAACCAATACTGGAGCATCAAGATGAAAGAGATCGCCAATACACGATGGATGACCCAGAATTCGCCGTTCTGGCTTGCGCACGAGATTCTACGGCGGACATCGGACGGGAAATCCCCGATTGCCGTGTCCCAGATTACACAGTCGTGCAAACTGTTCGTATAGTAGAGGACAGTGAGTATGCCAAAATGGTACAGGGTCTAAACGTAAAGCAGAGAGAAGTATTTGGCTACATTCTTGGGCATTTCAAAACTAAGCCCGACCAGTATCTCCGCCTATTTGTCACTGGAGGAGCCGGAGTAGGTAAAAGCGTTCTCATTAACGCCGTTTGCGAGGGCGTCACTAGGTACTTCCACAAACAACCTGGGGCTGACAACTCCAACATTATTGTCTTGAAGTGCGCTTTCACGGGAAAAGCCGGTTTTAACATTGGCGGAACCACTTTGCATACGGCTTTCTCGCTTCCAGTTAGCCAATACGGAGGGCCCATGTCGAGAATGGAATCAGAAACTCTGAACAAAATTAGGGTTGCCTGGAAGGATCTTAAACTGATAATTATTGACGAGATTTCAATGGCAGGAGTAGGGATACTCACGAAGGTCAATTCTAGGTGCCAAGAGGTTATGGGGTCACAAGAATCATTCGGTGGACTATCAGTTTTGGTTGTTGGCGATTTTAACCAACTGAAACCAGTAGGCGATAGTTACGCGTTTCAAATTCCTAAAGCTCGTGACACCCCTTATGCTGGATTGCTAGATAATAATCCGCAATGGAAAGAATTTAAGGTTTTTTTCTTGAATGAGATCATGCGTCAGAAGGAAGACAAGGAATTCGCTATGGCTCTGAATCGAATGGCAATAGGAAAAATGGAAGTCAGTGACGTATCACTAATCAAGAAACAGCAGGTGAATGTAAAAGGCGAGCCTCCTCTCGACGCCATACATCTGTATGCTACGAACAAAGGCGCGGCAGATTTCAATGAGATGCGTCTCAGTCAGTTTGATACTGAATTTTGCGATTCTTTGGCTTTCGATAACGTCAAAGGAGACTTTCAAGCGCTTGTGCGAAAAAATATACTGGATAGAGCGAAACAACTGAAGCCTAGTTCAACTTACGGATTGAGCGAAAAAATTCGCTTGCAAATTAGTGCTCGCTATATGGTTACTAACAACATTGACATTCAAGATGGAGTTGTTAATGGAGCCACTGGCAGAATTCGTCAAATTGACTACGGAGTGCGTCCAGACGGGGTTCGTGTTCCTATTAGAGTTTGGATTTCCTTTGACCACGAAAGGGTGGGTAAAGATATTCGAGCTAAAAGTACCGCTTTCATTGTCGCTTCCAAGGCCGAGCCTTCGTGGACTCCCCTTGAAAAGACGGTGAGATCATTCACGCTTCGACACTCGAATAAAAACGTCACTGTGTCTAGGAAACAATTTCCCTTACAAGTGGCAGAAGCAATAACCATTCATAAGAGTCAGGGTGATACCTACAAATGCGTGGTGGTTCATACCAACAAAAACCGAAAAATGCAAAGGTCAATGTTGTACGTTGCTTGCAGCCGAGCCACTTCCGCTCAGGGGCTTTTTATCGATGGTGATTTTGTAGCGCCCGAACCTCCAAAGGACAATGACGTCGTTAAAATAGAAATGGAGAGAATGGAAAGAGAAGCGCAGCTCTTCGTGTCCACATTGCTTTCACGGCCAGTTATGTTTTTCCATAACCCCGAGTCTTTAAGGGGTCATTTGCAGGACGTCAGACGTGATGATTTCATTGTCAGTGCTGACTTGCTTTTGTTTGTGGAAATTCGAGCGAAAGAGCAAGATGATTTAAGTATCGCTCAATTCGAGAATTTTGGAGGAATTTTCTTGCCCGAGAACGCTCCCGAAAGAAATTTATGGAAATAGTAAAGTGACTGAACAGGTTTTGGATAGTAAAGTCACTCATGGCCGGCTTCCAAATGGGCAGCCATCGCCCATAGCCCGCCTTGAACGGATTTGGCTCGATTGTAAATTGGGAGGAGAGAAAATAGCGATAGTACTGTTGTACAAATCGCCTCAAGCCAGCTTGAAACTGGTGTTAGATGATTTGACTATGCTATTTTCTAAAAAATACGATCCGACCGTACCTACTTTGATCGTTGGAGATTTTAATGTTGACTTTTTACTAAGGAAACAGGCATTGACAAAGTTTTTTTTGCCTTGGCAATTTGAACTTATGCCAGGATTGAAGAACAAGGTTTCAACCAATAAAGGGAGTCAGCTTGACTTAGCCTTTGGAAACGTATTGCTAATCCAAAAATATAGTGCTGATTATAGAGAATCGACCTATTCTTTTCACAAATCGATTTATGTTTTTAGAAAAGTTTAAGACAAGCCTTAAAATGCTAAGAAAATGGCATTCGATAAAAGTATGGGAGATCACTCAGAGGGAGATAGCATATTCATTTGATTATGCTTTCTCGGCCTTTAGAGAGTGATGTGTATACACGTGAACGAGATCACTCAGAGGAAGAAAACATTTGCGATTGACTAAATTCTATTAAATAAAGAATTTATTCATATTGTTCATGCTTTCTTGGCCTTTAGAGAGTGATAGATCACTCAGAGGGAGATAACATATCCATTTGATTAAATTCTTAAAAAGAATTTAATCTTGTTGATCATGTTTTCTCGGCCTTTAGAGAGTGATGTGTATACACGTGATCTTGAGTCACTCAGAGGGAGAAACCATTTCCAATTGACTAAATTCTTCTAAATAAAGAATTTATTCATATTGTTCATGCTTTCTTGGCCTTTAGAGAGTGATAGATCACTCAGAGGGAGATAACATATCCATTTGATTAAATTCTTAAATAGAATTTAATCTTGTTGATCATGTTTTCTCGGCCTTTAGAGAGTGATGTGTATACACGTGATCGAGATCACTCAGAGGGAGAAAACATTTCCAATTGACTAAATTCTTCTAAATAAAGAATTCATTCATATTGTTCATGCTTTCTTGGCCTTTAGAGAGTGATGTGTATACATCTGATAGAGATCACTTTGAGAGAGACTTCATTACCTCTTATGTTTTCACCTATTTTGATACATTTTCAATTATAAACTTCCCATTACAGGGCTCCCAGCGCTTAGTGCACAAAAAATAATAGGTATTATAGGTCTAATAGGCTAAAATTATAGGATATTTATAGGTCCAAAAATCATCAATTTATAGTTTCAAACTTATGTTAAGTAAATTTTATACATTTAAAATTACGAATTATTGGAGTTTTACAGGAAGTATATTATATATTCGAGAGTAGACTACAACTTTTAAACATATTTAAAAAAAAAATATGATCATTATTTAATTTACTATTTACCATGCATGAAATTTTTTATAGATAACTACCTTACATGTTTTAAATTATTTTAAATGTCAGGTACTTTTGACTTTGGACTAATTCAGGGTTACCACGAAATTTTCAGATTCAAATTCCCTGACTTTTTCAGGTTTTGTTGGACTTTTATTACGATTTTCCCTGACATGTTTAGGCCCAACTGTCATTATTCTAAATAATTAAACTAGAGCGTTTAAATCGCCTTCTTGAATGTATAAGTTAAAACGTAATCTCGCTAAAATTTTGAAAAAAAAAAATGAAATATTTTGGATTGTTTTTGAAGTTTCTCAGTGTTTTTAAACCAACATATCCAAAATATAGGTATTATAGGATAAATTTACGAATTATAGGTTTTTATAGGACCATCTCAGAATTATAGGTATTTATAGGTATTATAGGTACTCTGGGAGCCCTGCATTATTATTAATTTCTCCCCGTAAACTTTTCTTATCTATAAGTATATATGTACATTCTAAGAAACTAATTTATCAAATATGTACATTCTAAGAAACTAATTTATCAAATATGTACTTTCTAAGAAACTAATTTATCAAATATGTACATTCTAAGAAACTAATTTATCAAATATGTACATTCTAAGAAACTAATTTATCAAATATGTACATTCTAAGAAACTAATTTATCAAATATGTACATTCTAAGAAACTAATTTATCAAATATGTACATTCTAAGAAACTAATTTATCAAATATGTACATTCTAAGAAACTAATTTATCAAATATGTACATTCTAAGAAACTAATTTATCAAATATGTACATTCTAAGAAACTAATTTATCAAATATGTACATTCTAAGAAACTAATTTATCAAATATGTACATTCTAAGAAACTAATTTATCAAATATCTACACTCTATAAATGCGAAATATATAATATTTCCAAATTTAAATATTAAACCAAGTATATTGACACTATAATCAAACTATTTTATGAAATTAAGGAAATTGAATTACCTATCTAATCAAGATTTAAAATGCAAAAAAAACTAATTTGTTTTATTATTTTTTAAATTAAGGAGACCAGATATGTAGTTCTTTAGAAAACTATTCAAGTTCATCCCACATGTAAAGAATATCCCCCCTCGAAATGTTTTAATCCAATTAAAACCACATCCAAAAGCTTGGTTGAGACAAGATGAATAAAACTATATCAGCGAAACGGTGCTTCGCAGCCGGGAGTGAGGCGCACTCCTGTAAGCCAAGCTTCAGGGCGGCAAAGTTTGAGGGAATAAGACACATGTCGGCGATCCTACCCTATAGGTGCCGACTGCCCCGTGTCCACCGGAGGTGACTTGACCCCCACACCCCTTCCGTCACCTCCCAAGTAAACCTCATTTCCTTCCCTGCTTAAACACATACTGAACCCTGACTAATCGCATCCTTGTCGGTGACGTATGTGCCCTACTTACATTGAAACCTCCACAATACAAAAAAAACGGTGCTTCACTGTCAGAAACAATGCCTGGGAAGCTACTAAGACACTTCGAAATAATTCTACCAATATAGAGAAAAACATTACCCGAAGCGCCGTTAACTTAAAATTACAAAAAAAATTCAAGAGGCAAAAACCAATGAAGCCGTGTGTGCCGAATGAATAAAAAACTAAACCAACACAACTGGAGACCTGGAGATCAATGATTCACCAAAACCCATAAACCTTCCAATCAAGTAATCCAAAAAGCAGTCTAAACTATTGCTGTCTGAAAAGTTCGAGGGGAAGTCAATATTAAGAACAAGTTATAGAATTCCGTTATAACCCTTAAGGCCATATTAATTTCCCGTTAACCTTCACATCTGGTCCCTTGTTTTTTTTGTGTCAGAAATATATTTTTAAGTTTGTGTATAATTAAAAGTTCCTTAAAATTTATTTTGATGTGCATATGGTACACTAACGCCCCAGGAAGATATTAAATTTATACGGGTAATAATTTTATCACTGTTTAGGGTAGGGCATCGAGGGGCTATTCACTCGGATTTTGTGTACGGTAAATCATTTAAGCATTGTAAAATTGTAAAATATAGCGCTATTCACTCATTAGGGTAAGGTAAAGAGGGGTTATCCACTCGTACGATGTGGCTACTATTACGAGCCCTTGGGCCGTCTTGTTTTAAGTTGCTTGATAGTTGGCATAAGAATTTAAGTTGCGAATCGTTTACACAATCTACCCCTCTTAGAGGAAGGCCGTTTAGACTACTAAATCTCCTCGAAGTTCTCGACATAATGATGAAATTAATTGTTAAATATAGCTATTTATAAAATATCATCGGTAGATCTTCCAAAATTCCGTGTCCCCTTAACCTCAAATCGTCGGGGCAATCCACCCTGAGATCCAGAATTGGATACGCGTACGGCGATAAACTAGTCGCATCCTCGTACGCTAACAATAATTTATTTGGTTTTTTGGGAAAGACGTCTCGAAAGCGTAGCAATCTGATTCTTATCACGCTTCATCCGCTTCAAAATTAAATAATGCGTGTTCAGGCTGATATCTCTCATTACGGAACCTTTAAAAAATTAGACATATTCAAATTACGGTAATAAAATATATACAAGTAAAATCCATACACAACCTTGCTTGTACATATTTATTTACATTACAGTCTAGTAAATTTTCAAGATCATCGGGGATTCCCTTAACAAATTCCAAAATTGGAAGTTCCTTTAGTAACTTTTCAAACTCGGTTTGATACGAACCGTACATATAAATTATTCTCTGTATTTTCGGAGTTATGCAAAACTCGTGATTACGTAGTAATTTAAAAACGAACGTGCTTTTACCTGAAATAAAGTTTTAAAGTTAATAACTACCGTATTAAATATAAAAACAACGAAATTGATGTAACCTGATAAACTGGGTCCGTAAATAGCACGAGTTAATTTTTAACAATGGATGGAATGATGTTCCGTGTCCGATATTTATACATGATTATTACTTTTTCTTTATTAAATCGATTTCGCTAATCCACGAGTTGAAGGATTCGTCATACGAGTACCATTTAACGTAATGTTCTTTAGTACCATCGGATTTTTTACGCGTTTTTAAAATTTTTTCAATACGGAAAACGCAATCATTCAAATCTTTCCCCACGATTTGCATTTCCGGTTGAAGGAAAGTACCCTCGATCAACCGAGAATTTAGATCTTCAATCTTATATGTCCTCGGTTGCGTATTCAAAACCTAAGCACTCTAAATAGTTCATCACTCCATCTTGGCTTGAATTTTTTTTAAACACGTTTGTTTGTTTGGAAATTCTAATAATGTTTCCCACGTATATATCTTCCGAATCTAAAGGGGGGCTGAAATCGATTTTACCAAACATTCTATACCAAACTTCTGCCGAGTTTTCACTGTTGACTTCATTAGGATTCATTCCGATTGTTCTATGGAAACTGTCGTTATAAGCCTTTACTAAATTCGGTAATACATTATTGTAGTTAAACGTGTTATTCGCTGTCATATACTGGTAAATTCTATGTTTCATAGTTTGTATAAATCTATATATAAAAAAACCTGAGTTAGACGCTTCCTTCCATTTAATAAAAAGTCTCACCTTTCGCATATGGACGATTTCATTTCCGAAAACGTTGTATAATATTTTGTACCCTTACTTTTTAAATATACCTGGAAACGAGGACCGAATTCTGAACCTCTATCGCTAGTAACTAATTTAGGTTTGTGTCGATTGCTTTTTAATAGGATATGTTTAAAAGCTTGAATCACCGTCTCCACCCTTTTATTTTTAATCGGAACTAGCGAACCCCATTTTGAAAAATAATCCACGCAAGGTAAAATATATCTGACCCCTTTATTATACCTTTTTAAGCTTTGCATATCAATTAAATCCAAACCCCAAATTTGATCAATACCAAATGAAATAACTCGCGGTCTCAAATAATTAATTCTAGCTGGTCTGTTTAGAGTATAAACATTTTGTTGTTTGAGAAATTCTTTAACATCTCGTACCCGATAGCCAAACTTCCTCGCTTCCCTAAAGAGAGCAGCGACACTGGCGTAGGACCCTGGGCTTTTACTATTATAATAAATGCTTCGAATTTTCCCCCAATCTTTCACCTCTGCTATACGCTTTTTCATCTCGTATCCTTTTCACAACCTAAAAAAATCGCTGACTAAACTTTCACTTTTCTTGGTCTATTCACGCTCTTTACTGTCTTTCTCAAATGTTTATTCACATTCCAAAACCTTTTCCCCCGTCTAACTACCCTCCTACCTGATAGAAATTTCCGCGAAACCTTAGACGGGGCTATTATAATTCTCTTACGTAACATCATGGATCCAAATTCTGAATGAGTATGGTTTATTCGTACACTTGTTATTTATAGGAAAATAACGCAACTAGGAATAAAAGACATCTTAGTAATATTTTTTTTATTATCACACATTACAAAATAGGGTTATTTTTCCGCTATATCCTTATTCCCGTAAGGTAATGAAGTAACACCATCTTCCAAAATATACCGTTTATCATCATAACACGATAACGCGGCTTTCTGAACTTTCAAGGTATAAAGTTCATGATTTTCAGACTGGAATCGATACATGGTCTCCGACGTACGTTTCCTTTTGAAAAGACAATTTTTATAGTCCTCGTGTCTTATTTTGTTTTTCACAACAGTTTTACAAATCCCTTTCAACGTTTTTTTTTCTTCCGTTTCACTCAACAAAAGACTATAAATTTTACTACGGAGCCCTACGTATTCGTGAATGGGCTTCCCTGAAGTTTCATATTTGAACTTCCCCAACGCCTTTTTATTGACCTCATTGTAGAGAAAATGGTTCTTAGGATAATTGCTAAAGTCAAATTTATCACCGTGTCTTTCTAAATCTTTATACACGTTTTCTGTTTGAACTTCAATACAGAATGAATCAGTGTCGGTGAATAACAAATCACACGATCATTATATACTTGCTTTAAGAAATTGAAGTAAAAATCGAACATGAGATGTTTTGATAATTCAAGAACAGAAAACCCTATGTAAATTGGTCTATTTAAAGTAATTTTTTGGGGCGCATGGAGACGCCCATTAATTCTTTGTTAAATACCGTCACACTTTTAAACGAGGGTTGACTAACTTTCTTTAACAATGTTTTTTTTCGTGTGAGCTAAATGAAATACTATTCTTTTCCTTAAATTTTCCATTGATTTACCAAATAACGAATAGGTCTTTATATAAAAGGGGAGGCGGTTCTAGAGAAAATGTACCCGACGCGTCATCAGTGACGTTTAGCATCACGTGAGTCTCAAAAATTTAAAAAAAAAAGAAAAAACACTCGACAGAGAGCGCTTTGGAGTTTGCCAGTTTGGATAGCGTCTGCTGACTGACAGTTAAGCCTTGGATAGAAATCGCGTTTTGGTATAGTGTTTAGTTTCAAGTTCAACTTAAATATCCTTAAAAATGGTTGGAAGACGTTGCTGTGTGACAGGTTGCGCCTCAAATATTTTAAAGAACAAAGGAGTAACTTTCAGCCCATTTCCAAAGGATGAAAAATTAAAAAAACGATGGATTAGAATTATTCAAGCACACGCTACAGAAATATTTAATGAGAGCCCCCAAAGGCGACCCGCTTGGTGTACCCCGCTATCCAAGAAACCTTTAGGAGCTAAGCATCACATGGTTTGCGGATTTCATTTCAATGAAAACGGAAAGAAATGCTACACGGATAAATATCCCAATATGTTCGGTGGCAAAAGGGTTGATATAACAGATTTCCTTAATGATCATGATATAATAGAGTATCGTGAAATTGAGATTGGGGCTGTGCTTAATCCAGTGGAAGAAAATGGTATGTAAACACATCACAATCTTAAAACATTACTGAATGTAACAGTACATTTTTTTATAAAAGAATTATATCCATTTCCGACTAATGATGTGATTGTTCAAGACACCATTCCAGAGATGAATAGCGATAAAGGTTTGAATATTGTGTAAAAAAGTATTGTTTCAATGAAATTTTCATTGCCTAAAATTTTGAAATTTTTTATTTTAGAACATGATTACAGCCTTCCTCGTGATTACGAATGCCTAGCCAGACTTGCGAAGTCGTATCAAGCGGAGATTTTCAGACTTCAAAAGTTTGTGGAAGAGGCGACTGAAGTCAAAGACGCACATAAAACTGTACTGAAGGAGAATATGGATCTCAAGTCGGAAAATCTAAAGCTTACTGATCAGCTCAAAGCGTTTAATGAAATTAAAACTCAAAATGAAAAGCTAAATGTCTCTAATTCCTCTCATTTAAGAGAAAAAGTGCGATATGAAAATAAGGTTAGGAATTTGGAAAATCGTCTTAAAGAAACGAGAAGATTTTCACTGAGAAATATATCAGTATCCGACAACATGATGCAGTTTTACACCGGGTGTGAAAATATTGGCGAGTTTAATGACCTATATGAGTTCATTGAACCTGACTTAAAAACTCTAAACCTGTATAACGGAGCTAAGGGTTACAAAAGAAAATTTGGTAGAAATGAACTTAAATTAAAAGGACGTACCATGCATTTATCTTTTAAAGAACAACTGTTTTTAGTTCTTTGTCGCTTGAAAGTGGGCCTTCTTGAACAAGATCTAGCATACCGCTTTTGCATTTCAGTTTCAACAGTTTCAAATACTTGCATAACTTGGTTTGACCTCTTAGAAAAAAGACTGACGAAACTAGCGATCTGGCCATCGAGAAAAATAGTTGACGAGCACTTGCCTAAAGAATTTAAAGAAAAGTTTCCCAAAACCAGGGTGATTATAGACGCGACTGAATTCTTTATACAAAAGCCGGATGACTTTAAAACTCAAAGTGATACATGGTCTTCCTATAAAACGAATAATACAGCAAAAGCCTTAATCGGCTGCACTCCAAATGGTTTTATTAGCTTTGTTTCTGATTTGGTGCCGGGAAGAATGTCAGACAGAGAACTAACGATTGCCAGTGGTATAATAGACTTATTAGAGCCTGGTGACTCGGTCATGGCTGATAGAGGATTTCTAATTGAGGATTGCTTAAATGATAAAGGCGTTAAGCTAAATATGCCACCCTTTTTGGGAGAAAAGGCTCAGCTTACGAACGAGGAAGAGATATACACAAGGGAAATAGCAAGCGTTAGGATTCACATTGAGAGAGTCATTAGAAGCGTTAAAAAGTTTCATTTGTTAAATACCGTTTTCCCAAATAGTATGCACAATCAGTTAAATAAGATTTGGAAAATATGTTGTTTCCTGATTAATTTTTGCAATGAACCCTTGCTTGATGTTAAAAAATAAAAGACCAAGTTTAAGTATTTTTGTGTTTTATTAAATATTTGCACATTGCCATTAATACTTCGTGGTTAAGGAACTATATTTCATAACATTGAGACAAAACGACTAGTTTTTTCACATTGGTTCTAAGTAACGCAAGGCAAAATGACTTTTTTATCACATATTTTTCAAGTAAGGCAACCCATGAGTTAGGTAAAAGTTTAACAGTTTGGGAATCATTTCGGTGTTAAAAAAGTTTGAATCAAAAGGGATTCTATCACAAAAAGGTTTGTCGTCCCCACAGTCAACCAGTAAGTCACACCATTGTAAACCAGTTAATCCCATTTGACCTTGGATTTGGAAGAAAAAAAAGTGATTCTTGTCTAAAAAAAACTCGTTGTTTTCATTAACCTTGAGGAACTTGGTAGTGCTATCTTTGGCTAAGAAAGCTTCTCTAATACTTAAGCCTTTTTCTTTGCATTTGGCTAAGGTTTTGATTTCCAGCAGTTCATACCCCACATTTTCCTGATATACAAGTCGATCTGGTGACGCTCCAAACATTGGTAGAACTGGGTTTACACAAAGGCCTACAGCGAAGGTGATTGTGTTTGGATGGATGGTTTTGTACTTTTGGGTGGCAAGCTGCTCATTCTTTAGTCCTTCTTGGATATACTTGTTTTTTGACAGATCTGCTTTGTTAAATATGCTTTTCAGAAACGATTCGTTTACTTCTTTGCGACGTTTAATTATGTTTCCAAACATAGAAGCTGTCACCCTGTTTTTTCTCTCCGCGTTAAATAGTAAACAATTAGATTGTTGCCTAGTGTTTACTTCCAATGTTTTTGCTACGTTTAAATCAATTTTTAAAATATCAGGTGTTTTGGCTAAGGTACGCTCGAGAAGAGGTTTCACATTTTCGTCCAGCTCGATTAGTTTTAGAGGAAGAAGTATGTGCTGTACCAAGTTATCATTTACTACCAATTTATCATTTACAATCGTATCTTTTGAAGCAGGTTTATTTCCAGCTACAGGATGAAATCTATTTTCAACTTGAATAGCGCAAAGGAAACTCCTTTTCTGCTTGGCTTCTAAGGTTTTGGTCAAATTTTCTATTCTTTTTTCTAAACTCTTGTTATCTTCTTCACTTCCTAAATCGGGTATGCTGCAATAGGCCTGCTGTTTCTTCTGCCTGATTAGAAGTTCTTCACTATTCTTTCCTGGTGTATGTCTGATGAAGTGTAACTCGTTGAAAGTGCGGCAAGCTAACTTCTTGCTTTCTGATGGTGCGCTCCATGTTCGGGTTTTTGCTGTACAGGATTTATCATCTGGTATAAAGCTTCTGCCCTCTCTCTTACAGTCTAATATAAACCATAAAACAGCCCCAACGTGCTTGCATACTCCTCCATGACCAGCCTTACAACCACACCAAGCTGCTTCAATAGTACTGTCTGAGGTTTTTAGCTTTATAGCGATATCATATTTAGAATTAATTGTGTAAGATCCTTCAACTTTGCTCTTGACAATAAAAGTCTCTGTTGAAGATGAACCAGGACACACAAATACTTGAGTTACCTTGTTGGCCTTAAACATACGGTAACCTAACGTCAAATGCTTCTTGGCTTTGGCGGTGTAGTGGTGTCTTATAATCGCATTTTCTTCAAAATTTGTAGGAACTATTTTAAGTTGTTTGGTCCAGTTTCCTTTTGGAAGTTTAACTTTATTATTTATTGAAATTTTTCTTTTCTTATATTTTGTAAAAGACACACTGAAAATCAATAATATTGAGCAGTTATTATATTTCATATTATTAAGATGCTAACTATATTATTATCCTTATTTAAATATTATTATTAATTACTATTTAATTATCTAAAGTTATTCATACCTTTTTGAAGGGTCGATAGCGTTCATGGTGACTTAGGGTACACTAACTCCGACGAGGGAGCTCACAACGGAAAAAGATTCAAACCTAGGCCCTAAAAATGCTTTATTAGCTCCCTCTCGCGAGTCAAGACGGTGCTACTCTACCACGTGACGTATGCAGTGACGTGTCGGGTACATTTGAACAAGTTGATCAAGCCACAACAAAGGATATTATATATTCACCTATTGACAATTAGCTTGAACAATGATTGTGTAGATTCGTCGGGCGCTAGCTTCCGCTGTTCGGTATTGAATTCAATAAACGGTCTAAGCCAACGCTCTTGTCTGAATTCTAACGCTCTATGTATTTTTGTTAAGACCATACCTTGTTGTAAGTAAAGTTTTAGATTTCTATAATGGAGAACATACTTCGTTTTAGACATTTGGTTGGGAATTAATTTTGGGTTTGATTCTTTAGGAGGTATGTTAAACTCTGCTAACACATCTTGACAATATGGTGAAAGTTGGGAAACCTGAACGCTCAACCTTTCAGGAGCCAAAGGGAAATCCGATGTAAAAGCATGAATTTCCGGGGGGGGGGGGTAAAGAAGGTCGCATTCGATGATGTATCCTAGACTATTATCATCAGGTATTTTGGGGATTTTTGTCATTATACTGTTTAATTCCGATTCGGGGACCCACTTAAAACCGTCAATTGGTAAATAATCGCGTAAACTTGTTCCATATCTGAAATGATAGACTAACATTAACCCCTCGTAATTATTTTTAAAAATCGACAAGTAACTCACAGGTTATTACAATACAGATAGAGAATGTAACTCGTTGGTTTATCATTAACATGTTTGAGGAATAAGCGGGTTATTGGCAGCGGCATATCGGTGCGTTATCATAGAAACTCCTCCGCTGATTTCCGATTCTAGGAAGAGATACTGATCGATGTCTAATAATAACTCCAGTTTCACCCCAGTTTTGAAAAGCATCGCTTGCCAGGCGTAACCTGGTACTGTTGAAAATATTACTTTCTAGTATTTAAGAACTACATTACCAACACCTTACGTGTGAACGAATGTAGAACATCGAGGTAGTAAAATTGAAAACATTTGTCTCTAAACTCGTTAAAAACATCACATAATTGAACACAGTCGGTAAGCACGTATAGATCATGGAGGTCACCTAGATATTTAAATGAATCCTTTAAAAACTTCAGCCTTTAGATTTTCTTGTTGGAAATAAAAAGCTATTACCCATATTTTTCAAATGGAATGTATTCCAAATTAATTTCACGTGTTCATAATCCTCTTCATCGATACTTTTATCCGATAGAGTACTGAAAAACGCTTCTTTATCCGGAAGCGCTGTCTCATCGAAAACCTTCAAGGAAGTTACGTATTCGTATGGATACGGTAATTTTTTTAATAGCAATTTCGCTTTGTCCTCTTCGAATAGGTTATTAAGAACCTTAAATGTTTCCGCTCCTTCTTTACCCAAATTCATCACGAGATTGGATAATGAAGTGTTTAGAAATCTAAAAACAATTACTATAATCACTTTTACCGGAGTAAAATAATGAATTATCTTACCTAAATGAGTCAATAAATCGGATATTACTGAACGTAATCGAAATGTAACGCTCCGTGTTTGAGGGAATGCAGGACAGTTTTTCATTTTTGAAAGATCCAGCCTTTTGAAGAATTAAATGTAAATCATAGCTGAAAAAATAGTGTTATGTTTTTAGTCCTATTTTAGAATCTCATATTCAAACTATTACTTGGAGAGATTATGAAAAATACATGGTTGATATTTAGGGGGTTTGATTTTCAAATTACCTGACGAATGTGCTGCTCCACGAAACTGGCCAGTTAAATGACAATGATCACGTACTGGTTGGTCATCATAATCATCATCATCATCAGGGAAATTCTTCTTACAAACCCTACAGTGACTTAAAAATTGAAACTCTTTCTCCTGTTTATCCGTCATAATTAGTGGAATATTTATAGGGAGTATAAAACTATTAATTACTACTATAAGCATTCGTTTGAGAAAAACACTAACAGCGTCCAATCCTCTGTTTAAAGGGGGCTTCAATTAGAACCGGTTAAAAGTAATTGGAAATTAAAAAATGTACCTGTAAACAAACGGTTTTGATGTTGTACCATCGCTATTCATAACGATGTATGCAAAACCGCAAGTGATATGTTGATTAATTTTATGCGTGTGCGAAACTTTGTTATCTTGTTCGGGGCCTGCAATCGGAGATAGAATAGATTCGAAATCGGCAACAACGTATCTTGGTATTTTTTCCCTCATTTCATAATTCTTAAAAGTAAATTGTTGTTTTCCGGCATTTCTATTAATGTCGGCGCGTGTTTTTTACAACCGTCGATGTGTTTATCCCTTAATGTTTGTTTGGAAAATCTGTGTAGACATCTCCGACAATAAAATGTCGTGGCTTTCTTTTTAGTTAAATTAGAAAGAAGTCTCGATAAACTTTTAATCAGACAGAAGTGTTTCTTTCTTCCTTTAGAAATTAGCAACAGGTCTATTTGACGCCGTTCTTCACATTCGTATTCACTGATGAACAAAGGGTAGACAAACGTTTCGAATCCGAAAATATTGATACTTAAATTGTTATGCTTTTCGTATGAAATTAGCTCACTCGGTGACACTTCGAATGGACTTTTAATATTTCCCATGTCTATTTCATTCAAGTATCTCGCATAGTTACTAACTCTTTCATCGTGTAATTTAGCAGGATGTAATTTAGCTAGAATAGAGTACTCGAAACATCTCTCATCCTTATTTCAAATATTTATCAACGCTTTTTTCGATTTCAAAAACGGTGGTAGCTCGAAATATGACGCTGGTCTTAGCGGATGATATGATACGATATTTACTTGTAAAAACAGAATTTTGTTCAAAACCCAGTTGCTACCACCTTTCTGGAATTGTTCCAAAGAGTTCATGATTTTCTGAACACTTCTCTCTATTTGTTCATAAATCTCATCCTTGCTTAAAGTTGT
Source organism: Phalangium opilio (assembly GCA_019434445.1). Taxonomy (NCBI): domain Eukaryota; kingdom Metazoa; phylum Arthropoda; class Arachnida; order Opiliones; family Phalangiidae; genus Phalangium; species Phalangium opilio. Next base: position 39,095 of record JAEQBA010001670.1, read on the forward strand.
ATTTGTATAACCGCGAAAGAAGGGAAACTCGAAGACTTCCTGCGTTGAATTAACTAATTGTCGACTAAACTGGACATTAACCACAAGGTACCATTTAATACCTCGTCTTTCAGTCAAATGTTTCTTCAAATATGCATATATCGCTTTTCTATGTCTAGTAGTAAACGTTAAAATATCAACTTCATTTTCATTCGCCTCTATCCGTGTTGTTACTAGAGCGTTACGTAAAATCGGAACTTCATTCTACTCTAAGTCTTTAACTCCTGGTTGATTTAAATTCCTTTCACTCGATGTGTTAGTACGTGAAGTACTAGGTTGATTCAAATTATCACGTGAAGTACTCGGTTGATTAGTTTTGTTAGATGGGTCCGCATCATCATTACCCCGATCGGGGTAATTCTTTCTCAGTTGTTTTAATCGTTTATGAATGGTTAAATGTTTTTCTAATCTGTAACAGCGGGAAAATGTCGCGCCACAAACTTTACAAGTTAATTTGTTTCTTTGATGAACTTCGCGTACATGTCTATTTAACGTTTTCTTATAACTAAACTCCCGATTACAATCCGGACAGATGAAATTCATGATGATGACTGAAACTTAAAGTGCGGGTCTTTTCTCGAGTAGGATGATATTTATACATAATCGTGAGATAAATTTTCTTATGTCTTGTATTCCCAGAGGGGTTTTTTCTTTTTAAATCACATCCCCTCTTCCTCTAATACTTTAAAAAATAATCTACATTTTAGTTTTTATAGGTCAGGAAATCGAACTGTCCAGACACAACATATTCGACTAATTTTTTTTTACCACTAACACACCACCCCCTGATCTTTACGTCGTAAAAAAAATTCTATTTGAATCACATCCTCTCCTCTAATACTTATAACCTACATTTTAGTTTTTACAGGTCAGGAAATCAAACGTGTCCATTTTAACACCCCCCCCCCCGATCTTTACGTCATAAAAAAACGGGAACACCATAGAAAATACATAGTATGGGTTCCCTATGGGAAATAACATGGTGGTACTCTGGAAAACTCCATAGGTTTAACATGGTGGTTCTTGGGTTAGGACCCCCCTTTTCTCACTACTGAATTGAGCTTTACATTTAGTGACATATTTCTCGTTTCAATACTGCCTTCGTTGCAGAGAGGCATGACTGTATGCAAAAGGGAGTTTAGTGATGAAAATACTGAAACAGACAAACCCTTATAAAACGTAGCAAATGGAATTCAAACTACATTAAATCAAAGAGGGTAATAAGAACGGCAGTTGAACTAGCAGCTTTGGCAAAACATTTTAGGAGCACACTGGAAGTTCAGAGTGAATATTTCAAAGCCGCCCAGAACACTTCAGTCAAGCCTTCTACTCCTTTTTTAGCCTCTTTGATTAAATCAGAAGGTGAAAATTACTATCACTTGAAACAGCACGAACTCGCTATATACTGCAACTTTTAAAATTATTATGTGGTTGTGATTATTTTATGTAATCAGGTTTTTATTTGAGAAAAAAATATTTGTTCTTATATTTTTCCGTTAAAAGCATGGAAGTTTGTTCTTATATTTTTCCGTTAAAAGCACGGAAGTCTATTATTGAAGAAATAATGAGTTTGCTTTTTTTAAATCTGTTATGATAATAATATTTAATTTAAAGAAATTTGAAAATTTTAGCAATAGACCAGGAAATAATTGACATGATTGCGGAAAATATCATCTCACTAATTTTGATGTTTATTTGAAATAATGTACACAGAATGAAATCACAAAAAAGGATTAAATAAAGAAAAAATAAGTGAGGCTAACTTTTCAAAAGCGGTATTGAAGTTACTTAAATTTGTAAAAATTAGGTAAACATTCATTTTGATGCAATTCTATAGTCATTCATTTTTTAATGACATAATGTTTATTAAAATTACTCTTGCATTTAGTTGCTTTCTACATTTCTAGCCTGATAATTTTCAAGTTCTATTGCATGTTGTTTGCGATTGACGCAAAGCTTGGAAGAAATTCTTCACCTTTTTCTGGACTTGAAACATTAGATAACACAACTAATGTCTCTGGCGTCTACTGTTTAAAATTTTATAAAAAAAAGCATTTCCCACTTTGGAAATTTTTTTAAACCTATTCTTCTTTTTAGGTTCAAGTTTTAATTGAAATGCAAGGCATCTAACTGATTGTTCTGTCCTCGTAGAAAATGTTATTGAAAATAAACATTTACACCGAAAAAAACTTTTGGGCCAAATGTCTATTTGCAAGATGAACAGTTTTATAAGATTAGTTTCTACTTCTTTTACTAATGGGCGGTAGCTGATATCTTGATTTTGGATCAACATTATCAGTGTAGATTCTACTTTGTGAATGCTAGGCGCAGAAGTAAATAAGAGTTGTTTGACGTTTGTTTGTAATCAATGATCTCGGAATTTTTACGTTTCTAGCAGCAATACCCCAATCATTTCTTTCGATTGAAACCAAACATTGTTTAATTTTAGTGTCTGAGTACCTTTTGTAGCCATTGTAATAACAGTTTGCGTAGCTTTACATTTACTGCCACATTTTCTTGTTGCAATACTTCTTCCTTCTTTACATGGGGGCAGAACTGTACCTACAAGCGCAGCGTTACCTCCAAGCGCAGCGTTACCTCCAGTTGGTTTTGATTGGATTGCTGTTTCATTATCATCAAAAGCTTGAACATGTAGTAAATTTATATCTTCATGTACTGTTAGTAAAAGTTTAGAATTTGAGCTTTCTAGAAGGTCTTTATCTAAACTTGTTCCATTAATTGGTATTGAGTGTGGTTTCAGTAACATCCTTTTTTTCCTTTAGTAACGATAACATCATCTTGACTAAAATGTTTTGAACAAATGAAATAACGGACACTTTGTTCGGTCTCCACTCTTTACCGCGATTTGTAGCCAAAATCCACATTTTAATTAGATCATCGTTACCTTTACATTGAAAAAAAATTAGTTAAATACCCCAGTCGCCCAAAAGTGCACATTTTGTTAAGGTTTACAGTACCTTTCGGAAATAAATGTAAACTGTAGGAACCGTCTTGGGCTAGATTGTCACTACAACTTGAACATCCAAGAAATACGCATCGTTTATTATATGGCATTGTAAATAGATTCTGAAGAGATGCTTATTACTCGCAAGTCGCAACAGGTAATTTAGTTTTGAAAATACTCAAACCGACTAAACTTTATATTAAGCTCAAGATTAACGTTACAAATAGAGTTTTAGAAATCATTTTTAAAATAACAATCATGCCGAAATTATACTCTTTATTCCTTCTAAGAGATCAGATAAACATATGTTTTGAACACCTTTTCCTCGAGGTGTCGCTTTAGACAGAACAAACTTCCTATACCGCCGCTTTTAAAATTATGTAGTAGTGATTGTTTCCTGCCATATAAATAAAGAAATATTGTAAACCTGTCTGTAATTGTTGTTCTTTCAATTATCTTATATTTTTGTTTTTAAACCACTGGAAAAACTACATTAATGAAGAAAGTAAATTTACCGTATTCCCCGGTTTTATTCGCTGCGTTTAGCTACGTCCACCATAAAAGCGCTTTAGGTTACCGGTTACGTAGAAAGATTGCAATCTGGTACTAAACCGAGAACTTGGTAGTGGTTGCTGAACGCACTTACAATTTTCAAACAACGAGACGTTACAAAGTAAGCGGATTTATTTTTAAACTTACTACCATAGAATATGATTATAAATGGAAAATTTATTAAAACTTAGGTTTATTTTGTGATTAATTACTTATTTAGCAGCCATTAGAGCACTTATGGGTTATAATTTCACTTTGAAATTTTTTTAAAACGTCTCTTTCAAAATATATAGGTTAAGCCTCGGTTAATGATCGTTGCCTTCTTTCATGGCAGCAGCTAAGGCTTAGGGGTAGTAGAAAGCAGGCAGTACTTGCCGTTTGGCTAATGGTGAAAAAAGTTTTAAAAGTACAGTACAGCCCCGTAATTAAGATAAACGTGTTTTCAAGAAACTTAGTTCGATTAATTCAAGAAATAATAATTAAATTTCACCACATTTCTCCGGCCTGATTTTCAATCCCTTTAATATATTCCACTCTTAAAATCAGCTAGGCCTACAATTATTATGAAAATAGTCCGTAAGTGAAAGAAAGATTAGCACCATAATAATAAGGGTCTTTATTTCAAAATCTAGTTAAGAAAATGGACCGCCTTTTCAACATAGGGGAAAACTGTAATGTTACGGTAAACATAAACGGAGTGGGATATGGGATGTCAAATGCTATAGCTGGGGCTGTTGCCCGAAGAGGACGCGGGGCTTTTGCCCCTAGATGGCGCGGGGCTTTTGCCCCAAGAGGGCGCGGGGCTTTTGCCCCAAGAGGGCGCGGGGCTTTTGACCCAAGAGGGGGCCACAGTTTTAGGGGCCGTGGACGTGGCGGAGGCCGGGTTAACGGTGGTCGAGGCCGTAACGCCAGGGGCCGGCGATGCAATAATTGTGGCCGCTACGGCCATTTAATGCGCGACTGCTGGAGCCGCGTTCGTGGTATAAAACTCATTTAATACTTAGAAGTGAAAATGTACAAAGTATTATTCAATTTTGGTAATAGGAGACCAAGGAGGCCCACAAAATTCGATGGCGGGGGTTGGGCCAGTCCCTCCCCAAGGCGCCGTAGTGGTGCCTACCCCGCCTCACGGTGCTGGAGTGTTGCGGATGCGCGACTGGTGGATCCGCGTTCGTGGTATAAAACTCATTTAATACTTAAAAGTGAAAATTTACAAAGTATTATTCAATTTTGGTTGAAGGGGACCAAGGAGCCCAACAAAATTCGTTGGCGGAGGTTGGGCCTGTCCCTCCCCAAGGCGCCGGAGTGATGATCAACTCGCCTCAAAGCGCTGGGGAACTGACGGCCCAGCCTCAAGGCGCTGATGATGGGCGAACATCGCCAAAACGTGTCGAAGAGGAGGAAGAAGAAGACATGTCGATGGAGGAGCTTGATGCTGCAATCAATTTGTAAGTTGTATGTTCCGAAAAGGGTGGTAGGACCGAACAAAAGTCGGTTGGTTTGCTTTAGATCCAATTTAGAGTCGAAATTATTCTATGAGATTTTGCTGTCCAGGTCACCTTTTAAAAATGATAATTTAATTCAGTCATAAACGGTGTCAAAAATGTCATAAAGCATCTTCGACTTTAAATCGCCAATAGAGCCAACTGTAGTCTGGGTGTACTACCACCATTTTTGGTACACCCTGTATAGCCGGTTTCCTGCTTACTCTTCTGCGCGGTTGCAGTTCTTCAAAAATATTTTGCATGTCATAACAATTGACTAAAGGGCTAGCGTCTATCTCACACAATAAAACTTGCAGCTATTTATATCTGTCATAAAATTGCCTCCTGACTCGCGACATTGACATTAACCCTTTAAGGAATAATTTTCACTTGTTGTAACCAGCTAAAATATTTGAAGAATTGGACCCAGGTCCCTTCATGATTATAATTTAAATCATAATTTTAAACCATTTCCTTACAGATTGAAAAAAAACAAGATTAATTATTGTTTTTTAATATTACATATATATATATATTTTTTTTTCAAGTTTGTTTTTTTTTACTGTATAATTTTCTATTTATTATTTATTTTATGAATACTATAATTTTTTTTTTCTAAATTGTAAATACATTTTTTTTCCAAATACATTACTTTTTCCTAATTACAATATTTTTCTAATTATAAATTTTTTAAATAACAAATTTTTTCTCAAATAATATTTTAAATTTTTTTAAATAAAATAGTTATTTCAAAAATTGAGCCGATTTCTTTCCTTGCTTTATCCCTTTGTATCTTAAATGGTAACGTTGAAAGAACTGCGCTAATGTAACAGCACTGCCATGTCAAAACTTAATGAACTTTACACTGTAAAAAATTAGGTTTAAAATGGGTTTTAATGGGTTTAATTTAAGCCACTGCTGGTTTTAAACCGGTGGTGGGTTTTTAATTTTAAACCATTTTTTCGAAAAATGATTTAAAAGTAAACCATTATATAATGGTTTTTATGAATACTATTGGTAGTGTTCTAGGTAAAAGCCGTTAACAAGTTATTTTACTCGCTCTGATTCGAAACCATTAATGCTTTATATCATAACAGTACAATTCCTTCCTTTTTCACGATGGTCTATTTTGAACACCATTTCTTATGTCCCAAAGTATGGTCTGTTTGCAAAGCCATTGTTTCAAGTGTTTTTTATAGTCTACTTTAAACCATTATCAGCATAATGAATTCAAATGGCATAATTCTAGTTTCTTGCCATATTATATCTTTTTTTTTGATATGTACTTATTTAAATCTCCCCATTTTTTTGTCATTGTGCAAATAATATGTATAGTAATGTATAGTAACATATTTCAATCTTTAAAGTGCCTAAATAACAATGCGTTATATAAAGTAAGCATATCTACCCTTACAAAATTTACGACGGCTGCATTTGCTGTTAATTAGATTTTTTTAAAACTGCATATATTGTAAATAAACTGGAATATTCTGGAATAATACTGGAATAACCTGAAAAGGTTCAACTTCAGACAAAATTAAGATGCATTCCAGAGAGCAATGCAGAACATTTTAGACGTTTTGCAGAAAAAAAATCTTCCGTAC
>JAEQBA010001670.1:45890-74746 GCA_019434445.1 Phalangium opilio
CTGAGGTAGTATGAATCAGATTCTTTGACTTAAATGATCATCTTAAGTGGGTATGAATTTGTACAGCATAAGGCTAGGTCGAATAGCTTCTTTGCAGTGTAAGCTACATTTGAACGCAATGAAGAGTAAATTTTTTTCTCACGGTAGCTCTTGGCGTTCGAGGAGAGGGTAAGTTACCATATTGAAAAAACCTTGGTTTCCAATTGCCTTCATGATTTCTATTTCTGTGATGTGACTGATTTCGTAATTTAATTACGGATCTCTTGTTTATGGTACGGATTTCATGATTTTTTATTTTTATCAATGATTTCGGATGAGTTTGTAGTTAACTTCTAGAGGTAGTTGTCAAAAATGTGATTTTTCGAGAAGCGTACGGCATATCGTTGAATGACCGACCCCTCGAACCTGGTACTTTCCAGTCTGGGTGACTTTCTATTGCATTGGCATTGCTCACTGAGTCAGAGTCACTACTCCCTGTTGAACTAATATTTTCTCCAAAGACTATATTTTATTTTTCAACTGCAATCGATACCAAGACCAATTCAGAATTTTGCACTCATTCGATCTGACTCCACTGATAATTTTCCCCATGATAAGCAATCTAATCTTTGTACGGTATAACACCCCACTACAATCGTCCGCACCTGTGGAACTGCTTTTCAATTACGCAAAAATGGCCCTTAAAACACAACGAAGACATTGTTGAAAGTCAACAGATTCTATTAGTTTTTATTTTTGATAATTCGCGAGTTAACTCACAAATTAAATGCAACTTATTAATTTGTAATTTCAATTTCAAATATAATTCAATTTGTAATTGAGTTTATCACAAATATGTAATTGTAATTTATAATTTGTAATTAAGTTTATCACAAATATGTAATTGTAATTTATAATTTGTAATTGAATGATTCAGAATTTGTAATTGTAATTAGTAATTTGTAATTTAAGGTTCTTGTAATTTGGCCAACCCTGCGAATTTTACACCACAACGTTTCCTTCTTTGCATTGTGGCGTAACTTTTCGATTCCGGTTGGTTACATAAATACTCCTATGTTCTTTTAAACGTAGTTGGGGTATGTAATACACATAAGCACACCACTAAACTAAAAGACAGACGACAAAATTGTTATGTGCTCTCTATTGCCTATTAACAATCTACATCTTACGGTATCTTCATATGGGAAAATAAATGCAGCAACTTTTTCATAGTTGGTAAAAAATTGTTCCTCTTTTGTTTCCATTCCGTGAAAAAGCGAAAATTCTGCTTTAAGCTATGATTAAAACAAAATAATTAAGATAATTTATGTTTATATAATATTTGAGACTTACATATGGTTTTTCTACAAGGTAAGGATAATTCTCTAAGATTTTAGTGACTGATAATGGGTTTTCTACAATCCATTTACGCCTTTCAGTGAAAGTCTCCCGAGAGAGTTTTAGGATAGTAGAAATATTTCTTCTGTCTTTGTTCCATTCACAGAGTAGGTTGCGCTTCAAAGTTTCAATGTCCATCGGGGTTTCCATCTCCATAGCGGCGGCCTTCTTACTCTTGTTTGATTTCTTAACTTCTCCAGATTGAACCACTTTTTGATAATGCCTAATATGGCGAAATTTTGGTGTCAATTTCTTTGCAAACAAACCCTGTAAGTGATTATTAAAGGTCTTTAAAGTACGCGCAGTTTCAATATTTATAGAGTTCCTTCAGGGGCATGCGTCAGCAATGGCGCTATTGACAACGCGCTTTCACATCTTACCGAAAGGATAAGAATCCGCTTTAATTGCGCGAAAATATTCAAAATAAACTCACCCACGGATTTTTAGCTCTCTTATCAACGTTTAATGATGGATATTTGCTTAAAGCCAATTTGCCTTTTGTTCATACTGTACTTAACTAGAAGTCCGTGCGCCATTTCATCTACCATTTTGCGGAAAACATAAACTGGTTTTCCAGTAACAAGCATGTTGTGCACATAATCAGTTAGCTTTGGTAGTTCAACAAGTTCACTACAATCCTTGAAAGAAAAATTAAAACAAAAAACAATTGACAACACTGGAGTACAGAAGGATATAACGACTATTTTAAAACTATCTTTAAGTCACGACAAAAGCAACACTACCCCATTTAAAAGGGGCTCACGGATCTTTCCTATTTACGAGGCCGCCTTCGATAGTGGGATTTTTTTTTGTAGGATAGTAGTAAAAATAGTAGTATTTTTCCTAGATCAAAAAGCTAGACCGATGACGGAGAAAATACTATGGACAGCTACATTTGAATACTCATTAGGCATATTTCAGAAGCAACGTAATCACGTTTTCGTATGATTGTACTGTTTTAACAATTTTTGATTATTAAACCTAATGTTCTCAAAGACATTGCCAAAAAAATCATTTTGCGCTCAAAATAACGAAATATATGTCACCAAAGGGAACTTCCCCTTATCTTGGCCTCTCAACCAGGTGTCAATAGTCGCCCTATTGTGAGGCCACTCCTAGTCTCGTCTGTTGAGCGGCCAGTGTAATAGTCCATGGTTCCATTTTGCTTGTTTATTCTTTACTGGCCTCTCAAGTAGGCCACTACTGACGCCTAATTGAGAGGCCAGTGTAATAGTCCATGTTTCCATTTTGCTTGTTTACTCTCTACTGGCCTCTCAAATAGACCACTACTGACGCCTAGTTGAGCGGCCAGTGTAATTGTACCCGTGGTTCCATTTTGCTTGTTTATTCTATACTGGCCTCTCAAGTAGGCCATTACTGACGCCTAGTTGAGAGGCCAGTGTAATAGTCCATGGTTCCATTTTGCTTGTTTATTCTCTACTGGCCTCTCAAGTAGGCCCCTACTGACGCCTAGTTGAGCGGCCAGTGTAATAGTCCATGGTTCCATTTTCTTTGTTTATTCTCTACTGGCCTTTCAAGTACGCCACTACTGACGCCTAGTTGAGCGGCCAGTGCAATAGTCCATGGTTCCATTTTGCTTGATTATTCTCTACTGGCCACTCAAGTACGCCACTACTGACGCGAAGATGAGCGGCCTGACACCTAACCTAACCTAACCTAACCTAACCTAACCTAGCCTAACCTAGCCTAACCTAACCTAACCTAACCTGACCTAACCAGACCTGACCTGACCTGACCTGACCTAACCTAACCTAACCTAACCTAACCTAACCTGACCTAACCTGACCTAACCTGACCTGATCTAACCTAACCTAACCTAACCTAGTTTGAACGTTAGGACATATCTGTACTGGCCTCGCAATTAGGCCACTTAGGACACCTAGTTTAAAGGCCAATGTGATACTTCCATTTCGTTTTTAGCCACATCGTATGATGAACATCTACGATGAGGGTCTTAGTTTGACCTGGCCTGTTGGTGGTGGTGGTGGTGGCGTGAAAGAGAACTGCCTTAGACAGTATAAAATTTTTCGATCGTCATTGAAGGGAGAGTGAATGGGAGAGAATTGTGGTGAGGTGATATTTTTCGTTCGTGTATTTTAAAAGGAAGGAAATTATGATAGTTAGGTTAAGCCATATACCCTCCCTTACAAATTCCTCTTACCCGTCGACAATAATAGTTTCACGCTCCCCTCTTTCAACATTCAAAGAAATCGAGGGAAATTTTGAAAGCAAAAGCAAGTATTTACTGACGTTCTTTTTAGAATGGTCTTAAGGCACCGGGATATTACAATTATTGGGTGTTTTACCGAATTCTTTCTCTTTCAAACTCTTCTGACCATAAGTTCATGTTAGAAATTTATAAGAAGCGATAAGTGTGCATCGGCATAAGTCTATGTTGTAAACTCATCGAGAGGATAATCACTAAAACTACCTGTTCTTCGATTCGCCGGAATATTACAATTACGGCATAAGTAAATTAATACGGGTAATAATTCTATCACCGTTTAGGGTAGGGCATCGAGGGGTTATTCACTCTGATTTTATGCACGGTAATTTATCTAAGCATTGTAAAAGATATCGCTATTCACTCATTAGGGTAAAGTATAGAAGGGTTATCCACTCATTAGGGTAGGGTATAGAGGGGCTATTCACTCGTACGATGTGGCTACTATTACGAGCCCTTGGGTCGCCTTGTTAATATTTATTCACGAACGGCAAAGTAGCCGACGATAAAAACATAGGTAAGAGACCCATGTATTGTCCCTAGTTTAATTTTGCGTGTTTATTCTCTACTGGCCTCTCAAGTAGGCCACTACAAACGCTTAGTTCAGAGGCCCGTGTAATTGTCCACGGTTCCGTTTTGCATGTTTATTTTCTAATGGCCTCTCAAGTAGGCCACTACCAACGCCTACTTGAGAGGCCCGACATGAAATTTCACCCGCCTCGCCTAAACCAAACCTAACCTAACCTGGTCTAATCTCGTTTGAACGTAAGGGCATATCTGTACTGGCCTCGCAATTAGGTCTCTTAGGACCCTAATTAAAAGGCCAATGTATTATTTCAGCATTTCGTTTTGCATGTTCATTCTGTACTGGCCTCACAATTAGAACACTTAAAACGCCTTGTTAAAAGGCCAGTGCATTACCCCATTTCATTTATCCTGTTTATTCACGAAAGGCTAAGTATGCGTCTCTTTACACGGAAAAAGACAGTAGTATAGCAATATTTTGGAAAAGGCGGCAATTTATGGTTAGTCAGAAATAATTTGGAAAAGGCGGCAATTTATGGTTAGTCAGCACAATGTAGCAATTCATACTATTTTCTCCATCATAGGTTTTGCTTTTCCATGTAGGGGGAATACTACTATTTTTACTACCATCCTACTAAAACATTTACCACTATGGAAAACGGCCTCTAAAATAGGAATGACCCGGGGCTCACCGGCGCTATTGGGGGAGACCGCCCTTAGTTCAGGGGGAAAACACCCAGCTCTTTGGCCATAAGGAATGGCACCACCGTCGCGGTGGGCGGGTGAGCAATATGCTAACCAACAGTTAGACCCCCCCTTTCACCCCAACAGCTCCGGCCAGCCCCTTTAATTAAACTATGTCTAACAGACTACACATACCAAATTCGAGGATTCAGAACCAACACCTGGGTCGTCAATATCAAACTCCTCAAAGCTAAATTCATCACATTGGTTTAACGTTGAGAGTCCTGAGTTAACTTTAGACGTTTCACCCTGTTCTTTTGAGTTTTCAGTGCAACTAAAATTGGCTTCTGAATTCTGAATCATCGCTTCTTGAACCATTACAGGTCGCTAAAAATTCAAGTTCAATATACTGATTCATAACATAGCACTGAAGGATGCAAAACTTATAAAAAATTAAAGCCTCCAAAATGGAAATCAGTATATTTACGAGAGAATATTTCTGGTCATCTCGTAGAATCATTAGGATTTCATTTTTTAATTCTATTAAAACTTCCCATTCATTCTAGAGGGCCGGTAGGCCCTTCTAGATAAGATCCCACACCCTCCCGTAATGTTAAATGAAAATTCACAGATTTTCGCCGATTTTCCCATAGGAATAACATGGGGCTTTTGGTGCTCCTGCACATCGAATCATTTAAAAACTAAAGCGAAGTTACGTTTCGGAATACTTTCAAATTAACAAGTAACTATTCAAGGTGTGCCTTTTTCAAGTTTCATCAAAATTAATTAAGTCTAAGTATGTTAATTTAATTAAAAATGTAAGTACCTCAAAAGATTATTCTACAGCAGACGACGCTAGTTGTTCATTACTCTACAGTAGACGACGCTAATTTGCAATTTCACCGCCTTGAAACTTTAACTTGATATTTTTCAATAAATATAACACTATATTTATTAAAATTTCTCTGGCGGGTCTAATTTTCCTTTAATTATGTGTCTCGGTTGAAATTCTATACTTAAGATACCTTTTTAATTTATATTTTAGATGTTAGTTTCGACCAAGGCTTAAGTTGCCTTACTTAGGCCATGGATTTATAATAGAAGCTTACGCTTCATGGATATTTCACTGTAGCCTTCAGTAAGGCATTTTGATTTTAAACACATTTATGTCATACAAAATCGCGCGGGTGGGGACTGGGGGGCCTGATGACGTAGAAATTGAGGCAAACTTTTTCTTTCGGCGCGCGCTTTTCTAAAAATAATTTCGCGCGCGCTATTAAAAATTACTACTCGATCACGTGAAAAACTTCAACCCCCCTCTGAATTAGCCTCAAATTCTACGTCACAAACGCGCTTGCCAGGCTGGTACTATTTCAGACGAGGAATAAATGTTGTGCGCGTTTTAAGGTGAGTGAAATATCAAGGAAGCGTAAGCTTCTATTATAAATCCATGCTTAGGCAGACTATTGAGTGAGTCTATGCAATGGGTGATTGTAAAAGCTGGAAGGATAGATGGATCAGTGTTGAAGTAAGGATTTTTTTAAAACTGGACATGTGTCCTAGGTATTTTAATTAAAATAACTGGCCACGGTGCCACTCACTGTAAACGTACAAGGGCAGTGAACGCAATGTCATGGATAATTGCAATCGTAAAGTGGACTGTAAAAGATACGGCTTTAATAGTTTAAAAATCGTGGCAGGATGTTGGTTTTGAAGTTGACCATAAAGCTCGGGTTCTAAAACGAATTGTGAGCCGTATCTTATAAGAATTAGTAGAAGTGTAGAGCCATTTTTAACCTCGTCCTAGAAGTGAAAAATTTCGCATTTCAGGCAAAAAATTGTTTTATAATAGATTAATACAAATGCAGACTGAAGGAACAGATATTATATAAAAAAGGACTTGGTTTGCCCAAGCCTAAAAAACAAAACGATAAGAGTTTTTTCCAGTTGACTGAAGCTCGGATATTATATTTTTCTTTATAATTTTAAAGACAATCCGTATTTTACTACTCTTTAGAATTTAATTCAATCTCCTGATTTTACTGGTAATGGATTTATTTCCTATAAATTAATTCAAATAAAGAATTACTTATCTCAGATTTTTCATGATAAAATTTTACGAAAATGGAATTGTTGTTGAAAAATCTGAGATAAGTAATTCTTTATTTCAATTTCAATTAATTTATAGGAAATAAATCCATTACCAGTAAAATCAGGAGATTGAATTAAATTCTAAAGAGTAGTAAAATACGGATTGTCTTTAAAATTATAAAGAAAAATAAAATATCCGTGCTTCAGTGTTATCTCACTTGTTCTACAAAACTTGTATGCCGAACCAACACCTTCTTTAAAGCCTCCTATCTCCTGAGCCGCAAGTGTATCTCCAGTTACGTAGGCCAGTCTTCCATGGAATTTGAGATCTATACCATTAACTTTCATCACCAACCCTTCATCTAATTCAGTTAAAACTGACTTGAAATTAGAAAGTAAACTATCAAGGCCGAATAGCTTCACGTCTTTCTGCCTTGCCACTGCCAGAAGCTGAATACTGCAGAGCTTTGACCGGAACTCGGGAGGAATGTTAAGCAATTTCCAGTAAAATATTGTGACCTTGTGTGTTTTAGCGTGTGCTCCGATTGGGTTAGCAATTTCGAAATCATCCGTGTAGAGAGACAACAACAGATACTTATGATTGAGAGGCTTTAAATCTTTGTAATAAGAGCCATCCCACACGTCGTTCATGCTGTCCAGTAAATTCGTCATTGTTGCTGTTGCATCTCTTGTGTTTCCAATTAGTGCTTCTACTTCCGGCATAGTAACTAAGGCTTTTAAAGCCTTTTCGAATGGGACAAAGTAACCAAAAATATCCTTTTTTTCTATTCTTGTAGTATTTTTTTGGTGCTTGTAACCAATCGGTCACCCATATGAACAGCCACTGGGGGAATATAATTTAAATGCTTCTTGAGAAAGGTTTCTTGCTTATACGAAGTTTCGATATCTTGAAATGGTTCCCTCAAATCAACACCTTGTAAAATATTTTGATAACTAGAGATGAGACCTTTAGTAGCACACATGACTTCCGATATCTGTTGATCAGATAATTTTTAACTCTCTTTCAGCTTTAATATGTAGGATGTTTCAATGAAAGTTTGTTTTGAAGGCTTGGGTAAAATTTCATTGCCTTCAACTGCTGGTCCAACTTCCATCCCAGCTTCTCCTTCATTTCTAGGTGCAGCTTCCAGCTCGTTCCCTTGAAATTCATCTTCATTTTCAAAATGGCCATTTTCTGCTTTTGTGGCTTCGAAGGGAACTATAGTTTTTATAAGAAGTGTGGCATATTTGACACCGAAAAGTACAGCTACTCATGCGCGGATGATCTTTTAACATGTGGCTATTATAATGACCAATGTTTTGAGAATAGAATGGGCAAATATTGCAAGTAAAAAAACTTTCAAGGTTTCGAAATTCCATTTCTAAAATCATAAATATATCATACAAGTGCATGGTTTGCTAAGTTTCTGAAACTCCCAATTTTCAAAAGGGACATGTACGGAAATTTCTTAATAGTCGTTAGTAATTAACAGCTATTATTTTACTGAGTTATAATTGATATTGCTAGCTAAAGGACGATAAGTATTGAGATCTTTAATATTTTCACTTAATAGGGAGCTAACAGTTCTGACCCTTAAACGTCACACCCTTCTATCTCTTACGGGTTTCATACCCCCTGACGGTTGGAAACAGTATTCTACGCGCAAAAATGCCAACCAGATGGGGGCTGCGTGACGTCAGACTATCTCTTCCCCGTATCCAGTGGTTAGCTCCCTATTGTTACTTAAAACTTACCCACAAAAAGAGATGGCACCTTTAACTTGGACAAGGCTCAAAATTCTTGCCCAAAACTTGATTACTTATCGACGTATACCGTAGGAGATACTCCCTACTGGATCGGTAAATCGGGCTATGGGTTTTCTGATTAGCAGCAGTATATGTTGCAGACGAATTTTTGGGAATATTAAAATGCCCCGAACATAAGTAAATGCGATTGCGAAAAAGCTTCATCAAAAAGTTCGTCTCATGACTCTCATCGTCTGCGCTTTGCCAAGAAACATTTTCAAGGCGTCGGTTAATTAAATTCACATTCAAAATGTATATCATTTACCTTGTTTTTAGTCGAATTGATACTTATTCATTGCATTGTATTAATCGTTGCTTACGTTAATCAAGGCCTGTGCGCGGTGCCGATTTTTTTTTTGGCTATTTAAGTTGCCAAATTCTCTCACCTGAGGCGCTATTAGCTGGACCTAAATAATTTGAAATGTTCATTTTCCGCGCTTGGAATTTGAAATGTTCAATTTCTCGCGCTTGGAATTTTAAATACTCATTTTCGCGCGCGTTTCGGTCCAGCTATCAATGAAATCTCGCGGTAAAATACGGAGAAAATAAGAAGTCTCGTTTCTTAAAAGTTGCCCCCTTCGAACCTACCGCGTACAGGCCTTGATTAACGTAGGCAACGTATTAATACTAAAGTCCAAATTCATTCTTGGGCGACAAAGAAAACCATGACATAAAGAATGAGCTCGAGGAAATTTGTTTTCACGCTATAGGATAAGCAACTCCCTATCTCGGACGGCAGCTTATTCGTTATATACTCTGTTCGAGGTTCGGTTGCCATCACGCACAAAGCTACGTTACATAGAGACCTAGCTTTGAGCGTGCTGACAACCGAAGCCGCAACAGGGTATATATCGAAGAAATCCTGTCGGAGATAAGGAGTTGACTATCCTATAGCAAATATATCATAATTCACTTATGAAATACTATATATTTTGCCTATAGCAAGAAAAAAATCCTCACGCGCATCCTTTATCCATGGAAAAACCGTGTCTACGTTAGAGAGCTGCAGAGAACAAAATATCTGTGTCCGATCCGTTTCAATTCCGTAGCCATAAGATATTTTTTTCCTTTTTCCGTTCCGTTTCCAAAACTACTTCATTAGCTCTTCCGTTTCCGTTCCGTTTCCACAAAATCGTTCATTAGCTTTTCCGTTTCTGTTCCGTTTCAATAAAATCGTTCATTAGCTTTTCCGTTTCCGTTCCGTTTCCATAAAATCGTTCATTAGCTTTTCCGTTTCCGTTCCGTTTCCATAAAATCGTTCATTAGCTCTTCCGTTTCCGTTCTGTTTACGTTTTAATCCGGCGGAACGGAACGGACTCCGCGGAAAACGGAAAAAATTACTTTCGGTGCAGCTCGCTAGAGAGCTGCAGAGAACAAAAGATGTGTGTCCGATCCTATTCAATTCCTTAACCGTGGATAAAAAATGCGCATGAGGAAATTTCTTTTCACGCTATAGGATAGGCAACTGCCTATCTCGAAGGACAGCTTATTCTGTACGTACGCTGTTACAAGATCGGTTGTCAGCACGCGCATTGCTAGGTCTCTATGTAACCTAGCTTTGTGCGTGCTGACAAGAGACGAAAAACCTCAGGCCTTAGATTCAAATACGTGCAGCATGCTGTAGGCAATTTCACACATATCTGAAACTACGGCCTTGAGGTCCTTACACTCGAGCTAAAAAAACTCGCGGATACATTAAATGCTGAAGTTTTTCGTCTCGTGACATCACGTACAAAGTTAAGTTACATAGAGACCTAGCTTTGCGCGTGCTGAAAACAGATGCTGTAATAGAGTATATACAGAATAAGCTGTCGTTCGAGATAGAGAGTTGCCTATCTTGTATAGTGAAAACTCCTCACGGGTATTCTTTATCCATGCCTTAACTATAACACATTTTTTTCCTGTTTCCGTTCCGTTTCCATAAAATCGCTCATTAGCTCTTTTGTTTCCGTTCCGTTTCCACAAATCCTTCATTAGGTCTTCCGTTTCCGTTCCGTTTCCACAAAATCGTTCATTAACTTTTCCGCTTCCGTTCCGTTTCCATAAAATCGTTCATAAGCTTTTCCGTTTCCGTTCCGTTTCCACAACTCCTTCATTAGCTCTTCGGTTTCCGATCAGTATAGATCTCTCTTCCTTCCGATTCCGTTATAAGCCGGCAGAACGGAACGGACTCCGCGGAAATCGGAAAAAATTCCGTTCCGTGCAGCTCTCTAATCCAAAAGATACCTCTCCAAGTCGAGACGCAATTTAGAAGCTATATTCAAATATTTAAATAAATATAGTTGATATTTAAAAATTTAATCGTCATTAATTTACCTTAATTCTAGTTAAATTGTTTTAAGACACTTTATTCCTAAAATCATTTTAAACATAGCTATTGTTGATGTTTGAACTCAAGCGTAAGCCTCTTTAGCAATTTTTGGAAAGTTGGTATAACAATAATAAATTAGTAACACGCAATTGCGTGAATCTTTGGTGGAAGCCTTGCCATTTGGAAGCTATCGTTTCTCGTAGCCTTAGGCGATCGTCGCATACACCTCAACCCTAACGACGATAGTGGAGTAGAAACCAATGTATCTGTCTACGAACACGCTTGCTCCAATTTGTCAACTGCGAACGCGGTGACAGGCACACAAAAAGACACGTACAGTGTTATACCTCTCCGTGACGACATCGTCACTCGGAGAGGTAAAAATTTAATACTTTTACAAATTGAAAATACAAACTTTCAGCACTACAAAGTATCTGAAACGCGCCTGCAATGACCCTGCAAAGTATCTGAAACGCGCCTGAAATGACCCTGCAAAGTATCTGAAACGCGCCTGCCATGGTCGTGCAGAGTATCTGAAAAGCTCCTGCCATCATCCTAAAAAGTATCTGAAATGCGCCTGCAATGATCCGGAAAAGTATCTGAAACGCGCCTGCAATGATCCTAAAAAGTGTCTGAAAAGCACCTGCAATTTTCCTACAAAGTATATGAAAAGCACCTGCAATGATCCTGAAAAGTATCTGAAATTCGACTGCAATAATCCTAAAAAATATCTGAAACGCGCCAGTAATGATCCTGAAGTGTATCTGAAACGCGCCTGCAATTGCAATTATCCTACAAAGTATATGAAAAGCGCCTGCAATTATCCTACAAAGTATCTGAAACGCGCCTGCAATGATCCTGAAAAGTATCTGAAACACGTCTGCAATATTCCTACAAAGTATATGAAACGCGCCTGCAATGATCCTAAAAATTATCTGAAAAGCACCTGCAATTATAGTACAAATTGAAGTATCTGAAACGCGCCTGTAATGGTCCTTAAAAGTATCTGAAACGCGCCAGTAATGACCCTGCAAAGTATCTGAAACGCGCCTGCCATAGTCCTGCAAAGTATCTGATATGAGCCTGCAATTATCCTAAAAATATCTGAAAAGCACCTGCAATTATCCTACAAAGTATCTGAAACGCGCCTGTAATTATCCTACAAAGTATCTGAAAAGCTCCTGCCATTATCCTAAAAATATTTGAAACGCACCTGCAATGATCCCAAAAAGTATCTGAAAAGCACCTGCAATTATCGTACAAATTAAAGTATCTGAAACATGCCTGTATTGGTCCTTAAAAGTATCTGAAACGCGCCAATAATGATCCTGAAAAGTATCTGAAACGCGACTGCTATTTTCCTACAAAGTATATGAAATGCGCCTGCAATTATGCTAAAAATTATCTGAAACGCGCCAGTAATGATCCTGAAGTGTATCTGAAACGCGCCTGCAATTGCAATTATCCTACAAAGTATATGAAAAGCGCCTGCAATTATCCTACAAAGTATCTGAAACGCGCCTGCAATGATCCTGAAAAGTATCTGAAACGCGCCTGCAATTTTCCTACAAAGTATATGAAACGCTCCTGCAATTATCCTACAAAGTATCTGAAACGCGCCTGCAATGATCCTACAAAGTATCTGAAACGCGCCTGCAATTATCCCGAAAGTATATGAAACGCGCCTGCAATTATCCCGAAAAGTATATGAATCGCGCCTGTAATGGTCCTGAAAATTATATGAAACGCTTCTGCAATTATCCTACAAATTAACTGAAACGCGCCTGTGATGTCCTGAAAAGTATATGAAACGCGCCTGCAATTATCCTAAAAAGTATCCGAAACACGCCTGCAATTATCCTACAAACTTAGCAATTTCCGACTGTAACATTCATACAAAATATCTGGAAGGTACCTGTAATGAGCCTACGAACATCCTGATTTCTTACGGGAGTTACTATTTCCCCTCTGTTTTCTAGCTGTAAGGTAGCTCTTTTATGATTCTAGAGTAGCTAAATTTTGTATACTGCTGTACTGAGTTTTACAACGGAAGATATATTTTTTTGCAAAACGTCTAAAATGTTCTGCATTGCCCTCTGGAATGCATCTTAGTTTTGTCTGAAGTTGAACCTTTCAGTATTATTCCAGAATATTCCAGTTCAATTGCAATATATTGCAGATTCGAAAAAAATCTACTTCCCGTACAAAACTTTTAAGCTGTTATTCATCTACATACTGTCATTAATCGAGACGAAAGGATACCTTCTTTTATATTTAACGAAAATGTGAATTTAATTTCAAAAACAAATAACAAGTACAAAATGTGGAATTCGCTAAGAATAACTCGATCTGAACAGTTCAAAGTCAGTCGATCTTCTGGCTTCTTTTTCTCTTTCTTGAGTAAAGATTGTCCCCTAAGTGTTAGGAGTTTCGTTTTATTATAGAAGAGCAAGGGAGAGTTTTCTCCGCTCTCCCAAAATACAGGGTGGTCCTTTTTATGGCTCGCTAAAAGCCAACTCGAGCACTATAGTTTTATTGCCCCTGCCGTTCCTTCGTGACAATTTGGAAGCCAAGAAAACTCTCTCTTTCGGTAAGTTAAAAGGGATAGAACTTCTGGTTTTGTTAAATTTTATCTTAAACTTGGGGGAAATATGGTCCTTCTTTGTTCGGAAGAGTTTCAAAATATTACAAGTGTTTCTTCTTTAAATTGTAGAAATGAAAAATATATAGTTCAAAAATAATTAGGATTTCCTAGAATCCCAACACTCCCGCCAAATGAGTGTGTATACCGTTCACACTCGTTTCCGCACTAATTATCGTAAACCTCGAGAGGACACAATAATTTTATCGGACGTTTAATGACCGATCCGAGAGGAGCTGTTTTAACCGTACACGACCGTACGAGTCCGTCTCTTCCCACGTGCGTTTCAGTGACGCGCGCGATTTTCCAAAGAAGCCGTGGTGTATTTTCGTCCACGACTAATACGACGTCTCCTTTATTTATGTCTCCCCCTTTCTTTGATTTCAGCTCGTGAAGTGACTTTAAATCTAAAATGTATTCCTTTTTCCATCGTTTCGAGAGACGAGATAATACATTTTGTTGGTGATACCAACGTTTTCTTAGTTGATTTCCGGTAGTGTTTGATGGTTCCTTTTCGATAGAGTTATGAGGGAATGCCGTGAGTCTGTTTCCGGTAAGAAAGTGAGCCGGAGTGAGCGGAGCCGGGTCTCCAGAGTCGTCGTTGACATAAGTGATAGGCCTGGAGTTGATGACCGCTTCTACCTCTGTTATTACCGTTCGCATTTCATCAAAGGTTAAAAATGCTTTTCCCAAGTTTTTCTTTAGAGCCATCTTCATAGTCCCAACCATTCTTTCCCAGAATCCCCCGAACCAGGGGGCTCTTTCCGTTATATACTTCCATTCTATGCGAAGGACGCCTAGTTTTTCTTTTACTCTTTTGGGATCAATTTTTTCCCAAACCCTTGAAATCTCTTTTTCCGCTCGTTTGAATGTTTTAGCATTGTCCGTATAGATTATACGAACAAAACCCCTTCTGGATATGAAGCGTCTGAGGGCGAGTAGAAAGCATTCCGTAGAAAGGTCATTCACTAATTCCAGATGAATCGCCCTAGTGACAGCGCACGTAAATAGTGCAACATAGGCCTTCTTCCTCAAATCGTTTTCCCCTTTAATGTATAAAGGCCCCGCAAAGTCAATGCCGGTAACCTCAAAAACTCTAGCGTCCAAGATTCTGTCGGGGGGAAGCTGAGCCGTTTTTTCTTCTGGAGGTTTGCTTCTCCATCTTTTGCAAGTGGCACATTTGGCTATGCATTTCTTCGTTAGTTGGCGCGCCCTTACAATCCAATACTCCTCCCTTACTTGGGTTAGGGTCGCCGTGGTCCCGGTGTGAAGAACCGTTCGATGGGCGGCCATTATGACCAGCTCTGAGAATTTATGGGTAGGGGGCAATAATATAGGGTGTTTTTCTCCATAAGAGAATTCTGAATTTTTTAATCGGCTCCCTACTCGTAGAACGCCCCCTTTGTCCAGAAAAGGGTCAAGAGTCGATATTTTGAGCGAGTTAATTTCTTTCCTTCTTCTAGTTCTTTGATTTCACATCCAAATTCTTCTTTTTGGATGGTTTTTATCCAAAACGTTTGGGCATCCCGAACTTCTTCCACGCTCAAATTTTCTTCCGTACGTTTCACCTTGTTTTTGCAAATACTAGCAAATCTCCTAATCCAAGCGGTAACCCGCAAAATTCGTTCAAATTTCTCGAACCTGTCTAGTTCGAAAAGCCTCTCGGAAGGGTTTACCTTGCAAACGTTTTGTGATATAGACTTGTATGTTGATCTTAAATCTTCTGTCAATATCCTTCTAAGAGCTTCATTTTTAGACTCATCTCCTTCCTTCTTCTTTTTAATTGGCCATGTTTCTTCGGGTAAACGTAACCACTTTGGCCCTTGCCACCATTCTTCGTTCCGAATCAATCCTTCCATACTTTGCCCACGACTTAAATGATCCGCCGGGTTATCTTTTCCGCGACAATAACTCCAATTCTTCGGGTTTGTTAACTTCTGTATTTCCGCGACTCGGTTAGCTACGAACGGTGCCCATTTTGAGACTGGACCTTTTATTCTATGCACCGTTGCTTCTGAATCGCTCCAAAAATAGAGTTTAGATGAATCGACGGGAAAAAGCGGAAACAGCCTAGAAGTCAATCGCGCACCTACCACAGCTCCCATTAATTCTAACCGCGGGATGGTAGCCTTCTTAATTGGTGCTACTCTTGTTTTCGACGTTACAAGAGTAACCGCTATTCCGCCCGAGATCGTGATGCGACGGACGTAAACGATCGCACCATAAGCCCGTTGGCTTGCGTCGGTAAAGCAATGTAGTTGAATGTCAGCGGTTTCCACGTCGGTATTCAACGCGTAATAATATCTAGGGATCGCGATATTTCCGATTTGATTCCGTTCCGTACGCCAATCGTCCCATTTCTTCTGTAAGGGGTCGGATAGTTTATCGTCCCAGTCTAGGCCTTCTTGCCAAAGCTCTTGAAATAAGATCTTTATGCGAATCGTGAATGGTGCTAGGAATCCTAAAGGATCAAATATTTTTGCCGATGCCTTTAGCACGCTTCTCTTCGAGTTTGGTAATTCGCTGATAGAGCTCAAAAGCTGTTCCGACTCGAACGAAAATAAATCGGTGGAGGGTTCCCAAGTGAGGCCTAAAATCTTCATTGTAGTTTTTTCAGAGAAACTAATTTTCTCATTCGAACAGGCCACTTCAAAGCCCTTTTCTTCCCATAGCTCCCTTAGTGGGTGGGAGTTTGTCTGCCATTTGCGTAGACGGAATCCCCCCGCTGACATGATTTCTCTCGAATTCGAGCTCAGTTCATACGCTTCTTCTTTGGTTTTTGCCCCCGATATCAAGTCATCAACAAACGTGTCGTTTTCCAACGCTTCCTTCGCTTTAGGGTACAATTCGGTATATTTCTCTGTGTGGAAACGCATCGTTCCATTTAGAAGAAAGGGACTAGAGGTGACGCCGAAAAGGACCCTCGTGAACCGATATTTCTTTATCTTCAGACTTTCTCCCGCTTGAGGGAGTGTCCCGTCAATCCAAAGAAAGCGTACCGAATCCCGATCGCTTTCTTCAAGCCCAATTTGTAAGAATGCCTTTTCGACATCCGCTACCACAGCAATTTTATGAGAGCGAAACTTGATCAATACATTTAATATGTCTGGTGTTAGATGTGGTCCAAGATGTAAACAATCATTTAGAGAGGGCTTCCCCGCGTCGTGAGCAGACCCATCGAAAACAATTCTAATTCTAGTGGTGAGTCTCTCATTATCAACTACGGCCATGTGGGGTAAATAATACAACCCTTCGGGCATTTCTTCGTTTCCTTCCCCCACTGGAACCTCTTCTATTATTCCTTTGCTTTTATATTCTGTTAAAATTCGATCGTATTCTTCATATAGAACTTGGTCCTTCTGTAGGCGTTTAACCAAACCAATTAATCTTCTTCTCGAATTAACGTAATTATTCGATAGAGCCGACTTTTCAGTTTTCCATGGTAAATGTACCGTGTACATTTTCCCGTCAAATTGAATATTCTTCTTAAATTCTTTGACAACTACTTGGTCAGCCTCTGATAGGACTTCTGAGCCTTCATCTTTTATACCAAGGGATTCGAGTTCCCAGAAAAGCCGTAGATCCTTTGATATCACATCAGCATCTTCAATGGTAGTCACCATTACGGAATTTACGCATATTGTTGATGCTCCCACCGTTGGGGTTGAGTAAACACTATCAGTAGGCCCGTTGAGTACCAATCCAAAAATCGTTTCTATGGCCGCTAATGATTCGCTTAATCTTTCATACCGACAGTTAATTATTTTCCAATAGAAATCCGATCCAATAAGCACTGATATTTCGCTGTTTACTCCGCCCACTTGGTCAATGTGGTCCGCTAACGGAAAACTTTTCTTCGCCATGATTTTATAAATTTCTTCTCCGGGGGCTTTGAATTCTGCCGAATTTATAATGGGTGTTTCTAGCGCGTCTAGCTCTATGTAGTTGTTATTGACCAAACTCTTCAACTTAATTTTGACCTTTCGGTACCTCATTAGTTTAGGAGGCTCTCCAAATCCATGCACTTGAATATCTTCTACCCCAATGACCGGAAGTTTGAGCTTCTTAGAAATTTCTTCTTTACCAAAAGTGCGCTGGCTCCCATCATCTAGCATCAGCCTTACATTACAGCTGCCTCCTTCTCCCTCTGCTCTAACGGTTGCCGTTTTTAATAAGACTGTTTGTCCTACCTTGGGTTCGACCATTTTCACCATGTTGACAGCTTGTTGTACTTGAGTGTTATCTGTTTCATCTTTCTCATTGTGGTTCTCCTTCGTGGTTATCTCCTTTTCGCAAACGGCGGCATGATGTTTCCCGCCACAATTGTTACACTTGAATGGTGGGTTGCAATATTTAGCAAGATGTTTACCGTAAACGCATTTGTAGCATTGACCTTTGGTTTTGAGAATTTGCTTTCTTTCCTCAACTCTTCGTATAGTCTTGCATTGTTCCGCCTTATGACCTGACTTTCCACAAAATAGACAAGATGAATCCGCGCCGGTTGTCAACATTGAAGCCGATGATGTCCTATGCCCGTTAGACTGCTGTCTGTCTGTTTTAATCCGATTCCCGCCGTTAGCCGTCATGTTATTGTAATAGCCTTTTGAAGGCCTCGATGTGAATTCTTCTTCGTAATGTTTTTTCTTAAAGGTCATTGCTCGCTCGCGGCATCTAAGTTCCTTTCGCAAAAATTCAAGCAATGACTCTATCTCGAGTTCTCCGTCTTCTTCACCACTCCGATAAAACTCTAGGGTGATATCGTCCGGTAACTTGTTTAATAAATTATGACATAAATACGAGCCATATTTATCCGAATCTCCCACGCCACTTCTCCAGAGTGTTTGTAAACTCTTAATTTCAACTTCGCACGAGTCCACAAATCTTCGCAGAGCGTTAACGTCAAACCCTTTACTTACTGGCGTAATGTTGATTAATCTGTTAATATGTTCTGTTTCTAGTACTTGTTTTTTGCCGAATCGTCTCTTCAAATTGTCTACCGCCCCGTAATAATTATCTTCGTTGAGCGAAAGACCTCTTACAGAGTTCAAAGCCGTGCCGGTTAGATAACTTTTCAAATACACGAACTTGTTAACGGGGTTTAGAGTACAGGGGTGCTATTCTAAGGCGTTCGTTAAGCAGCGTAACGACAAAATTTTTCGTAAACCTTAGAAAGTTCGTTATGAGCACATCAATAGTGATTCTAAGGCGTTCGGAAGGGATTTTTTTCGGAAATATCCGACCAAAATTGTCGTTAACATAACGAAAGGGGGTTTGCTGTCCTTACGGCTTTTTACGAAGTGTATTTCCTTTATAATCATTTTTAAGATGGCGGGAGATGTTATTAGGCGCGAGATTTTGCGATTAGCAATAATTGCTGATGAATATCCTCGTGATTTAAGAAGACAAAGAGTTATAAGGGATAGAACTCAAGCTTTTGAACTCGATAATTTTAGATTTAAAAGACTATTTAGAATAAGTAAAACCTTAGCATTGACTATTTGTGATAGACTCCAAGATCAACTAATGGGTCAAAATGCTTTGGGAATTCCACCAAACGTTAAGGTAAAATTAATATTTGAATATAATTATTTGTATAATTATCGTACTTTTTCTTTTAGATCTTAATAGCTTTGCGGTTTTATGCTGTAGGATCTTATCAATTAGCTATTGGTCAAGATTTATTCCTTGCCGTTAGCCAATCGACAGTGAGTCGATGCGTTGCAAGCGTTAGTAAAGCCATTGTTGACATTTACTCGCCCGAGGTA
Source organism: Phalangium opilio (assembly GCA_019434445.1). Lineage (NCBI taxonomy): Eukaryota > Metazoa > Arthropoda > Arachnida > Opiliones > Phalangiidae > Phalangium > Phalangium opilio. The sequence continues at coordinate 65,336 of JAEQBA010001670.1, forward strand.
ATTAAATTCCCTGTCACTGACGAGGAAATTTTTGCTAATAAGATCGGGTGAGAATGAAATGCTGTAACAATAGTTAAAAAAACGTAAACTAATTTAAAATTGTTTTTCAAAGCTTCAGCAAAGTAGCTGGATTCCCGGGAATAATTGGTGCAATTGATGGTACCCAAATTGCAATCGTGGCTCCATCAATTAATGACGAAGAGTACAGAGAGAACCTCTATGTTAACCGAAAAGGATTCCATTCCTTAAATACTCAAATTGTAAGTAGTCATCTATTTGTAAACATATAGCATAGGTTTCAACCTTAGAACAAAAACTATTTTAAAGATTTGTGACCACAAGATACGCATTATTAATTGCAATGCAAGGTTCCCGGGGTCTGCCCATGATTCCCATGTATTTAGAATGTCACACGTATCCACACATTTAGAAAATTTATATAGAGATGGAAGGAAGGATTGCTGGCTTATTGGTAAATTTTCTATTTTCTTGTTTCTGGAAAACAAGCCACATTCTAAAATTTAGTTTATACATAGGTGACAGTGGATATCCTCTTAGGCCATGGCTATTAACGCCAATAACGCACACCGCGGAAGGATCACCGGAGTACAAATTTGACAAGGCCTTAACTCAAACGCGACAACTTGTTGAGTGTACAATTGGATTATTGAAGCAAGTTTTTCGCTGTTTACTCATGCATCGCACACTGCACTACCATCCAACCGCGGCTTCTCGAATTGTGTACGCATGTTGCACACTCCACAACATGCGGCGAGATTCAGAGCACCGACCCGAAGATGATGTTTTTACTGAAACTGAGCCATCAAGCGATAGTGACAGTGACAGTGAAGATGAGCAAGGAGGTGCGAGGAGAAGGATGCGAAGGCGATTAAGAGCAAGGCGAAGGCAAATACGGCGTGAACGAAGAGCATTGGTATTTGATGCTCCTGAATATGTCCCTGGTCCAAATGAAAATTGGCTAAGAGGAGGGCAAGCACTTAGAGAACACCTTGTTAGACGCTTCCTCTGAATATAATTTGAATAAATTTTCTTTTTTCAAAAAAGAATTTAAGAGAAATAAATTTATTTCCGCAAACAAAGTCAATTGTTTATAGATTAAAAAATTTAATGTTTCTTTAATATTTTTGGCTCATATTTCCCAAACTCCTGGCAATTTCTGTAAAAGCATTAGCCATTTTTTCTATAGAATTCGCCTTTTCTCTCTCTATTATGTTTCGTTCCTCAAGTGCAGTTTGAATGCCCTTGTAAATCATGTTTTAACTTTCTTCCATTTCCTTTAAAGTTTCAGTTGCTTTCTCGTAATTCAAGTTGTTTTCAGTTCGAGCGTGTCTTCCTACAATATTTAGAAGTAAATTAAAATATTTAACGTTACACTTAATAATAGACAGTTAACACATACTTTTTTTGCGAGGCCTATCTTCATCATCAACTTTCGGGTGCACCTGCTCTGCGTGGTTTCCTGTGAAAATTCTCCCCCATATTTATAACATAACTACATTACTTTCCTTGACCATTGCTTTATTTACCACTTGTCCCATCTTTGCTGTTATAATCTACATTATTATCACCTACTACTGCGTGGTTTCCTGTGAAAATCCTCCCCCATATTTATAACTTAACGTACATTACTTTCCTTGACCTTTGCTTTATTTACCACTTGTCCCAGCGTTGCTGTTATTATCTACATTATTATCACCTACTAAGACTGGTTGGTCAGGGTCTTTGGAGCCTCCAACAACTGTGGTTGGAGGAATTAATTCAAAGCTAATATTCCCACAAGTCTCTTCTTCATATATAATTTCAATAACATTATTTTCTTTGGGAGACTTAGGCATATCTTTGTCATTAGAATTTGAGGCTCCTGCCACTTCCCCTACCTGCGACTTCAAACATTACATTAGTACTAATTTATTGAAAAATACTGGTGTGAAATATGCTTTAAAAAGTATGATATAATAATTTATGTTGTATTTTTCATTGAGAGCTTACATTTTGAGCTTGAAAACCAATTTCAGGAACTTCCGGGTCTCCATCAACACACAAAGGACCAATTATACCCAACAACCGTGTCTCTAAGTCGTTCAACTCCAAGGGACATTTTTTGCCACCCCCGGTACCACCCTGAGATTTTTTAATCGCAGAAGCTTTCCCTTTCGTTTCCGACTTCCAGTCTGCCCACGTCTAAAATATTTAAAACACATTCTTATAAATGACCCATCCATCCTCCAGCAAGAATGTTAAACAACTATTAATGTGATAAATTTGCATACCTTTTTCCATTTTTTAAGATCTCGTGTAGGGCCCATTCCATCAGCATTCAACCTATCCACTAATACCATCCATAATCTTTCTTGTGCTCCTCTAGTAAAATCACCATCCAATCTTCCAGAAACTACTTCCGGGTGAGCTTCCATGAACTCAAGCATAATTAGACGTTGATTGCGAGTTACTTTTGGTCCACGGGGTGGCATAATATTGCATTAGCAACTCTTACTCTTTCTTGTTTAGTAAACAAACCGCCAAGGTTTAGTAAAAATAACAAGATTTAATACTCCAATGTAACTATATAAAACGAAAATATTAAGAAAAGCACTTTCTATGGTAAAGAGATGGATTATTTTAAATTACCTCAATATGATGGTTTAAAAAAAACGATTTCCTTGCAAATAATTTAGCAAAACTGTGTCTACCACCCGCTCTACGGCACGCAAGAAAAAAACCGTCTGCTAATATGCTTCTATTCAACTATTGGCGGGCGTGACATTCACGTGACTCAAAAATATAGTGTGTGTAGAATGAGAAAAAAACTACTATCGCCTTATAACGAAGAGAGGGATTTTAACGAAAGCATAACGATGAGATGGAAAAGGCGCCTCAGAATTACACCTTAAACCGCTGGCGGAGATTTTCCCTTATCTACCTTTCGGTACGCCTTTCGTTATGTTTTGATCGGTAAGCATAACGATCGTCTCAGAATAGGACCCCAGTTACTATGTACCGCAACGTCAAACTGAGACCAAAAATCTTCCCACTCACTACGAGTTCCATCAAATTTCGCTATTTCCAATCGAGGTAAATTATTAATTGCCGGTACCTGAATAACAGTCGGTGCAGATATATTCTGTGAGTTTTGAGTCGAAGCTATATTCGTATTTCTCCCGCCGTTTCCTCCCGATGATATTGACACAGTTTCCGTCGCGTTGACCTTCTTTACAGCATGCGCTACGCGAGTTCTGCACACGATCACTTTATCCAAATATTTCTCGACTTCTTCGATTTCCTCTTCTTCTTCGTCCCCCATTATAAACGGGGAAATTTTGCCGTTTAATTCAATTAACACGTCTTCTTTGTTCTTAAGTTGAGTCATGTACGCTTCTATGAGAACAAAGTTCGGTTCATTCCGCGATAACTCTTCTTCTATTTTATTCACACATCTTGTGACTTGTCCTCGATAGGTTGTCCTCCTTCTCATATTCTGATGAAGCTCGTTTTCATCCCGATCACCTTCTTCGTCCGCCATATTATTATCCTTTTCGTTCGCCGCCTTGGTCGCGTCTTCTTCTTATTAAAACCTCTAACTCGCGATTAAACTATATAAGCTAAAGGTCCCGGGTTTCGGCACCATGTCATTAATCGAGACGAAAGGATACCTTCTTTTATATTTAACGAAAATGTGAATTTAATTTCAAAAACAAATAACAAGTACAAAATGTGGAATTCGCTAAGAATAACTCGATCTGAACAGTTCAAAGTCAGTCGATCTTCTGGCTTCTTTTTCTCTTTCTTGAGTAAAGATTGTCCCCTAAGGGTTAGGAGTTTCGTTTTATTATAGAAGAGCAAGGGAGAGTTTTCTCCGCTCTCCCAAAATACAGGGTGGTCCTTTTTAGGGCTCGCTAAAAGCCAACTCGAGCACTATAGTTTTATTGCCCCTGCCGTTCCTTCGTGACAATTTGGAAGCCAAGAAAACTCTCTCTTTCGGTAAGTTAAAAGGGATAGAACTTCTGGTTTTGTTAAATTTTATCTTAAACTTGGGGGAAAATATGGTCCTTCTTTGTTCGGAAGAGTTTCAAAATATTACAAGTGTTTCTTCTTTAAATTGTAGAAATGAAAAATATATAGTTCAAAAATAATTAGGATTTCCTAGAATCCCAACACATACGCGCTTTTTTATCGCTACCACGCTGTAATGTGTATACATTAAGGCTACATTTTCTGCAGCTCGAAAAACGTGAAAATTTCACAGCAATTCCAGAACTGCAAATTGTCTGCCGTTTCTACATTTTCTGTTTATTAACTGTTAATTGTCTGTACTGGCAGAAATATGCAGCGCGATTCTGCAAACGCGATGCAAAAGAAGAAATAACAGCTGCTAGTTTAAAACTGTAATTTGACCACAGTTATAGACATGTTACAGGTCTGCAAAAGTGATGAAAAAGTAGAAATACCAGCTGCTAATTTAAAACTGCAACTTGACTACATTTATAGACATGTTACAAGTCTGAAAAAGTGATGGAAATGTAGAAATCCAACTGCCAATTTAAAACTGTAATTTGACCATTTTTATAGACATGTTACACAGGGCCGGATTAAGGGGGGGGCAGAGGGGGCACCTGCCCCCGGGCGCCAGCAAAATAGGGGCGCCCAAGATGTCTGGTGATACCCAAATCTGAACGATTGTTTTATTAAATTTTCGAAAAACTCAAAAACATGACGTTAGTTTTGAATGATTACGGGACTGTTTTTCGTTTTTAAATAGGTAGGTATATTAGCTATTCTAAATCTAGAAAAGCCTATTCAAAGACATAGGCAGGGCTGATACTAAGTCTCTTTTTTCAAATTCGGTTACTAAAAGTCACTTTTCCAAAAATTAGTTACTATTTGTCACTTTTTTTGGATTTTTGAGTCTTTCGGTGTTATTTATCTTCTCGACCACAAGGTTAAACGTAATATATTTGACTGTATGACGGTTTAAACGCAAAAACAGCTAGATTACAGTTGATCAAACCCAAAAAATTGTGGAGCTCGCTTCGCTCGCTCATCAAATATTTAACTTAATATTTATAATCAATCCAATTCAAATGAATGTTTTAGTTTTGATTTAAAACGACATCAATTACTTTGCATTCTGAGCTGTGCTCCAAAATGGTTTAATTCAATTTCGCCGTAGAAATTTTATGAGGTGACCTTTCCTTTGACTGGAAATATCTAAGCCCATAGATTGGGCTTAATTACGGCACTGACCTTTAAAATATCTTTAACTACTGAAAATAATTATGAAAATCGATCATGTCTGAAAACATTTCATTTAAAGTGCCCTTATTTTATTGCTTAATTTGCCCTTATTTAGTCACTTCTTGCTTACTATTTTTAAATTTATTAGTCACTTATTCAAATAAAATTGAGCGTATGAGTGAGTATCAGCCATGCATAGGGATACTTTTCACTTAACAAAATTACAATAGGGAGCTAACAGCTGGCTAGGGGGAAGAGATAGTCTGACGTCACGCAGCCGCCCTCTGGTTGGCATTTTTGCGCGTAGAATACTGTTTCCAACCGTTAGGGGGGACGAAACTCCAGTAAGATATAGAAGGGTGTGACGTTTCAGGGTCAGAACTGTTAGCTCCCTATATTTCCAATAAAAACAAAATTGTTAAAGTTTCTAGCTGGTTTTTATAAATTATGGGGCCAAGGGAGGGGGCGCCCATCGAGCCACTGCCCCCGGGCGAAAATCGTCTTAATCCGGCCCTGATGTTACAGGTCTGCAAAAGTGATGGAAAAGTTGAAATGTAGCTTAAAATTTAAAACTGTAGCTATTCCACATTTATCAGGGTTGTTTGATTTAAATCAGTTGGATTTAAATCATGATTTAAATCAAGCGATTTTTTTTAAAAAAATCATTTTATTAAAATCAAGCATTTATTTTTATTTTTAAAAAAAACGTTTTCTAAGATTCCAAGAAATAGTTTAAGAAACTTAACTAGAAGAGACCTATAATTAAAAACAATCATGGTTTTGGCATATTCCAGTTTAATTTTTTCCCAGAACTCCAGTTTGTCTTTGCTACTCGTGGTCAATTTTAACTAGAGTAAGATTAGAAATTGGCTAGGAAATTAAATAGCGGTCAAGCACTCAAGCTAGTCTTTTTTACAAGCATTTGAATAGTAACAATAAGAATAACTTTGTAGAAAATATCCAATAGCTGCTTAAATGTCATGATTACTTTGCTTGTTGTTAATTTTGACTCAAAAGTTTTCATGTTGGTAATTTACTAACTAGTAGTTCAATAAAAATCAAAAAAATCAAATAAATCAATAAAAATGAAAAAAATCCGATTTAAATAAAAAAAATCGATTTTTTTTTTATTTTTTTATAGACATATTGCAGGTATTCAATTCAAGTAAAATGTCCTACTTTTGAATACCTGCAATAGGCCTCTAAATGTGGTCAAATTACAGTTTTAAATTAGCAGCTAGATTTCTACTTTTCCATCACTCTTTCAGACCTGTAACATGTCTATAATAGTGGTCAAATTGCAGTTTTAAATTAGCAGCTGGATTTCTACTTTTCTATCACTTTTGCAGACCTGTAACATGTCTATAAAAATGGTAAAATTACAGTTCTAAATTAGCAGTTGCATTTCTACTTTTCCATCACTTTTTCAGGCCTGTAACATGTCTATAAATGTGGTCAAATTTCAGTTTTAAATTAGCAGCAGGATTTCTACTTTTCTATCACGTTTGCAGACTTGTAACATGTCTATTAAAATGGTGAAATTACAGTTCTAAATTAGCAGCTGGTATTTCTAATTTTTCATCACTTTCACAGACCTGTAACATGTTCATAAATATAGTCAAAATGCAGTTTTAAATTGGCAGCTGGAATTCTACTTTTGCATCACTTTTGCAGACCTGTAACATGTCTATAAATGTGGTCAAATTGCAGTTTTAAATTAGCAGCTGGATTTCTACTTTTCTATCCCTATTGCAGACCTGTAACATGTCTATAAAAATGGTCAAATTACAGTTTTAAATTAGCAGCAGGATTTCTACTTTTCTATCACGTTTGCAGACCTGAAACATGGTCTTTAAATGGTCAAATTACAGTTCTAAATTAGCAGCTGGATTATTACATTTCCATCACTTTTGCAGACCTGTAACTTGTCTATAAAAACGGACAAATTACAGTTTTTTAACTAGCAGCTGGTATTTTCTACTTTTTGCATAGCGTTTGCAGATTGCGCTGCATATTTCTGCCAGCTAGATCAGTTAACAGTTAACAACGAAAATTAAAATCGGCAGTCAATTTGCAGTGTCTAGAATGCGTGAATTTTTCCCGTTTTTTTGAGGCTGCAAAAATGTAGCCGCCTCAATGTAACATTATAAAAAAACGTCTTGTTTAGACCAAGGCCGAAAAAACAAACGATATGTGTGAGGTTTATCATTTGACTGAAGTTTCAGATATTGCAATTGTTTTAGTTATTTTTATCCATTTAATCCTTAATCAATATTAAATTCAATCAACTGATTTTACTGATCCATTCCCTCTAAATTAATTGAAAAATTACATATCTACGCTTTTTCAAGAACAATTACATTTTCCGAAAACATTTTATCATGAAATTAATTATTTTGAAGGGAGTACGTGTTGAGGGGTCAATATTGAATATTTGAAATATTCTACTGACTTTCTAAAAAGAGCAGGTGAACTTTGACATAATTCGAAAGGAAAATGTAAATATTTAATAGTGGATGCCAAACAAGGGTGTTGCATGAATTTATACATTTAATTTCGTTAATCGAAATGGTACATTTCTATTGTCGCCTCTATGAAGAAAAGATTGCACTGCAATTTCCCTCTCCGTGCTTTAGAATTTCTTGGTCATAATTCAGTCTTCATTTGAAACGTCATTTCTACATTGTTGGCGCTACTTGTACACCGGTTACGTATTACGTGTAATCATTTTAGTACGCATAAAGACCATTTCGGAAAACACACAGGGGCGAGGCCACCATTGGGGTATTCTCCCTCACACCAAGGGTCACTGCCAGACTGTGCCAAAGTTCACTACAGGCAAGAGGCTAGTCAACTCTCACTGCCTATAGCGGGCTTCTAGGCAAGAGAGAGAGAAGACCTCAATGGTGGCATCACCCCTGTGTTTTAATTATCTGTATGTAATTTCCAAAATGGTCCACTCACTTACAAATGAACACCGATTACACTGAGTGATCGGTCCTTCAGGCGCTAGCGAGTGTCAAGCCACAACCGTAATCATTCATGTACACGAATGTTTTATAGTTTTAGGTTATTAAGGTTGGCGGGCAAGTCCGGAATAAGTTATTTATCATAATTTCTTGAACATCAGTCTTCTCAGAAACTTACTACAGATTTAAACTTTTTTGGTGCAAACTTCAAAATTTGTCATGCCAGCCTTAACTAAAACTATGCCCGTCAAGGTGCTTTCAAGTTAGTAATCGTCGACACGAAATCCCTTCAAAATAATTAATTTCATGATAAAATGTTTTCGGAAAATGTAATTGTTCTTGAAAAAGCGTAGATATGTAATTTTATCAATTAATTTAGAGGGAATGGATCAGTAAAATCAGTTGATTGAATTAAATATTGATTAAGGATTAAATGGATAAAAATAACTAAAACAATTGCAATATCTGAAACTTCAGTCAAATGATAAACCTCACACATATCGTTTGTTTTTTCGGCCTTGGTCTAAACCAAGACGTTTTTTATAATATCTGTCACTTCAGTCTTAATGTAATTAAAATTTGAATAATTTTATTTTTGCTTTACCGTCATATATTTGGGGTTGATCTATTTCTAATTCCTTAAAGAAGTACTTAATTATAGATAATTACATTTAACTTATATCCAATAACATTGATTTTCATAAGCATATGATGTTGTACTTTATTTATGAAAGTTTAACAAGATGGCCCCGGCCAAATTAGAGCCCCATCGTTTGTAAGGCTCCATCTATCGAGGACATTCTATCTTTGGAATAGGTATTAGTTACCCTTAATCCCCATCCATTTAAATCATCAATAAATCCCTATCACATTTAAAGCATCATAAATCATCAATAAAAGCACAATAAAATCACCAATGAAAGAAAATCTTCATTAGTGAATAGCCCCTCGACGCGTTGCTTTTAACAGTGCTAAAATGATTGCTTGGAACCACTAAATAATCCCTCAAGTACCTACAAACACCCACAAGTACCCGGGGCAAGTACCTACAAGCACCCACAAGTACCTACAAGCACCCACAAGTACCTACAAGCACCCACAAGTACCTACAAGCACCCACAAGTACCTACAAGCACCCACAAGTACCTACAAGCACCCACAAGTACCTACAAACACCCACAAGTACCCG
>JAEQBA010001671.1:0-175574 GCA_019434445.1 Phalangium opilio
TGGAAATCCCTTCGTAGACAAAGCTTAGATTATTATTATTATTATTAATGTCTGGACTCTGGTTACCCTTGAATTTTCTTAGTGGTCCCGTGGTTTTATTTTTAAACTGGTCATTTGCCCTGTGCCTTCGCCTTATTTCCCACGCTGGACAAGGAAGCATTTCTTTAAAGTGGACACTGGGCCAGCGACCCCTCTAGCCTGGAATAAATAAACTGGTCCATGACCACTGACCAGGGCGCGTCGTCTGCTAAATTGAACAAGTGGATAATTACAATATATTAGGTAATGTCTGGACTCTGGAAACTCTTTAATTTTCTTAGTGGTCCTGTGGACCACTGACCCCCCTCCGTTTTAATTTTTAAATTGGTCCAGGCAATTTTTAAACTGGTCATTTGCCCTGTTCCACCGCCTTATTTCCCACGCTGATGGCCATCATTGTTGTGTAAGAGACAGCGTTGCACAGCGTGGGAAATAAGACGGTGGCACAGGGCAAATGACCAGTTTAAAAATTGCCTGAACCAGTTTAAAAATTAAATCGGAGAGGGTCAGTGGTCCACAGGACCACTAAGAAAATTCAAGGGTTTCCAGAATCCAGACATTAGCTAATATATTGTAATTATCCACTTTTTCGATTTAGCAGACGACGCGCCCTGGTCGGTGGTCATGGACCAGTTTATTTATTCTAGGCGACAGGGGTCGCTGGCCCCATGGATTTATAATAGAATGGCCCCATGGATTTATAATAGAAGCTTACGCTTCCTGGATATTTCACTGTAGCCTTCAGTATGGCATTTTGATTTTAAACACATTTATGCCATAAAAATTCGCGCGCGTGGGGACTGGGGGCTGATGACGTAGAAATTGAGGCAAAATTTTTACTCTCGGAGCGCGTGTGTGCGCGCTTTTCTAAAAATTATTTGCTGGGCGCTATTAAAAATAAGAACTCGATCGCGTGAAAAACTTCCACCCCCTCTGAATTTGCCTAAATTTCTACGTCATCAGCCCTCCAGTCCCCACGCGGGCGAATTTTTATGGCATAAATGTTGTGCGCGTTTTAAGGCGAGTGGAATATCCAGGAAGCGTAAGCTTCTATTATAAATCCATGCTGGCCCAATGTCCAGTTTAAAAAAATCCTTATTTCCCACCCTGGCCTGGCAGCCCCATATTTGTTTAACCTGCCCATAGCCCACTCGATCACGCGTAACACGACGCAAGATGCAGAGCAGCGTCCGTGAGCATGGATCGAGTGGGCTATGCCCTACCTGACCAAGTCAGCTGACTTAGGTGAAATATTTATTAGTTCTATCATGAATCTATATAACTATGAATATAAAGCTGCGTTACGCTGTCTAACCGTTTGGGCGGGGATTAGCGAAAGGAGACATCAGTCACGTGCCTGATAGTGTTAGGAGCGGGAGAAGGGAGGTGGAGTCGGGGGGGTGTAAATTCGAAACGTCACTTCCTCTTGTCTCATGATTGGCTATTAGAGCTACGCAAAACGCGTCAAAGCTAGGAGGGTAACACCCAAATCAAATCGACATGATAGAAGGGGCATACGATAGAGCTGTATATTCATAGTTATAGTTATATAGATTCATGCTTCTATGCGACTTAATTCTAGACATTCTTGAACGAATCATCTAGTGAAAATTTTATAAGACAGGGTTCTGGCGCTGGGTTTTTTCTGAGCCAAATTTGCTTTTAAAATTTAAAAAAAATTCATTTCAACCTTTTTTCCTCTCTTCAGAAATTTAATAATGATAGTGTGTTACATATTTATCCAAAATTTATATTAATTAATTAACACACTGTACATCCGTATAATTTGTAATCTCGCGCTTGGAAGAGGCTGAATTAAAAATATTAATTTGATGACAGGAATCAGTGATGGTGTGATTGAATCTATCATTTATTTTGTCAGCAAAAAACCTATCTTCGTAGCGGGAAGTGTTGTCTAGAAATTAGGGAATGAATCCTTCTGCGTAGTTTGAATCTACTTTACACATCAAAAGTGTATCTAATTTAAACAAAAACGTTTATCCTCAATAGCGGTTATAAATAGTAATTAAAAACGTAACTGTTACCTAATAAAAATGATTGCAAGAGCCGGGATAAAAAACTGGTGTGTTAACAGAGTTTAGTGATTGTGTGATTTAATCTATCAATTATTTTACGACTAATTTAAACAAACAAAATGATCTACGCAGTGGTTACCGTTGGCCCATTGCATCAGATATAATCTCTGATTCTCTGTAGCGTTTATCGTTGGCAATCTGGCCATTGTTTATTGTTTTCTTAGGTAACGTTAGAATGAGCACAAAATAATTAATAATTCAATTGTTACCTAGTACAGATGATTGGAAGGACCTGAATTAAAAATATTGGTTGATTTGGTGACAGGGTTTAGTGACAGTGTGATTGAATCTATCATTTATTTTACCAGTAAAAACGTATATTCGTAGCGGTAACCGTTGCCTGACGGCACCAGTCGAGAAACCAGGGAACGAACCCTTGTGCGTAGTTTGCATTGATCTACTTTAAACAACAAAAAATGATTTAATTTAAACAAATTACCTAATTAGCGGCTATCGTTGACCGATGGCACCAGGTGAAACACCTTAAAACGAACGCAACACGGCCAATTGGTCTCTAGTCTAAAATGTACAATCAGCCTGTCTTGAACTTTTGACCGAGGCTTAGTGAAATAAGTGAATTTAAAAATTAACGGCTAAATCTTAACTTTAAATTCTTTTGTATTAAATTATAATGAAGTTTAACTTACGAGAATAAAATAAAATTGGGACTGATTAACCCCTTCTTTTAGATGAAAAGTGGAAAAATTCGCCTTAAGCTCGTCCATAAACAGAGCGGACGACGCATTTAGTAAACAAAAAACTTCGCTCTATTAGCGGTAAAACAGCGTAAGTCCAACAGTACGTTTCTCTATGATTTTAGCTAGGACTATACCACGTAAGTCCAACAGAATAAAAGGTCGTAAGTTTAAGTATGTGCTTAAAAATACAAAAAGTAATACTTAATATTAATTGTTTTGAATAAAACTTCGAAAGGCACCAGAAAAGTGTTCAACCTTTCATTTAAAACCATTTTCAGACCTATCGAATAAATAGTCTTCAAAAAATGGTCGCGACCATTTGGCTATCACAGCAAACATTTCCCATGTTATTCCTATGGGAAAATTTCCTTTTTTTGCCAAAATGTCTGAATTTTTTTATTGAAATGAAAACCACCCTTAGCAACTTTATTTTCTATAATAAAAACTAATGGAGGGATCTCTTTGAAATTTTAACCACATATTAAGGGTCCGAATTTTAGTTCAGTGGAATTTTTTCAAAGCAGTAACCATGATAGGAAAAAAGTTACATCGAATCAAAAAACCACCCTTATACATTAAACGCAGTATGAGGTCTTATCTAAGAGAGCAACCGCTCTCTCAGAATAAATAATCGATTATTCACTAATTTACGGATAAGGGATGGATAATGCCGAGCTCTAATTAGTATTGATTTCAGCTTTAGGTTTGAATTTTAATGGTTGTCAAACAAACATCAGTTTCGTGTTCTTGTGTGTTAATGCGTTTTAATGATTGGTTGGGATTGGTTTTTTGAACTCCTATAAATTACCTTCCACCTTATACAAAATATCCTCCTATTAATTTGCTGCCACCTTTTCCAAAATATTCTGATATTGATTAGCTGCCACCTTCTCCAAAATATTCTCCTATTAGCTGCCACCTTTTCCAAAATATTCTCCTATTAATTAGCTGCCACCTTTTCCAAAATATTCTCCCATTAATTAGCTGCCACCTTTTCCAAAATATTCTCCTATTAATTAGCTACCACCTTTTCCAAAATATTCTCCTATTAATTACCTACCACCTTTTTCAAAATATTTTCCTATTAATTAGCTGCCGCCTTTTTCAAAATATTCTGATATTGATAAGCTACCACCTTTTCCAAAATATTCTCCTATTAATTAGCTGCCACCTTTTCCAAAATATTCTCCTATTAATTAGCTGCCACCTTTTCCAAAATATTCTCCTATTAATTACCTACCACCATTTCCAAAATATTTTCCTATTAATTAGCTGCCACCTTTTCCAAAATATCCTCCTAATAATTAGCTGCCACCTTTTCCAAAATATTCTCCTATTAATTAGCTGCCACCTTTTCCAAAATATTCTCCCATTAATTAGCTGCCACCTTTTCCAAAATATTCTCCTATTACCTACCACCTTTTCCAAAATATTTTCCTATTGATTCGCTGCCACCTTTTCCAAAATATCCTCCTAATTATTAGCTGCCACCTTTTCCAAAATATTCTCCTATTAATTAGCTGCCACCTTTGCCAAAATATTCTCCTATTAATTAGTTGCCACCTTTTCCAAAATATTCTCCTATTAATTACCTACCACCTTTTCCAAAATATTTTCCTATTACTTAGCTGCCACCTTTTCCAAAATATCCTCCTAATAATTAGCTGCCACCTTTTCCAAAATATTTTCCTATTGATTCGCTGCCACCCTTTCCAAAATATCCTCCTAATAATTAGCTGCCACCTTTTCCAAAATATCCTCCTAATAATTAGCTGCCACCTTTTCCAAAATATTCTCCTATTAATTAGCTGCCACCTTTTCCAAAATATTCTCCCATTAATTAGCTGCCACCTTTTCCAAAATATTCTCCTATTACCTACCACCTTTTCCAAAATATTTTCCTATTGATTCGCTGCCACCTTTTCCAAAATATCCTCCTAATTATTAGCTGCCACCTTTTCCAAAATATTCTCCTATTAATTAGCTGCCACCTTTGCCAAAATATTCTCCTATTAATTAGTTGCCACCTTTTCCAAAATATTCTCCTATTAATTACCTACCACCTTTTCCAAAATATTTTCCTATTACTTAGCTGCCACCTTTTCCAAAATATCCTCCTAATAATTAGCTGCCACCTTTTCCAAAATATTTTCCTATTGATTCGCTGCCACCCTTTCCAAAATATCCTCCTAATAATTAGCTGCCACCTTTTCCAAAATATTCTCCTATTAATTAGCTGCCACCTTTGCCAAAATATTCTCCTATTAATTAGTTTCCACATTTTCCAAAATATTTTCCTATTAATTAGCTGCCACCTTTTCCAAAATATTTTCCTATTAATTAGCAGCCACTTTTTCCAAAATATACTCTTATTAATTTGCTGCCACCTTTTCCAAAATATATTCCGCGAACCAGTCCATAACCTGAGGATCACAAACGGTTATGAAACGCTGTAGTACTAAACCGCTGGTTGGGAAAATAGCGCTGTATTGAGAAACGCGGAAACAGCAACCGCGGTTTTGCTTCCACGCGGTTTTGCAAACCGCTGTTTTGGGCTCCGCTTTATTCCAAAACGCTATTTTGAAAACCGCTCAACTACCCGTGAACCATATTTCTTTCTTATAGGTTCAAATAGTTAAGTCATAGATTGTAAAGGCTTGGGTTAATGCAGGAATATTAAACTTAACACGGTTTGATAATAATAACATCTGAAACATTAATAATCGAGAATGGAGCCGATTTTTTCTTTTTAGTTTTATCGCTAGGCTTCTTTGAGCCTTTGGTTCGTGGTTTGAAACACGTTCCGCTTTTGTAAGTTAAGCTTTTAAACGCTTACTTTTGGCAAACGTTTAGGTTGTTTACGCATTCTTTTGTCAAACGTTTAGGTTTTGAACGCATTCTTTGGTCAAACGTTTAGGTTTTGAACGCATTCTTTGGTCAAACGTTTAGGTTTTGAACGCATTTAGTTTCAAACTCCCAAGAAAATTTAATTGCTCGTATCTTCTATAATACAATTGATATATAATGGGCGAATGATTTAAACTATAAAAAGGAAAATTATTCATTACTTTATGCACGTATTAACCTTTCTGGTATGTTATCGATTGGGCGTGTTATCAAAACAGCATTGTCCAAAACGGCTTTTTCAAAATCGCGTTTGCCATTATAGCCATTTCTCGTTTCAGCGCATTTTGATTACAGCGTTTATATCTTGAGCGTTGTTTCGTATTGTTGAAGGTATAAGTATAAGAGCTCGGCATTATCTATCCATTATCCACGTTATTTTATCCATAATCCAGAATTATCAACAGAAGTTGTATATTAAATCGAATTATGTCCACAACATTTATCTATAAATAATCGATTATTCACTAATTTACGGATAACGGATGGATAATGCCGAGCTCTAATTAGTATTGATTTCAGCTTTAGGTTTGAATTTTAATGGTTGTCAAACAAACATCAGTTTCGTGTTCTTGTGTGTTAATGCGTTTTAATGATTGGTTGGGATTGGTTTTTTGAACTCCTATAAATTACCTTCCACCTTATACAAAATATCCTCCTATTAATTTGCTGCCACCTTTTCCAAAATATTCTGATATTGATTAGCTGCCACCTTCTCCAAAATATTCTCCTATTAGCTGCCACCTTTTCCAAAATATTCTCCTATTAATTAGCTGCCACCTTTTCCAAAATATTCTCCCATTAATTAGCTGCCACCTTTTCCAAAATATTCTCCTATTAATTAGCTACCACCTTTTCCAAAATATTCTCCTATTAATTACCTACCACCTTTTCAAAATATTTTCCTATTAATTAGCTGCCGCCTTTTTCAAAATATTCTGATATTGATAAGCTACCACCTTTTCCAAAATATTCTCCTATTAATTAGCTGCCACCTTTTCCAAAATATTCTCCTATTAATTAGCTGCCACCTTTTCCAAAATATTCTCCTATTAATTACCTACCACCATTTCCAAAATATTTTCCTATTAATTAGCTGCCACCTTTTCCAAAATATCCTCCTAATAATTAGCTGCCACCTTTTCCAAAATATTCTCCTATTAATTAGCTGCCACCTTTTCCAAAATATTCTCCCATTAATTAGCTGCCACCTTTTCCAAAATATTCTCCTATTACCTACCACCTTTTCCAAAATATTTTCCTATTGATTCGCTGCCACCTTTTCCAAAATATCCTCCTAATTATTAGCTGCCACCTTTTCCAAAATATTCTCCTATTAATTAGCTGCCACCTTTGCCAAAATATTCTCCCATTAATTAGCTGCCACCTTTTCCAAAATATTCTCCTATTAATTAGCTACCACCTTTTCCAAAATATTCTCCTATTAATTACCTACCACCTTTTTCAAAATATTTTCCTATTAATTAGCTGCCGCCTTTTTCAAAATATTCTGATATTGATAAGCTACCACCTTTTCCAAAATATTCTCCTATTAATTAGCTGCCACCTTTTCCAAAATATTCTCCTATTAATTAGCTGCCACCTTTTCCAAAATATTCTCCTATTAATTACCTACCACCATTTCCAAAATATTCTCCTATTAATTAGTTGCCACCTTTTCCAAAATATTCTCCTATTAATTACCTACCACCTTTTCCAAAATATTTTCCTATTACTTAGCTGCCACCTTTTCCAAAATATCCTCCTAATAATTAGCTGCCACCTTTTCCAAAATATTTTCCTATTGATTCGCTGCCACCCTTTCCAAAATATCCTCCTAATAATTAGCTGCCACCTTTTCCAAAATATCCTCCTAATAATTAGCTGCCACCTTTTCCAAAATATTTTCCTATTGATTCGCTGCCACCCTTTCCAAAATATCCTCCTAATAATTAGCTGCCACCTTTTCCAAAATATTCTCCTATTAATTAGCTGCCACCTTTGCCAAAATATTCTCCTATTAATTAGTTTCCACATTTTCCAAAATATTTTCCTATTAATTAGCTGCCACCTTTTCCAAAATATTTTCCTATTAATTAGCAGCCACTTTTTCCAAAATATACTCTTATTAATTTGCTGCCACCTTTTCCAAAATATATTCCGCGAACCAGTCCATAACCTGAGGATCACAAACGGTTATGAAACGCTGTAGTACTAAACCGCTGGTTGGGAAAATAGCGCTGTATTGAGAAACGCGGAAACAGCAACCGCGGTTTTGCTTCCACGCGGTTTTGCAAACCGCTGTTTTGGGCTCCGCTTTATTCCAAAACGCTATTTTGAAAACCGCTCAACTACCCGTGAACCATATTTCTTTCTTATAGGTTCAAATAGTTAAGTCATAGATTGTAAAGGCTTGGGTTAATGCAGGAATATTAAACTTAACACGGTTTGATAATAATAACATCTGAAACATTAATAATCGAGAATGGAGCCGATTTTTTCTTTTTAGTTTTATCGCTAGGCTTCTTTGAGCCTTTGGTTCGTGGTGTAGAATTTATTTTACTTTCCAAGTAAAAATTTCTCTATTCTTTTCAGCATCATTATCCTAATCAAATTAGATATTTAAAATTGATAAGTCATTAAATAATTTCCCACTTTTACCAGTTCCAAATATTCCTCTAGAATGGATGAGAGTTTTTGAAAGTTTTGGCAAAACGTGCTCTTTGAATTTTCTATATTTAGAAGTAAATCCATTTCAGCTTCAAGCTATGGTCAATGTATTTCACCAAGTAAATAGCGTTATCCATTTAAGCAATTAGGTTTTAAACCACTTACAAAGCGCACATCCTTAAAATGAGGGAATTTTTCAACAATGTCTTCAAATATAATGGATTCTTTTTCAATCCAGTTACGCCTCTTCGTGAATGTTTGGCGGGTTAGTTTGAGCAGCTTCGGAATATCTTTATCAATTTCGCTAAATTCTACTTGAATTTGAAGAATGGCATCCTCATACGACAACTCAGTTTCAGAAGTTTCGATTTCAACAGTGTAAGACGTTCCTTTGCCAAGAATGTTTCGACGTTTGCTGTATCCATGTTTGATCACCTCAGAACTTCTTTCTTCAAACCTCCTTTCTCTCAATTTTTCCAGCATCCTAATATGCCTTATTTTTGTTGAGAGCTTGTCGATTAAAAACCTCTGAGAAAACTATTACAAAAGTTAATACTTAATGAAATAAAATACCATAATTTTCATAAAAAATGTTTTTACTGACGTGACTGCTCTAATCAACGTGTATGCATGGATATTTTCGAAGCATCATTTTGCCTATAACTTCGTACTG
Source organism: Phalangium opilio (assembly GCA_019434445.1). NCBI lineage: Eukaryota > Metazoa > Arthropoda > Arachnida > Opiliones > Phalangiidae > Phalangium > Phalangium opilio. The sequence goes on from JAEQBA010001671.1 coordinate 9,081, forward strand.
ATGTTTTGTTCTTATGTCGAATTTGTCGAGAAGCCCATATACGCAAGTTCCTTGAAGAGATCTTTAAAAAACCCCCTAGGCTTTCCCTCTCTTAACCTTTTTTCAAATGAAGTCTGAAAACTCTGGCAAGTGTAGCGGATCTTGCTCTTTTTGGATGGATGCAGTATTGTCAGTGATATCCTGTGATTAAAATATTTTGCATAAAAAAGGGTAAATAGAAAACTATAGTGCCGCGAGCTTAGTTTTTCCCCCATTTCTGGTTTCCTCAAGTCTTAAATGGCTCTTTGATTACAAAGACGGTATAGCTTGTGAAACGTTTAATCAAATATAAACATTACCACGATATTTATCTGATCTTCCGCAATTAATGAAATCGGAGATGCCGGTTCAACAGGTGCCATAATAGTGTATTCATCCTTAGGAACATCTAAATTGGATATATCAACCGAAACATCTTGAACATGAAGAGTCTGCAATAAAAACATATATGTGTCAATTTTAAAACCGAATAAATTAAACTCTTTTTCAACAATTCAATTAAGTTTCAATACCTGAACATCAGGGGAAACCTGAACTTCTGAGGAATGCAATCGTTTCGGTGAAGGTTCAATTGCATTTGATTTGTAAATTTAATTTCCACTTAGAATCATAATAGTGTCACTTCTAAAATGTGATAAAATGTCCCATTCATCAACTTCTGTACCATCGCTCTCTATAACGGCTTTTACGCCATGTGTTGGCGATAAACAAAGCTTTGCACACGCTAAAAATGAAAAAATCTATTAATTCAACGAAGTAATTTTTTATTTGCAGTTTAAAATTCACTCGCCATAGATAGAAAAGATCATTTATGACAAGTCATAATCGATAAATCCACAAATAGCATTAATTTGCTTTTGGAATCTCTACATTTTGAAAATTTTAAAGGAAAAATTTAAAACTGTATTTACCAAGTTTAATGAAATTTTCTGTAACCACAGCGTTTCTGAGCTTACCGTTAGAGGTTGTTATTTTGAAAAGCATTATGGCGTAATCTGCAACAGAAACAATTTATGTGGAACTATAAATTTTTAAGGCAAATATTATCATGGGAATAGCGTGTTATAATAATGCATAAACAACTTGATTTTACGCATTTTTCCTAGCTCATTTACTTAAACGAATTCCAAATTTGCGGTAATATAAAGCATTACCTAAAATTTTCCCCTCTTATATGAGCAATTTGACGCCATTTAAATAAAAGATCCATAATTGGCATTAACAATCTTTTACCAGTTTAAGGTTTTTTTTAAAACGTACCGATTTAAATGACCGTCAAAATATTCTAATTCCGCTAAAAGACCACTAACGTAACATGAAAGGTTGATACAAACTAAATTCAATACTATCATGAAGGTCGGACCTTCTTCTTCGGTATATTTTTGAACAAGAACTGTATTTTGTCGTACGAGTGTCCATTAATTCTAATAGCTGGGCTGACATGCATGGAATTCGCCACTTTAGAGTTTCAAGCTGCGCATGACCAGAGACTGCAGCACCCCTATCGGTGAACGTTTGAAGCCCTTAGTATGTAAATTGTGGCGTCTGCTAAATTTGACATTGAATAGAGATCTCCCAGTCAATAGGTCATAGACTTCTTTTTTAAAGACGTCACAACTATACAAATCTCTGAATATATTTGATGTTACAAGATTAAAGATTTTAAATGGACATAAATAATAACAAAGGTATATTAGATGTTAGTAAATGGAGAAATCTCGATATGGATTACAAAAGCAACTGGGCTTGGATTAAGTCACTGGAATCTCAGGGTTATCTGCAGCTTCCAGATGATACTACTTCAACAGGAAAATTATGTCAGTGGATAAACCCAGGAGGGAATAGTATAAATTATCCGAAAAAAATAACAGATTTGGAAATAGTCAAGCGAACACGTGGCAAACTTCTTAAACCTAAAAACAAGTTTAAAAGCAGATATGACCCAAGAAGGGTTAGCTGAAGGGTGGTTTACCAAAACAAGATGTTGAGGCTTTACCAAAGACTTGTTCTAACAAATTCTACAAGCGCATTTGTCCACAATTTCGAAAATTTACCTGTCGATTCTATTGAAAATCCAGTTTATAGTTTGCAATAGCAAGGCCCCTACTCTACAAACACTATCAACTCTTTCAAACACTAGTGAAAATGATGAGGCACTAACTAGTCGTAAAGATGTACCATCATCAGATCAAACCTCACACTCAGTTTTCAAATCGATGACAAACTTCCTACACCCAAGAAAGAACGTAAAAATGTTTCTGGGACCTCGCATTGGAAGTCCTCACAAAAGTGCTGATCATATTTTTGATAACTCTCCTTCGCTACACTCTGAAACGTTCTATCAGGCTGTATGGAAATATGTCATAGAAAACTATCCAATTTTAACTAAAGAGCAAATTGAAAACATCGAGGAGAAGACCAGGCAACAGTCGTCAACTGAAGACTGGATTTTGGAAATACGCCATATCATCAAACTTTAGCATACTGGCCAAATGCACCACACAACCTGATAAACGGTTAAAAAGCCTTTTGTATGGAAAACCTCTTGACCATTGCCGGCAATACGCCACGGGAAAGAACTAGAGGAAACTGCAGTGCTAAATTATGTTAATTTCAAGAGCCAATAAGGAAATCCTGTGCAAGTTACAAAAAGTGGCTCAGTTGTTAGTAGTTTGTTCCATTTCTTAGCGGCATCTCCAGATGTATGAGTAAATATCTCAAAATCAGGGGCTTTTGGAGATAAAATGTCCTTGCTCGAAGAAAAATTGCAGCGTTTCAGATTGTTTAAAGAAAAAACCTTTTATCTTAAAGAAGAAAATACTCATATCACTCCCAAAAAGGTTCAAAACTATTATTACCAAATTCAAGGTCAAATGTTCGTCACCTTGGTGTGATTTTTTCGTCTATCTCGGTAAGAATAGAGATCAGCAAGTTTGTATTAGGATAAAAAAGATGATGAATTTATGAAAAACATGTTGGATAGGCTGTGTTATTTTTTCTTGTACGCATTCGTGCCTGAAATGATGTTAAAGCGGGTTGAAAGAAACCTACCTCTCTATGAGGAAGAAAAATATAAACCCTTCTCTAAGATAGGTAAGAGCCACGCTGTCTCAAAAATAAGAAACATTTACACTTAAAAGTCATCACTGTGATATATTTAATTTTAACAAAACATTGAATGATTCATAATTTTTTTCACGCAGCTGTAAGTTAAGTATTTGACTGTATTTCTCATGGAATGAATTAAATTTTACTATTTGTTAGCAGATTTTTTAATTATATTATCAACAATCATCTTCTAGAAGTGACAAATCTGAGCCTCTAATAAGAGCTGGAAAAAAATTTGTAAGTAGGGAGCACACTGTAATAATTTTTTCTGCCTCATCAGCCATTGAGAGAGGTATCGCACCATCAAATATGTGAAATGTTTTAACTCGTCGGATTGCCCTCTCTACGTGGACCATAACTTTTGCTATACTTCTTGATTTTAACACATCATCCACTGACATTTGTGGGTTTTTACTTGCGAAAAACATTGGAGGAATAAGTAGCCCTACTACTTCTGGCATAATCTCTTGTATGTCAAAACCCTTGTCCACCATGACATCATCACCAGGATCCATAAGATGAAGGACTTTACAGTCTTGAACGATAAACTTGTCTGATGTGGCTCCAACGTAAAGCTTTGATTCAAATGTTATCGTTCCTGCCGGAAAGATTCCTATTAGGCATTTAGAAGTGTTGTAGTTCTTGTATGATGAAAAGGTCGCTCTTTGTGCCAATATGGATGACGGTCGCTCAACTCTGAACTCTGTACAATCTAGGATGATACGGGTGTGGGGGAACTCATGAAATGAAATAGGAGTAGTCAAGCGAGTCTTAGTTTGGGTTGGAAAAGGGCACAAACCCTTCAGTTCGTAGTTTAACAAGTGTATCCACGTAGTTTTTATAAGAGAGATTGATGCTTCTGACAGAGAGAAAATCCTTGATAGCAAAAAATGTATCTGTGTTATGAGTAAGATGCGAGCCCAGTTTGGGCTGGGGTTGCTTATGTAGGGGAGCTGGATACTGTACACCCCTGATAAAGGGTATAAGTCGCATGATTTTATGAGACTGAAACTTACTTTCAAACAGCAGGCCTGGCAGGCAGACATTTTTCCCTTCAATTCTGCGATATGGAAGAAATGCGCTTTTGTCAGGAAATCCTTGTGATCTTGCGCATTTCCTTACGCACGCTTATAACACGGGGATCAAAGGGATGTAGAACACAAACCTGCTTGTTTTGGGCGCCGTGATGAAACTATCACTATTTTACTTTTAATTTAGGAAAAAATGAATCTGTGTTATGAGTAATATGCGAGCCCAGTTGGGGTTGTCAAGTACGCCATTCTCACAAAAACCAAAAATTAAAGCCATGGATTACAACATCGCTAAGGAAAAGAGACGCTTTGTCCAAACAAGTAAAGAGTGAACCATTTAATGGAAATCTTAAGAATTTTGCTAAGTTATACAGAAATAAGCTACATTCAATAATTAGAACGGCGAAATATAGTTATTTCAAAAATAAGGTGTCTCAAGCTGCTAGCGATCCAAAGTCTATTTGGCGAATAATAAATGAAACAGCTAAAAAGGCAAAAAACTAGACCTGATCAAGGAAATAATAAACGACGATGAAATTTTTAACTCTAAAAAATAACTCTAAAGAAATCGTAAATGTGTTTGATAAGTTTTTTGCTTCGGTAGGCCCAAACTTGGCCAGAAATATACTGACTAATTCTGACAGAACACTTAGTGACAATACACCAAATAATGCTAAAAGCCTGTTTTTTTCCCAATCTCACCGAATGACGTCGAAGTTGTAATTGGCGAATTATAAAACCTGAGCTCGAGTGGACACGATAAAATTAGCGTAAAAACTTTAAAGATACTTCGAAAAGACATTTCCTTGCCATTAACGAGTATAATTAACCAATCACTATCTACAGGAACTTTTCCCACAATCTTTAAAAGATCTATAATCATACCTATCTATAAATCCGGAGATAAAAAACACAGGAAATTAAAGACCTATAACACTGTGAGTAATATTTCCAAAATAATTAAAAAATAGTAAAAATAGAGGGGTGGTGGCTAGCCCCTATGCCACAGCTAACCTACAGCGACCTATCCTAACTATTACCGTTAACCTCTGCAAGTTTTGATGGAAAGGAGAAACCGGGTTAGACCGCGGAGGAAAACTCCTTTTAACAAGTGGGGAGAGAACTTGCAATTAAAAATAGGTTATCTTTTTAAGTAGATAATTGGTAAACCTCGATATTTGAATTGCATCGAGTTCAAGGGACATCCTTTAATTAACCATTTCGGCCATCACTAATATTTAAACTAAATTTCAATTAAATGGTTCACAAGCTTTGGGAAAAGATTAAGTTTTGAAATGAGTTAAATTCTTAAAATTAATAATAAAAACTGTCTTTGTAGACAAAGGCGGGAAAAAGTAAGAGATAAGTGTAGAAAATTAAATGCCTGAAGTAACAGATATTCAATTTTCACTTTTGAAGACATGATTATAAAACATCTATTATTTGAAAAAATTCTTATCTTAGTTTTTTTTCACCAAAATTACTTTAGTAAAAATATTTTAATATGACACTTATATATCATTTTAAAAATAATACGTGTTTTCCATTTTTTTCTCAAATATTCCAATCAGGTTGAGCCCTATAAGGAGAATAAAATGGAAAGAAAAACGTTAATAGCTGATAAAGTAAAAACCGTATCAAAACAAGAAGTGTTCGTTAATTTCAAAGTTTTCGAAGTTTCAAAAATTGACGTAATGTATAGCTCTCTAAAGATCACGATCAACCTACAGATCTTTTCGACACTAGTATCAACATCACAATAAAACTGCCTATGTTACTTTCCGCTTCGCAATATTTCTCATTTAAAAATATAAAAATTAAACTTGTAAATCTCATTTTTTTCAGATATGCAAGTATTTGAACCTTCTTAAAGACCATGTCAGTCTCTCTTCCCTGGTAAAACGTAGTATCAAGCTAGTATCCTTTAAAAAATTCTTGAAGAAGCCTTTTTCTAGAGCTAAGATTGGGAGCAAAATACTAGGGTAAATAATGTTAAAAAAGTTTTCCGCATATGAAATTTTGGTGAAAAAAACTAAGATAAGAATTTTTTCAAATAATTGATGTTTTATAATCATGTGTTCAAAAGTGAAAATGTAATATCTGTTACTTCAGGCATTTAATTTTCTACACTTATCTCTTACTTTTTCCCATCTTTCTCTACAAAGACAGTTTTTATTAATATCTGTTACTTCAGTCTTAATATTAATTAAAATAGTTTAGAAACTTTAGGAGAGAAAACGTTTTAGGGCGTTGCACTTACATTAGTTAAAGCTTTTGAACTGACCAAGCATCTATTACATAACTTCAAACCTCACTGCTTTACTTGACAATCAACGTCCAGTCAAACTAAAATTGCTATCCCGTCATTTTCGCGTGCAAAAAAACAGAGCAAGCGGTAGTTATACCACAAAAGATTAAGTAGGCCTGTGCACAAAAAGATTCCATAGATCTGAGCACCAACAGATGTCTTAGAATTGAGCACCAGCACAAGTCATATGCTTATCGGTAGTCTAGCTTAATTACCCGCAATCGGTAATCTAACTTAATTAGGGACCGTCCATAAACTACGTCACGCGAAAAAAAGCATTTTCTGACCCCCCCGTCCCCCCAGATCACGCTTCGTCACGCTTTTCTCAGACCCCTCCCCTAAAAACCACGTCACATTTCTTTAATCCCCCCTCCGCACTATGATTTGTCTTAATTTACAAATTTAATTTGATTAATTTTTTGAGTGATATGCCGCCCTCTCAGAAATATTTTGCTCGGCTGAAAATTCAAGTTCTCTTCCGTTTTAAGCTTTTTCCCTCTGATTGACCTTTAGAATTTTAATGTCTGGATGTTCTTTTTAAAAGCTTCAAAAAAGTTCCATAAAGCTTAGTTAAAGGGGCACACTTTTTAGGTTTCGACACTGTCACCGGAAACAGACTAATCGAGATTGAGATTTAGAAAATTTGCCCAGAATCGAAACCATTTCAATCGGTAGGGGGATTTGATTCATCTTCACAAATAATTGGGGAAAGGTTTAGTTAGTAGAGACATCTACGATTTATGATACAGTTTGTGCAATTTTCTTTCTGATAAAAACCTTCAGAAGTACATTAGGGCGGTGGGAGCTGGTTTTATTTGGTCTTGATGGTTGTAAAGCATAATAAAACTTGTGCCTACATTCTGAAAAACAGAGATATTAAGAGTTTATTAACTTCATATATAAATTTGAAACAAGATAAACTTGCCTTAAAAAGTAACAACAATTGATTTCCTTGACCATAGTTTTTAATTATACCATAATAATTAAAGCACTTTATCTGATATTAAGAAAATCCGAAATCATAATGTTAAACTCGATGGAGCTTATAATTACGAGGTGGATAAATTTTTGCGAGTTAGACCCAAGGTTTCGCGACCAAGAGGGTACACCTTTTCACAACCTAACTGTACAGCACTAGCAAAGGCTGAAAAGGTATAGTATCTCATTTCGCGTAGTGTAAAGTTAAGTTGACCTTTTTGTATAGGTTTAAAAAAATCTTTTTAAACCACACGCTAGCATCACGCGCCAGCACGTGCGACATTTCATTAAAGTTTCAATTCAAGTCTCGCGCTTAATTTCACCATTTTGATTCTCTAATTATGTTCACGTGATTTTTTAAAACCTTTTTGGCCTATTTTTCTCTTTCTAAGCCTAAGGTTAAGTGATCACAATGCAATAGATGGAGAATTTTTATAATATTCTTGTAATTATCAACTACTTCAACCAACGTGGTTTCAACGAATATTTAGAATAATTTTTTTTATACAGTGTATTGTACTTTCCGACAGTTCCAAATGTAAGTTACGATTTAGTGAAATACAGAACTATATAATTATTGTTAAAGAAAGGTCGACTGAGCTTGACAATTACAGAACCAATTTTTCCAAAATAGCGTTTTCCCCTAGAAAACGAGTTTTGCTTCGAGTCCTTAAAAACTGCATTTATACACAATCCTTGGCGACACTTTTTCAAACCCACAAAGGGCCAGAAATTAAAAATTATTAAATGTATTGCAATATGAAATTAAGTTTAATCAATATAAGAAATTGGGTTTTAATTGCGTAGTTTAAGCATTTGTTATGATTAGAAATTTTACAACAAAAATGGGTATAAATGCGGCGTTTTGGATCAAAGAGCTAAAATCAAGGAAGTTTAAAACTCATACAGGGTGTAACAACACGCATAGTGAACATTTATTCTGAATGTATGATAAATGTCAGAAATACGACACTGCATTTAAAGTCACAAATCATAATGACGGGTCTCATTTTAGGATTAGTAAAGCGAAATTTTAATCGAAATAAGTGTTCTTACCTGTTCGACCCTGAAAAGTTAAAATGCTTAAAGCTCATTTTGTATTTTTTCGCCTAAATTATTTGACATGGATAAGTTTTTACGAGAACAATTTCGTACGTGAAAATCTAAGCTCCCTTATCTCGAAGGTAGGGTGTTCGGCCGTTTGCACCTTATATACCAAAATATGAAAATCTATATTGCAATGGTTTGCAAATAATTACCCGCTAATTTAAAATATGCATTAAATGAAACCAAAAAATAATTATTTGAAAGACTGGTATACCACGAGTAATTTGAAAATTGTCGACAGATGGCAGGTAATCCCAGTTTTTTTATATATTTAATTACTTAATTATAGACTTTTTTAAAATAAAGTACCCAAATGCATAATAAATTTACAAATTCGAATAAGATAAATAATTAAATTAGTATTCTAACATTGAAATGAAACAAGCTATAGGTGGCAGGTATCTCATAATCAGGGAAAAAAACCAAAACAGCTATGGTTAACCCCTTCCCTTAATCCACGCGGCCACGTGAAAAATGGGTTCGCGTTCAGTTAGCAGTGCACGCATAATTCAAACAGTGGTGTCGCAAAGCATGGAGATAGGAGGGTGCTTTTTGTCACCGGTAACTTCTGTTTCGCGTTTCTGAACGCGATCTCGGTAACGGAGAGTCGAGCCGCGTGTGTAGTCATTTCGTCATCGTGCGCTTTTTATCCTAGTCGTCTCTGGCGAACGGACAGCTGAGCTGACGCGCTTTAGTAGACAAAGTTTTGGAGAACGTAGCCGTTAAACAGTGTTTTCAACTGGAGTTCGAAACGATTTCAGGTATTTACTTTATTTTTCTCTTATAATTATTATCGGCAAAGGTTTATTTATTATATTATGTACCATAGATCATCGTAACGTGTCGTTACGTATGTAAATCTTTCATTTTTGGTTAGGCCTAGCTTTGAGTAAGGTGGACACTAGAAAAGGGGGGTTTTCCCAGTCTCACCCTCTCAGACTTGTTGCGTACCGTAAATAGGCAAAGGCTTAGATGAAAATCGTGTTAGCTAAATTGAAAAAGCAATCTTGAAATTTATATTATATTATTCAATTAATTTTAAAACTTGAACATGATTGGGTAGAGTATATGTTAGAGAGATTAAAGGAAAGGTTCAGGCAAGATAATATTATGCCTTAAAAGAACGGTTTTTTTTCTAAAAATAGAAGGGAAAATAGTTAAATGGATAAAGATTGCGCGCGAGGAAATTTTTTTCACGCTATAGGACAGACACCTCCCAATCTCGAACAACAGCTTATTCTGTTTAATTAATAACTATATTTTACAGGGTGTATCGAGTATCTGTGAAATTGCCAAGGACAGGGTGTATCAGTGAAACTGCCAAGAAGCGAAAGTAATGTTCAAATTTTGAACTTTCATTGTTTTATAGAGTCCGCGATAAAGTTCTTTAATTTATATCGCTTTTGTTAAGTATGAGCGATGCTAGGCAGTCCAAGAGAAATGGAATTAATTATGATAAGGATAGTGAATTTGGTTTATCTAAAAGGCAAATGCGTAGAAGGCGAGCCAATTATGTAAGTCAAGTTTTAGAGCGGGTCACAAACGAGGAAAGAGAAAGTTGCGGAAGAGGTGAATCTAACGGTGAATTAAGTGATGTGTCCACCCCTGTAACAAAATCGACGTTGGCCCAACTACGTCCGAGCGACGCAACCCTTGACAAACGCAAAAGGGTCGGTGAACATGCAGTTTGACCGTCGAAATGTCCTAGCCATGAAACGGTTGGCCAGACTCTTGCCCGACTGTATTTTGCCAACTCCGAAAACGTAACATTACCGCCCCAAAAAAAACATAGTTTTCCGACTGTATTCTGTACCACTTGCCAACAGATTAGAATTTTAATGGACGTCTAAACCGACTAATAATGGTGTTCCTATCCGACTGCTAACGGTCGCCCGCCCGACTGATAACTATAATCACGCCCGACTGTTAATGATCGTCTTGCCCGACTGTTAATGATCGTCTTGCCCGACTGTTAAAGATCGTCTTGCCCGACTGTTAAAGATCGTCTTGCCCGACTGTTAAAGATCGTCATGCCCGACTGTTAATGATCGTCATGCCCGACTGTTAAGTGTAATCTCGCCCGACTGTTAAGTGTAATCTCGCCCGACTGTTAAGTGTAATCTCGCCCGACTGTTAAGTGTAATCTCGCCCGACTGTTAAGTGTAATCTCGCCCGACTGTTAAGTGTAATCTCGCCCGACTGTTAAGTGTAATCTCGCCCGACTGTTAAGTGTAATCTCGCCCGACTGTTAAGTGTAATCTCGCCCGACTGTTAAGTGTAATCTCGCCCGACTGTTAAGTGTAATCTCGCCCGACTGTTAAGTGTAATCTCGCCCGACTGTTAATGGTCGTATCGCTGGACTTATCGGTTGACTCGCCCGACGTTTAAAGGTCTTCTCGCCCGACTCTGACTATTCTTTTTCCCATACTGTAAATATCCTCTTAACCCGACTGAAAATGGTCCTCATATCCGACTGCAAACGATTGCCTTACCTGTCTCGTTATCATCCTGCGGGCAGCGAAGTTGGTTTTTCCTTGCGTCCCAAAAATTGTGAATTTTACACATATATAGATTTCAAGATCATTAAAATATTTTTATTCCAAGGTCACTTTAGCATTTCACATATTGTCATATCACATCTTTTAACATTAAGGTATCACTAAATGACCGTTTTTTGATCATGTGGGAAAAAATTGGAGGAAAATGAATTTTATGCAAATGGAATATTTTGTTAAGACCAATGAATTAGAATACTAAATTTCATGTAAAATATAGTTTAGAAACATTAATTACATGAAATGCAGATAGTTTTGAGGAGTAACAATGACTTAAATATTTTGTTTGGACAAAACTTGTTTTACTATTTAAACATTTAAGTTTGAAAACACTTCGACTTATAGTTAAGGGATGACTAAAACACTTTTATATTATACAGCACAAAAGCCTTAAAGGGAGAGTGAATTCTGACAAAAAGTGATATATGACAGAGTTCACGTTCCAAAAAAAGCCTAATTCCCAAAAACAGATATTTGACTAATGAATCCAGTTTATTTATATATATATATATAAAGGAATTTATAAAAACCACTTTTTGTCACAATAGTCTATAATCCCTTTAGATACTTGAAAAAATTGTATTAAAAATACTCGTCTGAAATGATAAAGTGAAGTCTCTATATACTTATTCAGTTATAGAATCTTCACTGTCGAAACGCCTGCTTTCATCATTGGACGTTCGGCACGTTTCATAGTTCAAACTCGCATCTATGTTCACTTTATCTTCAGGGTTTTCTTCTTCATTACTGTTTTCGTCGTCATCAATTCGTTCATCTGCGTCAACACTATCACCAACTTGGGAAATTATCTTATTTTCTTTCTTTCTTCGATCCAGCCGACCCCCCTAGTAGCACTGCCGACGTAGGGCCTACATGGTCGGCTTTGTGTGTTACCGACGAGTTGGTAAAAAGTCACTAATAAGTCGGGAGAGTAATAGTTTGAAAGTCGAAATGTCCGCCCGGCGAGACGACGGCCCGCCGGTTTTCCTACTGTTTTGAGGCTACTATAAAACGACTGTTGGCCGACTATATGACGGCGTCATTATGCCTACCTAAAGCCGCGCTCAATCCGACGATTTCGCGGCTTTTTAGTATAGGAACGGTAAATCGTCGGTAAAGGGCTGGTAGAGTAAGGGTTTGAGAATCGAAGTGTCCGCCCGGTTGGACGACGGCCCACTGGTTCACCGACTGTTACGACACGAATGAAATACGACCCTCATCCAGCACGTTTGAGAGTCGACTTAATCGCCTGTCAGGAAGAGGTCCGACGCTTTTGCCACGATCAAGCCTTAACTCGAGGCTTCATTCGCTTATAGTAAAGGATACTGATACCTAGTATTGAAATTTCTTTAATAAATTTTCAATGAAAATCACTTTTTTTTGTACTTTGAATATTTCAAATAACATACAGGTTGAGCATCAATTATAACAATTTCAAATATTAAACAATGTATTCGATATAATGGAAATATTAGCTGCCTAGCTAATTGGTTTTAACAAAAAGTAAAATTTTTCAGGGCGAGTATAATATTTACATCAATTAAAGCATTTATTAATATTCATTGTTAATATCCTCGATGTGGCCAGTTACTATCTCTTAAATTACAAAAATCTTAATGAAAAATATACAGGGTTGCCACGGAATTTTCAGAAGAGGTTTTTTGAAGGCATTTACATTATAAAAAAATTCTAGACATTTTTACCTCTCCGAGTGACGATGACGTCACGGAGAGGTATTACACCGGCCGTATCTGTCTGTCTGTCTGTGTGTCTGTCTGTCTGTCTGTGTGTCTGTCTGTCTGTCTGTCAGACCCCACGTGACCGCGTTCGCAGTTTGTAACGGGGAGCCCGTTAGCGGAGTTCACCACCAGATGGAGCAAGCTACACCTATACCAGAGTTCCCCGCTAGACGTCCCAGAAAACTGAACCTTGGACCAGTCGTCTGCTCGCCCTCGGATTGGCTGATTCCAGGAGGCCCGAGGGGATATAATTCAAGGTAGCCCGGGAATCGGGGCAGTTGGAGGATTACCGGCATCCAGATTAGTTAATGACTTTTTTATGATTAATTAACGTTGTGATATATTTATTTGTATATTAATTTACTAACGGCATGTATATAACTTAACCGGATTAATATTTAAAATAAATACATTGGATTAACTAAAATTACGTGATCGTGTGTTTTTCTGGACTCAGTGACAGCGCGCGATTACAAGTTTACAAACAGGAGCAAACAAATACCCGATTTCCGGAACGCGTTCGTGGTTCACGGAAATTTGGCCATTAATCTACCAACACCAGTCTTTACTAACTGGCTTCTAAGGACCACAATCTGCTAGTCTTTGTCCATCCCACATGGACACTAGCCTGTACTTGCTGGCTTCCAAGCACCACCATCTTATGTTCTTCGTCAATCCCACATTGACACCAACTTCTATGCACCACCATCTTCAGGTCTTTGTCCATTCCGGCTTCTTCTCCATCGTTATCGTTTGGTTTTAAGATATGCGCGGCGATCGGCTAGGGTTACGAGAAACGTCTAGCCTCCCAATGGCAGGGCTTCCACCATCGGTTCACGCGAATGCGTTTTTATCTATTATTATAATGGAAACGAATCGTATATATACCCCTAAATTTGAAGAAAGCGGGCAAGAGGGTACCCTTCACTTTAAACGTCAATATTAGCAAAGTTTCGAAAGATAATAGGAACAATTTTATTTTAAAGGATTTAACTATTTTTAAAGTTATTTACTGGCGATTAAAATAATTAATATCATTTATATTTAATTAATTATTTAAGATAAACTTATTTCTATGTAATGACACAAGTGAGAGTTTATATAGAACGAGTAATGAAGATTGCATCCGAATCGAAACACAACACGCACATCAAAGTTAAAATAAAGCGAGTAAGATGAAAAGATCTCTTACAAAACGACAACATTTCCTTTTTGCAAAATATTTAATGGAAATATTTTAAATATTTTTCGGCATTACGATTCTTTTAGTAGTTGTGTAGCTATAAAGCTCTGTTTCATCTTAATATTCCAAGAACATCTTTTGATATTAACATTTCAAATTTGGTGTTTACTTTTTAATTCAGCTTTACTATATTTATATATAGTGTAATCGCATTTTTTATATTCATGAATGTTAATTCTTCATCTATCAACAAGTGTTGAAACGATTGGGTCTGTGAAATAAGATACCCTAGATTTAAGCTCCTCTTATAGGAGGTGTTAACGGTTCAAAGTGAGCCGAAAGTTAAATACACCCTTCAGTGATACATTTTAGGTCCTCATTAGAATTATTGAGGATACGAAGGAACGTGTTAAACGCTTAAGCCTTTGCTAAAGACCTTGGCAATATTTCGCCAATTTGAACGATGTATTTCCGGTTTTTCTCATTGCCTGGTGGACCTGTGTTTAGGAAGTAAATTCGGCTCGGAGAGGTTTATTTTGGTTTCCCAACTTATTAAGGATTGCTCATGGAGTTTTCTGTGTTAAGAGAGGATAAGGAGAAACTTTCATTACTCTTTCAATAAATACTTTTACCCACTAAAATCAAATTCCCAGAATTTGCTAAAATTTTTAAAATTCCCAGACTTTTCCCTGACCTTTTCGCCCATCTTTAAATTCCCTGACTTTTCCAGGTACTGTGGCAACCCTGATATACACTTACAGATTTTTTAAGGAAAAAGAAAAACATACAATTCTAAAGGGTATTATTTCACACATTTTTCTCTTAAAATGTTTGAAACCGCAAAAACATTCTGTAACTAAAACAAATTGAGATCTATTTTGGAATTCAGTATTATTTTCACAACCAAAAATCTTTAATATATAAGGTTTTTGATTTCCAAGCGCCCCAAAGCACTTGCTTCTTTTATATTCAAACAAAGAAACTGAAGGTATACATAAACGTTTAAGTTTTGGTTTCACTTTCTATGCGTGTGGTTCCCAGCAGATGAAAAGCTAGGTAAAAAGCAAAAGCTTATGCATAAAACTGGCTCTAAGAGGTAGATAAATTGATAATTCAATAACAAAATTCAAACCTTACGTGACAAACGAAGACGTTTATAGTTTATATAGTGTGACAAAGAACCTTAGCGATGAAATTAAAAGTTAGCAAGCCTAGAACTAATAATTTTCACCACAAAAATATCGCTTATACATTCTAACGACCCAGCCGCGTCAGAGATACTGGAAAGGCTGACTTGCTTTCGCACTAGCAGCGCTCTCTTCGATGATGACGTGCATGGCGTTACCTTAGTTACGCCAATAGAACAGAGGCGTGTCACCTGACCCGAGAAATTACAGGAGAGAAAATTCAAACTAGAAAATCAGATGTGTTTTCTTGCTTTGCAGTTTTTTGTAACGTTATGTTTCTAGTGTTGCCATAAATATAGTATTATGAACTTCTGCTTGTGGGTCGAAATATAGTATAAGTTAAATATATAAGAAAAAAATTTTTGGTGGCATATGCGGAATAGTAAAAGTCAAAAAAACCGTCCCACGGAAAAAGAAGGCCTACAAACAACTTCGTTTTTCATTTTACTCTTTTTAAACGTGACAATACCGAATCAATAGCTCTTTAAATAAATTTCTCTCTTCGTGGTTTCCCCCCCGACACGAGAGATGAGGGGAAACTTTGATAGAAAATTTCTGATCTGTCGGTTCATTGCGCATCCGATCACGCGCTTCACGAGGCAAGCTGCTCGCGCCACGGTCGGTTTAAAAATCGGTCGCGCCAAGCCAAAAATTCAGTTTTTCTAACGGGTTTTTCTTTGGGAAACCGATGAAAACTTATATTTTCATTTCAAAATGTGTAACTATTGCATTCTGGAATGAAACAAGTATTTCCCCTAACACGGTTGCACGACTTAGTTCTTTGCTTGAAGTTTACATATTTCAAGTTTTTCGTCAATATCTCACTCCAGAATGAGTACCAGACGACGCGTTCTTCAAAACTACAAAGATAAATTTGTTGTCTATTCTGCCGCGAAGCTGCATCTCCTGCCCTCGCGTTAGATTTTTACTCCTACTCCAAACTTTGATAGAAAATTTATTGAAGCACCTATTGGCAGAAATGGGTTACATGTTTAGGACGGTAGGCAAGCCTACTTCAAACCACCACAGTTCTAACTGTCGGATAAATGTCGGTTACTAAACGGCCGAAGCATAACTTTGCTTTTAATTTTACTCTTCTTAAACGTCCCAATACCGACTAGCGCGAAAGAGTCGGTAATCAATTGGCAAAAAATAAGTTTGAATTTTCTAGACGGTGGGCAAGCCTACTTTAAACCATCTCAGTTCCAACTGTCGGATAAATGTCGGTTACTAAACGGCCTAAGCATAACTTTGCTTTTAATTTTACTCTTCTTAAACGTCACAATACCGACTAGCGCGAGAGAGTCGGTAATCAATTGGCTAAAAATATGTTGGAATTTTCTAGACGGTAGACAAGCCTACTTTAAACCATCTCAGTTCCAACTGTCAGATAGATGTCGGCATTGCCAACTAAAAGAAGTAGTCGGCTTCATGAGTCGGAAAAGTGTCGGAATAAGCATGGTACAGCCGACTGGACCGTAAACCGACTATTCGACCTTTAACCGACTGTTATGCGGAAGGCTTGTGCTACTGGGGCCCCATCGCGGTCAGACTTATGTTTAAGCCATTTTTTAGTGACAAATTCAACATCATATTCCGTAGATCTTCTTAACTTGGGGTTTGCCATTACTGCAACTACAAGAATATAAATTATCTATCTCTCTGGATAAAAACAGGAATGTGATAAATACACTCCAACAATAAATAATTAATTTAAACGAAACTTACCGAAACCTTTCCGTTAATTTTATATTGTGTTTCAAAGTTTCAAAAGTTGACTTAAAAAGTCAAATTTTAAAAGTTTGAAAAACTATATAAAATTAACGGACAGATTTTGGTAAGTTTTGTTATTGATTTTGTTGTTATTTTAACAATCTTAATCGATTTAAAAATGGTTCTGATGTTATTTCTTTCTCCCTTTATGATGAATAGTTGTTGAAGATTTATGCACTGAACTAGCACTTACAAATAATACTAACCATTGATTACATCCCTTAAAATTAATTTTGAATAGCCAATTTTTCCATTGTATCCCATCCAGTTCATTTTCAAAACTAAACCATGCTTGAACGTTTTCGCCAAGGCCCTCCTTATAATATCATCCGTTTATTTTCACCCCAAGTTCTCATCAAGGCAATCTTCAAATAATCAATTTTACTTATTTCATGTCACAACCGTTTTTGAGTATTTATTGGGAAAGGACACACTTACGGCTTTATCTCTTTCTTCTTCACTTTGAAGGAGTTCTTCAATTTGTTCTAGCACTTATATATCTGGAATTGGCAACTTTAAACGATTTGATGTAGTCGATGACATTGTATTTAATCCAAAATTTTACGAAAGAGCCTTTGACATTTGAGCAAACTTGGAATTTAAGTCGATAAGCATAAGAACTACAGTTTTTTGAAATTTTTCTGTAATCCAAAATTTTTAATAAACCAAAAAAAAATATTTATGAAATCAATGAAGTAAAAAGTGTTCTCATTTTTACCTTGAGACATTAAATTTCCAGTTAAACTGCAAGCTGTGTCGTCAATATTCATTGTACTGTGATAAAGAAATTGGAATAGGCGGCTGTAACTTGGCATTTTGTGAGTTATATTGCTTAAATTTTACTCATACTTCATTTGAGTGGATGTACTTTCTGGGTTACTAGTCGATCCACTAAAACCATATTTTTGGCTTGATTCGTTATCTAAACCTCGAGTTGATTCGCCTGATGCACCTTTACTAGTTGAACCGCTAGGTAATCCTTTAAAAGTTGTTCTCCCGTTACGGAGTAATTCGCTTTCGCTTTCACTAGATGATAGGCTTTCACATTTGCGAGACGATCCATTTAGACTTTTGCGAGATGAGCCGATATTATCTTTGCGAGTTTATTCCGTTATATCTTTGCGAGTTGATTCGGTTATATCTTTGCGAGTTGATTCGGTTATATCTTTGCGAGTTGATTCGGTTATATTTTTGCGAGTTGATCCGGTTATATTTTTGCGCATTGATCCGGTTATATTTTTGCGAGTTGATCCGGTTATATTTTTGCGAGTTGATCCGGTTATATCTTTGCGAGTTGATCCGGTTATATCTTTGCGAGTTGATCCGGTTATATCTTTGCAAGTTGATCCGGGAGGGTATTGGAATTGTCTAAACAAGATGAGGAAGCTGATATGTCTTACTCCACATCTGTGACATTTTTCACGTTTTGGGGATCAATGTTGGGGGGCCCTTACCTCCGAAACTAAGCGTTGTAGACCCCATGTTCTTTGACACTTTTCACTCAGTTTAACCCAAAGAACACACCCTTTTATTTATGACATGCTTATCTGAAACACCCTGTATATACAGACTAAAATCCATATATCTGTGTTTTTTATAATAGATCAGTATAAAGAAAATATTCAAAAAGTCCAAATGATCTTGCCAATGTTCGATGCGATTAGTGTATTGTACCAATGAATGTAGCGTGTAAATGATTTTAAATTTTAATCATAAGATTTTAAATTTTAATCATAAGATTTTAAATTTTAATCATAAGATATCAACAAAAAAAACGAGAACCTATTCTTAAAGATCTCTGTTAAGATCTTTAGGTAGGGCTCGGCGATAATGATCAATTAACCATTAAGTCTGCGATTCTTTGTGGATAATCCCAAACATTTATTAATTTTAATCTTGTTTTTTTCGTTTAATTTCTATCACCAATTACAAGTCTCTACGAATAATTAGATAACTCAAATACGTTGATGAATAAGCAACCCATTATTCCACAGACCGCGCGCGGGTTAACTAGGTCATTATCAGTTTTCATGATTTCTTGTTTATTATTCAGAAGAGTACGTCATCTTGCATTACTGATTATTGTAACCCAAGAATGAAATAATATTTTTGGAAACTATTAGAATTCAAGAAAAAATTGGCAGTATTTTGTTCTTCGCTTTGAAAATTTTATTCGAACTTTAATATTATATTTGTGCAATGATTAAATTTTAACATGTTTTGGATTACTTTATATTTGTATCCTGATCTCTCCACCAACGTTTAAGACACATCATTGCGGAAATTGTTTCAGCTTCTAGGCTTCCTCTCTTTGGTGTAATTAAATCTGTCCCTGCAGATACTATTCTTTATGCAGGGATGGAAGTCGTCGGTATTGCATTTTAATCTCAAGCCATTTTAATACAGACGGATAATTTAATTTATTTGCCTGCAAATGAATTGAGACTAATATATCAAAGTTTTATTTATATTAGAACACCCGCAAATTAGAGACCCATAGTTGCAAAACCTGTTTTCCATTACGAAGCCACAGACACGGCTAGCTTCATTCAAACAGCTTTGCATTCTGACCTTCCACCATTGTAGAATAACTGTTTTGGGTGGCAGTAGATCCACTTTAAAATATAGAATAAGCTCCATGCCACGAGCCAATCTAACTGGTAGTTTAGGATAGAATGCGTAAGCTTCCTTATTATTATCAGAAGCAAGTGAAACAACAATTTGACTGCTTCCGTAAAATATATTGAATACGTTTACAATCATAGACTTGATGGATTTGCCCATGGTTTTACTGTAGTTCTTTAGAACGAAATCCACTTTCAACGTTGGGTCCAAGGCTGAGCACAAATTAAAAATAAATAATTGGCTGATCACCAGCTACTCAAAGCTGAGGCATTGTGTGTGAGCCTGATTTAAGCTGATTATTAATACCATTGTTTCTTTAAAGATGTGGTTCAAGTAGATTGATCCCCCTTACAATTGTAATTGAAACCTATTAATATAGAATTTTGATAAACATCATTATATGGCTATCACTAAAGTGTTCTTACTAATTGCTATCCAAAATGAGTCGATATTCGAAGCCAGGGTTAAATTTTAGGATGGGCCGCGGTAGGGCACGTTTTTGGACGAACCCACCTTATTTTCGATGCCTGTGCTAAGTCTAAACGAAAGATCTCTAACTAACAAAAATATGCGTCAAGATGACGCATAATCTGCTTCATAGTAGAAATAAAATTTTAAATGTTTCTACTTCGAAGCAAACGACGCATCATTCTGACCAAGATTGTTCAGTTAAAATCGTGTTATAAGCCTTGGCATTCTCAGCGGGAACAAGGTTTGATTGGTATTACAATCTTGTTCAAAAAAGAAAAATAAAAATTTTGTACTTTTTATTTAAGAAATAGATTAAACAAGGGAAGAGACTTTGTCACTGAGCTTTTTAAAAATAAGCGCAAGTGCGACTAAAAGACTAGTCATTTTACACAAAGCCTTCTTCATCACGCCATTTTTAAACTTTTCACGCTAATTTAAAACCCTTCAATATAATACTGACACAATGCAACCAAAAATAATAGAATTTGCGACTAAAAATATAAAATTGTAAACATACTGTGGTTGTGGAAGTGGCGTTGTATGTCATCTTCTAAGTTTTGCAACTTTAGTCTTTTTTCATTGGTTATGTAGTTACGAAACTGTGGTGTAAGTATGATTCCACTTTTTCATTGCTTTAAGAGGCCTTATTCAAGGTTTTTTTACATCTTCATAATTGATTTTACAACCACCAAGTGTTATCTAAAATATTTATGGTCCTTGTTTCTTAATAGTCTAAAGGCCCGTTTTCAATCAAGCTTTTCATGAAGCTTTTGCTTCAAAAACTGAAGCAAAACGCTAAAGCGAAATCGGAACCCGTTTTCAAACTCGCTTTTTTGGGCGCTTCTCAATCAGATTCGCGTGAAATAATCGAAAAGCTTGTATCTACCTCGGGTAGATATTTGCTTTCGCTTTTATCCGAAAAAGCGCTCGGCCTGGTAGTCACGTGGGTACGTTATTTCTCTCGAGCAATTTTTTTTGCGCCGCGTGTTTTAAAGTGAGAATAGGCCTAATTTTCAAAAACAATATCGAGTGTTAAGGATGTTTAGAAGCATTTTGATGGTGTTTTGAACTATTTTATGGAATTTATGAGTATTTTTTAACTAGCCTAAAGATTGAACAGAAGACAACTGATATAAACACGGGTCCTGACGAGCGTGGTGAGGCGAGAGAAGTGAATTTGAAAACGGGTGAAGAGTTTCACTTTTGCTTCACCATTTGAATCGCGTTTTTGTCAGGCAAATCGCGATTTACTGTTGAAGCGAAGCTCTTAAAAAAGCAACTAGAAAAGCTTGACTGAAAACGGGCCTTAATAGTTCTAAGCACTTTCAAAAGCGCATATTTTAATTTAGTAAAGCAAGAAATAAATAAATATTCTACAACTTCCTAATCGTCAAAATTAACTCGAAATCGCTATGGTATAAAACTTTTATGACACCGATTTCAGGAGGTCATTAAATTTAACCCATATTACTAAACTTTCATTTTCAACGTTTAAAAGTAAATTTATTGTAGATTTAATTGTTGCATCTGATTGCACGGCTTTGTGGAATGATAATATTTGTTTTCTATATTAAATATTAAAATTTGATATGATTAAAATGAAAAAAAATACTTGTTTGCATTGGTTGTTTCATATATTCTACCAAAGAGTACAGTATTTCTAGGTCTCCAACAAAATAATACGCAAAATGTCAGTTTCTAGGCCTAGTAAGATATTAAAACAATATCTTGTAAATTGTATGGTTTAAGAGCAGCGACAAAACGTC
Organism: Phalangium opilio; assembly: GCA_019434445.1. Lineage (NCBI taxonomy): Eukaryota > Metazoa > Arthropoda > Arachnida > Opiliones > Phalangiidae > Phalangium > Phalangium opilio. The sequence continues at coordinate 30,951 of JAEQBA010001671.1, forward strand.
TAAATAAGTTTACTATCATAAATTTGCTTTCTACATGATGTACCATTCTGTTGGTCTCCCGGTGGCTCGAAATATGTTAATTCAGTGCGTATGAACACAGATGGAAGCAACAGAAAGAGAAAATTTTTGCTTTTTGAAATACTTACACTGACCTTGAGTTTCGAGTTCAGGGACATAAGATAAAAAATCAAAAACTCAAAAACAACTTGCTCTCTAGGCCACATAAAAGAATCGCTTAACCGTAACATGAGGGATGAAGTTTTGAATTCAGAAACACGTCTGTGATGTACAAAAAATTAAGAAAAATATAATCAAATAAGGGACACCTTCATAAAATAAACATTACTAAATTAACGTAGGTTTCTATTGGCGAACTGAAAATATAAGTGTAATAGGGACCTTCGTCTTATGAAGAACTTTACTCAAAATTTCGTTAAAAGAGCTCTGTTTCTATCTCTTTGGGATGATACAATTTATGATTCGAAGATTAAATAATGATGAGCACAAACCGATATATCAGTCATGTAACTGAGGTTTTTCATATCAGTAAAATAGTGGTTTAAATTAGAAGGATATCAGCTCAAGCGTACAAATTTGGACATTGGTAAAAACTATGTATCGCCAGCACTAAGATTAACCATCTTAGGCCGGCAATTTAACCCGAAGTTGTTTTAAATATTATATAAAATTTAATGTCTCACCATTCATATTAAGCTCATACTGCTGAACTCTATTGTGACTCAAATGTCTGGAAATGTTAGAAGGGTCTGGCAGCTTATTTCCAGAAGGTAAAAAAATTGTTTACAGTTCCTCACAGACTTTTAAATTCAATCACAATTATGATTATAGTTGTAAAACGAAACTGGAAAGTTAATGGAAAAATACGAAGTCAAATAATTCACTTGTCACACGTTCAACTACTACCCGAAGTACATTCATGAAAAGTGTATAAATCCATCTATTTTTTTGTGATGCGAACGATAATCTCTTGCCAAATTTAGACAGAACCTCGGAAAACAAAGTTCCACCTGACACGAAGTTCTTAATTCATCATAGGGAGAAAACGCATAATGTTACTAATTCTTTAAAGTATACTTTGGTATGTTGATGGCATAAAAATGTATTACGACATAAAATAAAAACAAAATTATTGTCATTACATAGGGTTTGGCTGATTTAAAGACTGTTTAAAGACATTCAGCTACATATTCGCTTGTTCAGATCATAAGTTACCATTAACAAGAATTGACCTAAGCTCTCCTATTAAAGAATATCCAGCGGTTTTGCTGTATGTGGTCGGTGCAAATTAACGCTCTTTCAGTAGGAAATACGAGGAAGAAAGGACGTACGAACATGGGTTGAATCCCAAGATAGAGGTGGAGTTTTTTACGCAACTAAGGAGGCCTTATATTTTTTAATCTATTATACAAGCATGTTGCTGAATGTTATAAAAATTATAATATTGAGAAAAGGCTCGAAAAGGTTAAAGAAACTGTAAAACATGATTTTGAAGTGATATGAATTTGGAACACGTTTTGCGAGGGCATGTCTGTTAGTACGAAAAAACTCGTTGTTTAAACACAGTTTACAATATTTGATTTACACGATTAGAAATGGACATTTAAAAAACTGAGAGAGGAGTTTAAGAGAAAACCCGGCCGATGTATGTAAAATCAAAAGCTAATTCCAAAGATAAACTAAGGGAAAAAACTTTAGACATGCTGGTTCTTTTGATAAGTGACGTTCGATACTAACACAGATCTAAGGCTAGTTCCAAAACCATAGCCTGTAACGATTTAACATTACTCTAAATAGGCCACACTATTTACGAAGTGTTATATATTATGGACTAACAGCAAAATCCAGTTCTCGCCATGATAGAACATCATTTTTGGAGGGTTGAATACCAATCTCGAGGTTTACCTCACTACCACATGCTATTGTGGGCCATGGACGCTCCAAAGATCGGAACTTCTTCGACCGGGACTATTTTGGATTACGTGCAAAAACACGTCACGTGTTCGATGCCAAGCGCATCCGTAAGTTCGGAACTGCACCGGCTGGTAAAAAAATTCAAAACTCACAAATGCACCTCCAGTTGTTATAAGAAGGTGAAAAATTCAAAAAAAGGATTGAAAGTGTGTCGTTACGGTTTCCCTCGTAACGTAAAAAACATTGCTACTATGAATTCTGTTAGATCAGCTACTCGTCACCGTAAAATGAAAAAGGTGCAGAAACGACTGTACGACTTGCTGAGAAAACAGCACGAAAAATTACAATCCCACGCTACTTTTGGCTTCCAAAGCCAACATGGATTTGCAATTTGTCGCTGACAAATCGGATATAGCGGCAAACTATGTCACGGCTTACGTGACAAAGGGAGACCGGGCTGACATGGACCAAACTTTTGCCGAGTTAGGGAACGAAAGTTTGTCCAAAAATTATTTGCCTATAGATTGAAATCTTTGACGTGCAAGCACATAGGAATTTATGAAGCTCTCGATATGATGCTGGGCCAAGACCTTTACAACAAGTCCGACAGCACTAAATTTATTAACATTAACTTAAAAGAAAACCGATCGAGAATTTTGAAAGGTTTCAAGGAACTCGCGCATTTGAGGGAAACTGACCCCGAAAGCACGGACACTTGCCAAAAAGGGTTCGTCGACGACAAATATCCGAATCGTCCTGACAGCTTGGAAAATCTTAGTTTGCGGGGATTTGGTCAGTTTTACGATTATGCGATGCGCTCTGAGGGTGTCGAGAAAAATGCGAATGTAATCCAGTTGAAAAACAATCTGGGTTTCATGAGAAAGAGAATTAAGCCCTACATAATAGAGCACTTTACTCACGACCCGATAGAGGAGAAAGAACAGTATTGTCACGCTCTATTGATCCTCTTCAAACCGTGGCGTGCTGAAACTGAGCTATTGGGCGATTTTGAAAAATACGCCGATGCTTTCGAAAACTCGCTTTCGGTGTTGAAGGACATGAGAGAATATCACGAGAAACTCTCGGTTTCCAAAGAAGTTGAAAAGAAACGGAAGGCTTCTAAAAAGGCGAAAGAGCCAGAAACCATAATTTCGGAGGCCGAAAGTGAAGACGATGAAAATGCGCTGCAAGGGAAAGAAATTGTTATCGAAACTGAACACGCGATGGCTGATGTGGAAGCTGCCATGGAAATCAATTTCGAGACTGATGTTGACAATGTGGCGTTACTAAACTCGGATCAAAGGCGAATATATGATCACATCATGGATCACTTCTCCCAAGAGGGAGAAAAATCTGGAAACAAGTGCCTTTTTGTGTCGGGACCTGGTGGAACTGGCAAATCGTTTCTTATCGACACTCTCGCCAACGCCGTAAGGCGACGCTTTCAAAATCCTGCTAGCGTGGCAATTGCCGCGCCAACTGGTTTGGCAGCGTTGAATGTTAATGGCGTAACGTTACACAGATTACTAATGTTGATGGTAGATCATGGGCGTATCGCCGAATACCATTCCCTGAGTTAAGACAATATGAGCATTATGAAAGAAACTTTGGGAAACTTAAAACTGTTAATTATTGATGAAATTTCTATGGTCTCATCGGTTTTACTGACTCACGTTCACTTGAGACTGAACGAATTTTGGGAAATGAACCAACCATTTAGTGGAGTTGTATTTATTCTTGTTTTTGGAGACTTTTTCCAATTGCCTCCGGTTCAAGGAAATCCCGCGTTTATCAAAATCACTTCCGAAGAAGCCAGACTTAGATTCAATTGCATCGGAGGAAGTGATCTTTGGAAGTTTTTCAAATACGATTAACTAACGCAATATGTTAGACAAGCCAACGACCAAAGTTACGGCGACATTTTAAGCAGAGTTAGAATTGGAAATATTTCCGAAGCTGATGTTGCAACCTTAGAATCTAGATTGGTTGAGGGAGGAAAAAACATCGAGGTGGCTATGGAGCTTTTCATTAAGCTGTCCAATGAAGGGTTTCAACCAATTTGTTTGATGCCTAAATTAGCCATGTGCGAAAAATTACACTTTGAAATGCTGCGAAAAAGCGGCGAGAAAGTTGAAAGCATTCCTTGTCAGGATAGACTCGCAGACTGTGACAAAAAAATGAATAAAAACATTCTCGGGAGGTTGCAAAGGCTCCGTCCAAAACGGGCGGTTTGGAGAGCAAGTTACTTCTTTGCGTTGGCTGCCGAATAATGGTCAGAAGGAATATCAGTTTTGAAAAAGGCGTTGTAAATGGTACGATGGGTTTCGTAACTGGATTCAAGAAGGACGAACAAGGAAACGTTACTGGTATTTTTCTCAGAGTAGATCGCGAACCAAATAACGACGACGATATCTCCGATTTTTTAGTTGAGAAAATTAGCGTTAAATTTTTGCTCATGGCAAAAATTTACATTAAGCGCTGCCAGTTTCCCGTCATCCTGGCGTACGCTATTACGATACACAAAAGCCAAGGCATGAGTTTAAAATGCGCCATTATGGATTTAGGTCCGAATTTGTTCGGAACCGGCATGGCGTACGTCGCTTTATCAAGAGTGACGTCTTTAGCCGGACTCCATCTATTACAGTTCGATCCGACTAAAATTAAGGCGGATTGACGAGCCATTATGGAGTATAACAGGCTTCGCAAAAAATATAGGCCAGATCTGCCTCTTTTGGAAATAACGGAGTTGAAAGAAAGTCGAGGTAGGAAAAGACGTGCGCCTACAATATCTAAAAGCCTTTTAGAAGGCGAGGAAGAGAGATGTGCAGAAACACCGAAGAAGAAAAGGAAAGCCCAACAGAGTTCGGATAGTTTGGCCTTGAAGGGTTTAGCTAACGATGACCAAGTAACGTGCTATTCTAATAGCGTTTTGCAACTACTCTTATTAGTGCCGGAATTAAGAGAATTGGTTAAATCTTACAATGGATCATTCGTTGAAAAACCAGTTTTACGTTGCCTCCATAACACGATAAACGACATCGAGAGTTCTCAAGGAAGTTTCAGTCGTAAAGGGTTGGAACTGAGAATGGCTGTCGGAAATCATTTTACGCAAAACGTTCAACAAGACGCCAGTGAATTTTTGATGGTCCTTTTGACGACACTAAGTCAAGAAATGGAAGCCGATTACTCTAAAGCTCTGAAATATCTTTTTTGGTCAAAGTCGCGAAACTTTACCAAATGCCCTAATTGTCAAGTTGAACAAAATTCGGAGAATATTGTTGAAAGCAACATTTTCAATCTTCCACTAGAAAACCGAGATAAAATTGATTGGAAATCTCTAGAAAAAGGGATGAGGTTAACAGAGGTGCCATGCGTATTTTGTAACAACCCAAAAATACAAGAGCGTGATGTATTGATATCCAGCGGGAAGTACGTATTTTTGTGTCTTCTCCGTGGCGATTACAAAGATGGTTGACCAATTAAGATTTCGACCAAAATATCAAGTTTTGAAAATCAAACTGTCACCTTGAGCAAGATTCTCTTTAAAACTAAAGGGGTGATTATTCATAAAGGTCAATCGTTGGCCGAGGGACATTATGTGAACTTTGTGAGAAAAGACAACGGCGAGGTTAGCGATGCAATGATCAGAAAAAGGGAGAGATTCGTCAGTAACTTGACTGACGTCACTGTTTTGAAAGAGTTTTGCTCATGGAAAGAGTCTAGACACTTTAAAAGGAATCTAACGTGCCTGAAGTCCATATTAAATTTACTCCGAGTAAACACTAAAATTTAAATGTTCGTATCAGAGAGGGGCATTATATCGTTCAAAGAAATACTAATAGTTTCATATTCCCTTTAAAGTAGTTTATGATTGGGTAAGAATGTTGGCCCTCGAGCATGTTTAAGGTTTACGATGGTTCGAGATTAATTTTGATGTTGCCCAGACTATAATAACTGTAAAAGGGAGAGGAGGGAGTATTGTACGGCCATGCTATTGTTACGAAAAGGGATGATGATTCTTGCATTAACTTTAGAATTTTCTAATGAAGGAATTTTAGTACGCTGTATTATTCTTGCCCCAATAGTGTTTTATGTAAAAAACACGCTAAAAGCGTAACCCCTGTTGGTGTTGCTATGTGATTAAATATAATTCTTTAAAAAGCTGGTGAAACTATTCAGACAAACTCATCCTATTAGTTAACATTTAACAGATTTTTTGAACTGAGATTTAGACACTCTTATCCAAATTTTAAATAAATACTTGTTGAAATTAATATATTCAAAGAGTTTTCTAAATATCAGTTTCGCATCTTTCATTTTTTCTCTTTTAAGCGCGCTATTTTTTTTAAATTAAGACGCCCATAACTTTTTTACATTAACAATTTAAAACCATTCAAAAACATTAAATTAAATTAATCTAATCTAATATTACCCTGTTACAATATCAAAGATTAGCAAAGATTTTATGTTTAAATATTATCTATTAATATAACCTTTTCTTTCTATAACTTATCAATAATGAGTACCCGACCCAATCCGATACCACTTACAAAAATTAATTTTTAAACTATTAAATAGTTAGGCTTAAAAAAAGCCATATGAACTTATTAATTTGTCCTATAACTAATATCCTACTATTGTTGTATAGTTTGTTTTTATAAAGTGTGAAAATTATTTCCCAAATTGTGGTTACCAATATTATATATAGACATTACCCTTGTAATTAAAAAAACTAAACCATTTTTCCAATTAATATTCCAGTAAGTTTTGCGTAATCTCTTTGTGTTTCTCACCAGCTGGGGTAGTCTGCGTGGCACGTTGCATTGCGTAAATCCAACAGGGGTACAATTTGCAAAGCCTTCTGGAATATTTTTTCCCCAAAAATTAATAACCTTTTCATTGTCCCTTTAGTAACCCACGCGCAAAACAATAATTGTCATGTTCTAGCAGCACTGTTTCCAAACTTAAAGCTAAGAGTTTCCTGACAAAATTTAAAAAAATTTACCCTCAAAATCTCATATTCAAATGAACATATAATAGCCAGTAAATGGTAAAGTTTTCTTTCGCCTCCTTCCCCTCCGCCCCTTAACATAACTAATAACGAAGAACAAAATTATTTCGACAAAAATGCTACAAGCAGTTCATATTTTCAACTTTGAAACATGCAATTTAAAGACTAATTTCGTAAAACTACATGCGTATCGTATACACACGTGCCAACTGCTAAGCTTCAACAGAAAGATAATTCATCATAGCCATTATTAGTATAATAAAAGGTTAAAACTACACAGCTAAAAAATATGATCATCATCATTATAAAAAACAACACCACAAGACTTCGATAGATAGATCAAGAAATATAAATATTCAACTTCTATGCAGAAACAACAGACACTTTAGACTGGCGTGTTCAAAGAATGAGAGAGACTTTGGATTAAAAAAGCAAAGATATCAAAGAAATAACCTTCGTATTGGTTGAGCGAGTGTATAGAACGTCAAGCTGTACCAGGGCCAAACAATACATGTCAATTATTTGGTTTCCCTGCATAATTATATAACGGCTTTTTCAAGCCTTGCCTTCAAGTTCATCAACACAATAGAAGTTCATAACAGATATTCGCTAAAAAAAACTTTTCTGAACAAAAGTTGCTTCAACGTTATTAAAATTTAGAACAGCAATTGTTTGTTACTAAAATTATGTACTTTACTATGTTGGGAGTTTGGGCGCACTCCTGTAAGCCAAGCTTCTGGGCGACAAAGTTTTGAGGGAATAAGGGACTTGTCAGCATGCCTACCCTACAGGAGCTGACTACCCCGTGTCCGCGGCTGGTGAAATACCCCAAATCCCTCCTCCTTCACCACCCGATTAAACCTCAAGTACTTCACTCGTAACTCTAAAAAACCCAACTGTGATTAACCGCATAATCACCGGTATCGTTCCTTTCAACCGAATTCCCAATGGACCGAAATCCCATTCGACCGAATATCCCGCAATGATTTTAGATTTGCAGCCCAATGGCTATATTCCCGATGGACCGAAATCCCAATCGTCCGAATATGCCCCTAAAAAATACATGAATATAACTTGAAACACTGTAGCCGTCAGCGATTCGGTGGTGTAGTGGATACGAAGTTGGACTGCGAAGCAATAGGTTGTTGGTTCGAATCTCCGAAAGGTATGTTAATAATATTGAAAGTAAATGTTTCGTGATACTAATTAAAACGCTCACTTTCATTCCTTTCAAGGCAAGAGATATATAGAATAAATAAACAAATTGTGCTTAAAAAGAAGTGCAGTCTTAATGGTAGTTCCATCAATGTCTTTAGATTTTGAATTAAAATTTTAATATTTTGGTTTCGGGTGGGTTAGGTTAGGTTAGGTTAGGTTAGGTTAGGTTAGGTTAGCTTAGGTTAGCTTAGGTTAGGTTAGGTTAGCTTAGCTTAGGTTAGCTTAGGTTAGCTTAGCTTAGCTTAGCTTAGCTTAGGTTAGGTTAGATTAGGTTAGGTTAGGTTAGGTTAGGTTAGTTTAGGTTTGGTTTGGTTTGGTTCCAATAAAACGTTGACACCTTTTCCAAAATATGCTCCTTTTAATTAGATACCACCTTTTCCAAAATATTCTCCCATTAAATAGCTACCACCTTTTCCAAAATATTCTCCCATTAAATAGCTACCACCTTTTCCAAAACATTCTCCTATTAATTAGCTGCCACCTTTTCCAAAAGATTTTCCTATTAATTAGCTCCCACCTTTTTCAAAATATTCTCCTATTAATTAGCTACCACCTTTTCCAAAACATTCTCCTATTAATTAGCTGCAACCTTTTCCAAAACTTTCTCCTACTAATTAGGTGCCACATTTTCCAAAATATTCTCCTTTTAATTAGCTACCACCTTTTCTAAAATATTCTCCTTTTAATTAGCTACCACCTTTTCCAAAAGATTTTCCTATTAATTAGCTGCCACCTTTTCCAAAATATTCTCCTATTAATTAGCTGCCACCTTTTCCAAAATATTCTCCAATTAATTATCTGACATCTTTTCCAAAATATTTCTATTATTGCTAATAAATTGTTTTAATACTCATATAAATAATCTTTTTACCTCCAAACAAGGTTGGGTTGGGTTAGGTTACGTTTGGTTAGGTTAGGTTACGTTTGGTTAGGTTAGGTTAGGTTAGGTTAGGTTAGGCTAGGGTAGGTGAGGTGAGGAGTGCAGTAATACATTTTCAACTCACATTTATTTTAACAATAATAAGTTGTGAAATTAAAAATATATTTAATGCAAAACCACACAGTATGTCTTCTTCCAGTTCAATAGAATTTCGGTCCAATGGGACTATAATAAAATCGCACCTTTGGCTACGTTCGGTCGAATGGGACCCCAAAAAAAAAAACCCCTTCTGTCGAATGGGAATTCGGTTCAATGGGACCAAAGCTAATTACCTTGGACTTCAGTTTAAATTTCCATCGAAACGCCTTATGAACGTTATTTTACGGACGTTTGCCAAACAAAACAAGTTCGGTGGAATTAGTAAAATAAAGCTGTCAATTAATGACGTTAAGCAGAAATGCTATCTGAGTTCAAAAGTAATAAATATAAAAAAAAATAAAATGGACTGGAGAGGTCGCTACCAAACACAAGGCACATCATTAAATCTCTGAACTAAACTGCCGACTCTACATCAATAAAACAAAACCAAGCGCGATGGAACCAGTAAAAAAGCTACCAATTAATGACATTAACCACTAACGCCATCTTAGTTCAATAGTATTAAATATAGAAAAAAAAAATCAACTGGATTGAAGATGTCACTAACGAAATACAAGGCGCTTCATTAACTCTCTGTGCTAAACTGCAGATTCTATACCAACAAATCACCACCAATTTTAAAAAGCATCTTTAAGTATATTAGCAGTATTTTAACAAACTCCCCCTTCCCTTTTTTATACCTAAAATAATTTAACATTAAAACCCATGCTTACTATTTTTCTGGCTATTATATATTCTCAATTTTACAGTCCTAGAATTAAATGTGTATAAATATTTTTTCAGCACTGAATTATTCACTTGAGAGATTAACAAAATGATTATTGGTGCTCTAACGTTAATGTTGAACTTTTCACACTTTTTATGTCCAACCTTCACGTATGACTGTCTTTGAACATTTTTTAATCCATCTCATGTACTCATAGTGAAACTTACATTTTAGATTCAGTTAAAATTAATTATAGTTATTCATAGCTTTTCCCTGTTAAGGTCTATTTTTTGCCAGCCAGGACGCTATCACTAATTATTCTCAAAAGCCTTTCTGGTGTCCAAAATAATTTTCCTTATAAAGTTATGAAAGAAACCCTTTAAAAAATACGCAACTATTAGCTTTAAACGTGAAAAACAAAATTTTTATTTACTGGAAAATAATTATAATGAATATCATAAATAAATAACAACCAAGGAAATATAATTCCAAATTGCGTGCTATAAATAAACGTAGCAATTATCAAACCAAATGTGTTTTTAAAATAAATCTTTAGCACATGCCAATAAAATAATAATCATGCGTGTTTTAACTTTGAAAAAAAAGTTTAACAAAAATATTCTTAAACCAATTTATTGTTTTAATGATTTGAAAGTAATTATTGAACAGCCATAACCTTAAAAAGTTACAATTTATATTTTATAAAATAAATAATACTATTAACCCTAACTTTTGTCATCAATAAACTACTGTAACTCTCATTTGACTTTATTTATCAAAGGTAAAATAGTTACCATTAGTTTCATAAATACTACTAAAAAATTTGTTGATACTATTATTTCCTATATTCAATGATAAATCTAAGCACAGTTCTATTGCCAGACTCCCGTAGTACGGTGGCTAATCATTTATCATCTATCCCAATGGCTAAATCCAATTAAAATTGTACTTAAGGACAGAGCGAAAAATAAAATATGCCAAACTACCACACTATACGGAAGAGAAAATCTTTTTAAGACGCGTTATATTTATATTATATAATTATTATGATATTGCCAGCTTTTCCAAAATACTACAAAACTGTATTTCTTTTCCCCCGAAATATTGCCAAATTATTGCTAGTTGTCTTATTTAATGCCATTTTTAACAAAAAAATTACTATTTTAGTTTCTTAAATTAGGTTAAAGTTAATCACAAAAGATGGTAATCTATATGTTGAATCTCGTGTAAAGGTTAAGAGAAATATCCGTTCTGAATAAGATCTTGGTGACACAATGACATTGGAAATGGGGTTCAAAATTAGCGTGAAAGCAAGTAGTATATTCTGGTCTGGGTTCATCAGAAATAGTCGAACTAAAATCTTTGTCATGACATCGCACCCTCGTATATCTACGAATTTCATCAGCTTAAATTAAGACTAAAAATATTGACGTGACGTCCCCTTAGCTACTAACTCTCAGTCTATTGAATGACAAACTATTTCCTTTTCTGCAGCTAGCAGGAATGAGCGCTGAAATAAATTAATCACCACCGCGTGTACGTAAAATTAATAAAAATTAAGACCGAAGTAACAGATATTAATCAAAACGCGTCTTGGATTTAACCAAGACCTAAAAAGTATCGATAAGAACATGGTTAATCACTTGACTGAATGAGCAGATATTGAAACTTTTTTTTTATTAAATCTTACATGCTTAAGAAAGTAATGTTCCATCACCCTATTCCATTGAATAAACTTATTTTACTGGTAGTAAATATTTTCCCTCTCAATAATTTGAAAAATTTACTTATCTCGGGTTTTCGAGCACAATTCCATTCCCCGAAAACATTTTATAACTACATTTATTATCACTTTTAAGAGTTTTCGTGTGGAAAATACCATATGACTACAACATAACAATGACAAAACGATTTAGGATAGTCTGCTTTACCCTCTGCTGCGCCCGATACGAACAAGGAGGATGTATAGTTGTATACCCCACTTGATAGAAGTACGCCTTGTGCCATTCTCATGCCTTGTCTTTCGCTGGCCTCGTTACCAAGGCAATAGCCCACTCAATTACGCATTAAACTGCTCGAGAATTCTGTGTGAATTACTTTTTAAGGTATTCGTCAGCAAATAGTAATTGTTTTTGAGAGCATTCCTCGCCTTGAAATAGGACAACTACGAAATAATTCGACCAAATTGAAGTTTAAATATTCGAACAAATTTTAATTTATAAATATCTTCTACCATTTCAATTTCTACAAAACTGTTCTACCATTTGCATACAGAGTGCTACTAGAAGTCTCTGGGGCTACTAGAAATACTACATTTTCTATAGGAAGATTCGCAGCGACAAGTTTATAAATCCCATATTCCTTTAAAAACCGTTCCTTGTTCCTGAAGATATACAGACTAAGTAGCGTAGTCGAGCCACAGCGTCCTAGATCACGCGACTCGGTGAACGCAGGCTATATTTCAAAATAACCAAGTCAGAATTTTCAGGCTACGACCGTGCTTAAGTTAACAATAACAACAAAGAAAATCAAAAAATTACGAATATCATGGACGCCCCTACTGCTTGCGAACCATAGAAACGCCATGGCAGAACCGTTTGACCATTGTCTGTCGTACCGCTGCTATAGACCCTTTCTACGTAAAAAAAGAGATTGTCAATCCTCAGTATCGGGACATACAGGGGGGGGTTTACCCCTCGCCATCTCGGCTCTATTTATGATCTTTCCATCGAGCGAGTTGGAAGGCTAAGTTTTACCCCCGTGTCTTTCCCTCTAAGATATGTCGAAGTGGTCTATTATTTAATTCAGTTTAACCAAGAGCAAAAATCATAACGTCCCTGTTGAATGTGCTGCCAATGTTGAAATTGCACTAAAATTATCAAAAGGTTTCACTATGGAGCGTACAGGGCATGAAGGGGGATATCATATATGTTAGCAACCTATTAACGACACTCCGCATACACTACTCTCTTAAAAGTGATATTAAATGTAGTTATAAAATGTAAACGGGGAATGGAATTGTGCTCGAAAACCCGAGATAGGTAAATTTTTAAAATTATTGAGAGGGAATAAATTGACTACCAGTGAAATAAGTTTATTCAATGGAATAGGGTGATGGAACATTACTTTCTTAAGCATGTAAGATTTAATTAAAAAAAAGTTTCAATATCTGCTCATTCAGTCAAGTGATTAACCTTGTTTTTATCGATACTTTTTAGGTCTTGGTTAAATCCAAGACGCGTTTTGATTAATATTACAATGACTTTTCTAAAGCCAGTCAAATTAGAAAATTTTGTTAATCAAAAATAAAATTTTTGGATTTAATTCTTTTGTATTTTCAGGATTAATCCTCGCGAGGCATCTAAAGAAAAATCATCAAATGATAAATATTAAATTTGTAATATTTTTTAAACTTTTAGTGGCAAAAAAAGAAAACTCTTGCAGAAATACAGGTTTTCAATTTCAAATTTTAAGTTTTCCAGCCTTTTAAAAACATGGATTTTATTTTTTTAATATACAATAAGGGAAAAATATGAGAAAGACCATGTTATACCTTTGGATAAATTCCATTGTTGTGCTAGATCTTTAAGAAAACTCTACATTTAATACAAAATAAAATCCAAAAAACATTAGAATGGCTGTTGTCAGGTCTGACGGCGGAATGTGATCGTTCACGATTTTTTGGTCTACCGACAAAAAATATTGTGTTGCCTTTCCTAGACTTTCACCTAAACAAAATGTAACTAAATTAATTTCACTTTGAAAAATGAATAATTAAAAAGTCCTTACCTATAATCACTAGACATGGATGTGCTGGGAGTTTCTTCTCTATATCACTCAAATGCGTTCCACCCTAAAGTAAGAAAAATGGAGTGATAGATAGAACTTATTTTGGACCAAACAATATTCCTATACCTCAATAGCAGGAAATATTTCATTGGGGTCCTCTTTGAATTGATCCATGATAAGGGTTATTACAGCCGCAATTAAAGCTTGTTTCTGGTCCTTATGAGTATCTTCTTTCAGCGCCGAAATGACACTCTGAACACTTTTTTTTTTTACTTTTTGCAAAGAAACTAAGGATTTGAGTTCCTTTTTCCGCAAAAAAGTTAGAGAAAAGGGGTTGAATTTCTTGCCCTAAGAGCATTTTCAAATGTGTTGCCATGCCAAACCCCTCAAAAAGAAAAGGCCAGTTAGACTTTAGTTCCTCCACAGCCATCGTTTCATCATTGATGTGGGATCTTTGTAAAGCGTAGCTTTCGATGAGCAACTGTTGAACAAGTTGGGTATCGGGATTGCATTGTAAAAATATGTCATTTAATTGTTCCATAATCTTTTGACCATTCTGAGCATCTGAACTACTGAGTTCTGGTTTGAATGCTTCATTCGTGGGGAGCATGCCACGTGGCCTTTTACTGTTTGGTTCCTTATCCGTAGCTTTTCTCTTCACTGGTGGCAATTTGTTTTCGGTACGTCTGGATAAGTTGTCTAATTTATAAAAAAACTTTCATCAAAAAACTTCCATATCCTGAGCCAACTTTCTCGTCATTGATTCTGTCATCAATAGCATTTGGATATTTTTTGACGAACATCTCTACGATTTTTCTGATGTTGTTTCGGCTTGGTTGTGCGGTTTTTTTAATATGTCTGTAAACAGTGATCTTATAACTTGATGCTTCACAGATTCCGAATTTTTTTTTCCTTTTTCTAGGGTTTGTTGCACATGTTTCGGGAAAATGTCCGCACATACGTTGTAATTTTCAAGCCATTTATCGCTTCTTTGTAGACCACACTCATTATTCTGAAAAAAATTAGATAAAAACGAAATGTTAATTAAATTTGGTCACAGCTAGGTTTTAAAAGTTTTGATAAGAAAATTTTTAATACTTACTTTAAAATTTCCGTCATTTTCCAAAAAAAAACCCTCTTGCATATGATCATTGCGGCTATCTCCACTGGTGCTAGCTTTCTGGTTGCAAAAATCAACATTCGAATGCGCCGCTGTGTTTCTCGACACTAAATGAAATGTTGTAAATGAATTTTATTTACCCTATAGTCTATTCTTTAAGTTACTGTCGCTAATTAAAGAGTTTTTTAGGCATGTGTATTTAAACATAAGCATTATTATAATAGAATTAGTGCATCCTTACATGATTTTTGCGAAACTCCAAATTCAAGTAATTTTCTTACATGAATAGACTTTAAAATCGTTATAGATTTTAAATCATCTTCCACTAGAAACTGCATATCACTTAACTTGTCTAAACCCAAATCTTTAAATTTAGAAACAATCTGAGAAATTTCATCCTCTGGTAAACACGAGCAAAGTTATTTCCTATAACGGAGTTATATTCACCAATTTCTTGCAGAATATAAAATGGTATAGACATCAGAAATAATTACAAGGGTATTTCAAACAAGCAATTAAATTAAAAATATTTGTATTGTTATTGCGTTAGATATAAACTAACAATTATTTTTACAAGGTCATGTTTTCAAATCTAAAAAGCTTTATTTTTTAAAAAATAACCCCATACACTGCCAATTCTAAATCTATCGGAAGAAAACGTCGTGTTTTAATGTAACTATCTTTTTCCGACCAACTTCACAACAAGAGAGCGGATAGTAATCATGCATAGTTGCGCTGCTTACAATTTCCGTACGTGATAAATCATACAGTTCATAGGCATGTAAGCAGGCCAAGTATTTAGTTCCAAACAGAGCTATCAAATGATACACGTTAAGTTCATCTTTAACGAAGTTTGTTAATATCTGACCCATAATCAAATTATCGTCGTAAACCATTAACACTAAGAATTTTCCTTTTTCATATATCGTGCCTTTCAACTGTAACTTTGAAGTGCATATTGTATTTTTTGAATTAAAGTCACGGTCAGTAGCCTCTTTTTTCAGGTTGTCTTCAAAATTCTGTGTGTGGAATTGAGTGGAGTTTGCATATTGTATCTGTGGCGGAAATAGTGAGCCTGCCGAATAGTATGCTTGTTGGAACTGGTGTTTTTCCGCTAAAGTCTTTGTCAAATTGACGAAGTTTTTTGTATTGTTGGCCATTTTTTTGTAAACACTATGTTTACTTTCAAACCGTAAGGTCCATAATCTTATTAGAGGTCCAAAATGTAAGATAAGCTCGGGGTAGTGGTTAAATAAGTAATGGTGCTTTGCTTTTAGTTTATAGTCTGGGAAAGAATCTAAGAGTCGATTTTTATATTGAGACAATAGAAACAATAATGACTGCACACCGTTCTTTGATATCTTTGGAGAAGTTATAATTTCAACAATGTGTTTCAATAACAAATATAGTTCCCAAACAGGATCACAAAAATCTTGAATCTTGTCCTTAACGATAATGGAAAAGAAGCGAAGAAGGCACCATATTTGAGATGCATCACCAGATATTTTTCTATTTCCTGCATTAACTTGACAAGGCTTGTTGCCAGAATCATTGCCTTGAAAGGAAAATTCCGATACAAGCCAATTGTAATTAGTCCATGAAAACCATAGTTTCTCTTCGATGAAATATGATAAAAACTGAGAAATATCGTAGGCTACTACACCCTCAAACAAATCATGCGCAAGGCATGGTGCTAATGCTGGTGTACAAACGTGAAAGTTTGATAGTTCGTTGAATGGGGATTTAGCTTGTACTCCACCGAAAGATTTTAAACTAGGATTGCTTCGAAGTTGAGTTACTGCCTCATTGTAATTTCGTATATTTCTACGTTCAAAAACGTCTTTAGTGTTCAACTCTTCCCCTTTAGCCAAACAAAATCTGCAAATATGACCTTTAGGAAATTGCGCTGAAATCCTCCTATCTCATGGGTATGGTCCCATTTCTCCCAATTCTGTGTTTCCCAAAATACATATTTATCCCAAACTTTCCGATTCCCAGTTCTCCCAATCTTATATTTCCCAATCGGAATTTTTATCCCAAACTATTCAATTCTCATTTCTCCCAATCTAATGGTTTCGTCTAATATTTTATGCTGCAAAGGGTTGCTTTCAAAACGTTAGGTTAGGTTAGGTTAGGTTATTATCCTATTAATTAGCTGCCACCTTTTCCAAAACATTCTCCTACTAATTAGGTGCTACCTTTTCCAAAATATTCTCCTAATACTTAGCTGCCACCTTTTCCAAAACATTCTCCTACTAATTAGGTGCTACCTTTTCCAAAATATTCTCCTAATAGTTAGCTGCCACCTTTTCCAAAACAATGGTTCCAATAATTCTTTGCCACCTTTTCCAAAATATTCTCCTATTAATTAGTTGCCACCTTTTCCAAAATATTCTCCTATTAATTAGTTGCCACCTTTTCCAAAATATTCTCCTAATAGTTAGCTGCCACCTTTTCCAAAACATTCTCCTACTAATTAGGTGCTACCTTTTCCAAAATATTCTCCTAATAGTTAGCTGCCACCTTTTCCAAAACAATGGTTCCAATAATTCTTTGCCACCTTTTCCAAAATATTCTCCTATTAATTAGTTGCCACCTTTTCCAAAATATTCTCCTATTAATTAGTTGCCACCTTTTCCAAAATATTCTCCTATTAATTAGTTGCCACCTTTTCCAAAATATTCTCCTATTAATTAGTTGCCACCTTTTCCAAAATATTCTCCTATTAATTAGTTGCCACCTTTTCCAAAATATTCTCCTATTAATTAGTTGCCACCTTTTCCAAAATATTCTCCTATTAATTAGTTGCCACCTTTTCCAAAATATTCTCCTATTAATTAGTTGCCACCTTCTCCAAAATATTCTCCTATTAATTAGTTGCAACCTTTTCCAAAATATTCTCCTATTAATTAGTTGCCACCTTCTCCAAAATATTCTCCTATTAATTAGTTGCCACCTTTTCCAAAATATTCTCCAATTAATTAGTTGCCACCTTTTCCAAAATATTCTCCTATTAATTAGTTGCCACCTTTTCCAAAATATTCTCCTATTAATTAGTTGCCACCTTTTCCAAAATATTCTCCTATTAATTAGTTGCCACCTTTTCCAAAATATTCTCCTATTAATTAGTTGCCACCTTTTCCAAAATATTCTCCTATTAATTAGTTGCCACCTTTTCCAAAACATTCTCCTATTAATTAGTTGCCACCTTTTCCAAAATATTCTATTAATTAGTTGCCACCTTTTCCAAAATATTCTCCTATTAATTAGTTGCCACCTTTTCCAAAATATTCTCCTATTAATTAGTTGCCACCTTTTCCTAAATATTCTCCTATTAATTAGTTGCCACCTTTTCCAAAACATTCTCCTACTAGTTAACTGCCACCTTTTCCAAAATATTCTCCTACTAGTTAACTGCCACCTTTTCCAAAATATTCTCCTAATACATTCTCCTACTGAATGTATAAAACATGTCATTGTTAATAAAACAAAAAAATTCTCTTTGAACTTATTAACATATGTTTAATGCTGAATTGGGACAAAAGAAATTGGGGGAAAAGACAGTGTTGGGTCAAATGGGATTGGGAGATATGGGAATTGGGAGAAACGGTTTGGGTTAAATGGGAGTAAATCATTTCATGATTCCCAAGGTTATCCCCAATAACGCTTATCAAATGAACTTTAAAGTTAGTTCCATCCTGCAGATCTATTCCATCAGACTCCAGTTGCTTCAACTCAGTAATTAGCATTTTTAAGCATTTTTCTAGCCCATGACTATTTAGGTGTTTGTTTTTGCAAAGCGAGATTAGCTGAATGTGGTTGATTGTAGACCTATACTCGGGTGGTATGTTAACTAACGTGTAATACATGCCCAAAACTTTATGAATACATTTGGCGTCTTGGAATATTAGCAATTGGAGAGATTTTTGTCCATGAGAGAGATAATCTTGACAAAATATTCTTCCGTCTGAAATGTCATTCAGAACTTGGTTTTCTCCAACTTTGTACGAGGGTTTGGGAAACGATATAATCTTTGACACTTCTTTATTTGAAAGCAGTTCCTTCAACGATTCTTTAATTGGAACATAGTGCAAGAAACATTTTTTAAGTTTGTGATAACCAAGAAATACGGGCATAGGGTCGATATAGTTGAACTGTTCTTTGAAAAAACCATGGCGGCGATGAATAGATTTGAGCTCTTCATTTGCTTTTTCAGCAAAATTGTACTCAGAATTACCCCGTAAAATATCATTAATTACTCTCTCTCTTCTAAACCAGCCTTCTTCATATCCATATAAAGTTTGTTAGTTATTAATGTTTTTTCTAGGGATTGTAAATTTGCCATCTCTTCAGCAATTATCTGAACTGTAGAACTTGGAACATACTTCACCGCTTGCAACTTCAAATAAAATAGACCCAAATTTCTCCTGTATAAGTCCGCCAAATTGTTATCCTCTCTTGAAAATTTATCTACAACGGGGTGCTTATCTGCTAAACTTCCTTGATCAAAGTCATTAATGTTCGCTGATTTATCATTAATTGCACTCGAATGCATATCCGGTTCCAAATTTGGGCTTTCATTGTTCATTTTCGGCATATACGTTTTATGCTTTCTTGAAATATGACATGTGAATGACCCTATTTTATCATATTTAACAATGGGGTCCTTACACAAAGGACAGGTGACAGCTATCTTGTTCTTTATATGAGTTTTCACATGAGAAATTAAAAGAGTTGCACGATTTAAAACTACGTTACAGTCTTCTACACTGCACGCATGTGCTTCTCTTCCAATAAATGTACTAGAGATAACAGATCGATGGTTTTTATGATCTTTGTGAATACGTTGAGCATGGCTTTTGAAGGAGTTATAATTGATATATGCCTTTTTACAAGATGGAATGGGACATCGGTATCGCATATTGTGGTCATGTTTGTGAAAAGATAAGTGGTTCACGAACTCTTTGTAAATATTTGGTGAAAAGCAACTTGAAACTGAGCACTCGAAGAAGATATCATGTCCCTATAAAATTTTGTAGCAAAGGGAGTTTATCATAAATCTAGGAATGTAATTTATAGGTCAGAAATAGGGGTGTGTGTATAATTCGAAAAAAATCGTAAATGCTTTGAGTATTTTACTATTTTTGTAACATAATTTTCTCCACCTCCAAGCGTGAAAACAATATTCTGATTAATTTTCACTACTTTGAATTATCTAATAATCGTTAAAAATTTTAAATACGCCTAATCGATTTAAAACAGGAGAATAAAATGCCAGTTCCCATATACTCGCACACCCTTAGTCAAAATGAATCGTCATTCGGAGAGGTAAAAATGTTTATGCAGCGCATAAAAATAGAAAAACCCGAACTATCCTCTCTATCTCTCCCTCCCTTTCGGTCAAACTCGAATCAATGACCTTGCATTCATTGTCCACGCGAAACCAAATAAAATCATAGTGTGAATGTAAGAGAAATTAGCTATAGGAACTCCCCCGTGACGCAGCCTTTCTAACAATAGAAAGTTTAAGATTTGACGGAAAAACGTACAACGTGGGTTTAAACTAAGGCTTAACACTTATGTTCCCATGAAATTTTATAAAAAAAATTGATGTCCAGAACCGATGAAAACTTATATTTTTATTTGAAAATGTGTAGCTATTGCATTCGGGAATGCGACAGGTATTTCCCCTAACACGGTTGCACTGCTTGAGTCTGTGCTTGAAGTTTACATATTTCAAGTTTTTCTTCAATATCTCACTCCAGAATGAGTAGCAGACGACGCGTTCTTCAAAAGCACAAGGATAAATATGTTGTCTATTCTGCCGCGAAGCTGCATCTCCTGTCCTCGCGTTAGATTATTACTCCTACTTGAAACTTTGATAAAAAATTTATTGAAGCAGCTATTACACATAGGCAAAAATATTTTTCTCAATTCCCGATGAGAATACGATACATGGCAGTGCATTGAGAATATTTTAAAAAGAGAATGCATTGATAAAACATCACCAAAACCTTTTCTTTAATTTTGTATAGTTTTTCGAAGCTTAAAAATTTGACATGCTAAGCCTAAAAAATAAAGACTGCATATTTTTTATTAAACCCTAATGATGAATTAGCGATTAAAAGCGCGTGCTTTTCTCACATAAGATGACTGTTCCAATTGGATACTGGTTTTTTCCACGAGTTTTATTAAAATACAGTCCTCCATTATGCGCGTGAGGAAATTTGGTTTCAGGCTTACAGGATAGGCAACTCCCTATATCCAATGGAATTTTATTCTATAAATACTCTGTTCCAGCTTTGGTTGTCGGCACCCGCAAACCTAGGTCTCTGTGTAAGGTAGCTTTGAGCTTGCTGACAAAGGACGAAAGAATACTAATTTTCACTTAAGATACTGAAAATCAGCATTTCTCTCGACATTTGTTAGCACGCGCAAAGCTACGCTCTAGATTACCACTAAGTTGTTCCAACCGAAGCTGGAAAAGAGTATTTATCGAATAAGCTGCTTACGGAGAGAGGGAGTTGCCTATCCTTGCGTGAAAACAAATTTTCCCACTAGCATTCTTTATCCATGCTTCCATTATGAAAAGTGAGAGTATGGCTTAGAAGTGCACTCTTGAAACTTTAAAAAAATTATTTAAAATAAACGGAATGGTTTTGGTAAGCATGGATGAAAAAAACGTTTTTCATCCATGGAGTAAAGCGGTAATCGCTGATATTTTACCCGACATGCGAATTTAAGTAAAAAACTATCTGTCAAAGGGGTTGATCTATTTTAATATAAAGAACACAATGAAGTATAACTTACTTGTTTAGTCGTCATGACTGAATAATCAAGTTAACACTCAGTCTGTAAACGTGAAAAGACATAAATTTGCGATTTGGTTCAATAATAAATTGAATATATAAATGATCTAGGCCTTGTCTCCTAATTTTTAAAGAAAACCCGTTAATTTTAGAATCTCCACTTTTAATAACCAAAGCTAAGTAACCAATTAATGGATTTTCAATTGCCTCTATTAAAAACAAACTGTAAAATTCACCTTTAATACCTAGATCATTTATCATAAAGGACGCTGAAATTTATTTAACTTACTTTTTAAAATAGTTGAAACCACAATTAGCTTTGTTCAAAATCTGTTAATCGACGCTGGTAAAGCATGAAGGTACTATAAAAGTAGTACTCGCGCAACCCGCGTTTCACAAGTGAGAACCGCGGCCGTATTCTGCAGAAAAGTTAAGCTCCTCCTTCTGCCCTTGGCTCTCTGATTGGACCGTCAACCATTGCCCTTGGCCTTTTAATTGGCTACGTCTACCGATGACGTTACATGCCTTGGCTCAGTGATTGGTGCAAATTCCGCGCAGACTCAGATGTAAACTATCAAATTATACCCCAAATTCAAAATGTTTTTTCATAAACTGACAAATGAGTTACCGGTTAAACACCGGTTTTAATGGTTGCTTCGGTAAGGCTATGTGCTGAACGCACTTACAGCAGACGACATTTCAACACTTTCTATCAACCTCCCGACGTTGATCAACGTGTCGAGTAAAGTGGTGAGTGTAATTTATGAAGGATTAATTATTTTATGAAGTATTTAACTAAACTCTTTAATTTTCCCCCTTAAAAATCCGATTTAAATAAAAACACACCTTTTAATTTATTTCTTTTACTATTTATTACTTATTCAGATTGTGTGGCAACTGTCGATCGCAGTATAGAAGTCACTGCAGTAAAAAGGTGAGAGGGCTGATCGCCCGTCGTAACTCAATGATTAAAGCCTTATTTGAGCACTTAGCATGACCAAAATCGCAAGAGCAACTCCATGATTCGTTCATGCTCTTGTGGCACGAACAATTTCGCACTTATCATATTCTCATGGAATGGTGTGTTGATGAGCGAGATACACCCATACCTTTAATCAATATTTATCCTTTCCCTGCTGACGAAAAAGCTTATCCAGAGACTGAGTGTCAAGCCATTTGCGCCTCGCAACTAACACTGGAAGTCGCGGAAGCGCTTTACAACTGTAAATCGACATAACTTATAAAACATAACCAGCAACCATATTTACACCGAACAGTTACTTGAAAAGTAAGCATTTCAGTATGCAGCAATTGGTATAATCACCCCTTTGTTTCTCATAAAATGAATATGGTAAATCTGAAATAGGTCTAATGAATGACAATAGAATAGTTAGGTTATATTTAAAATAGGTATGTGGTCATGAAGACTTCGGAGGATGTAAATTGCAATCATGCAACAGAAAAAAGCAATGAACTCTTGACAGTCAGAAATATGTAAAATTTAATACACGTGGAAAATAAATTGCCGAATTTTTGGGTTTGAGAGTGTATCGGGACTGATTGGGTGCTGGCATGCTGGTTATAAATAATGTCATCTTGAGTACAGGCTAGACATCATCAACATAATCCTAATTATTAAAAACATACCATTAACGGTTTTTAAGCATTAAAGGCGGTAACAGACTTTTTCTTCTTTTTTAAATCCCTCCCCGGCTCCATTTAGCTCTATGAGGATGACAAACACTATCCACACAGGCTCACAACCCCTTTTAATAACGGTCAATGATAACAAAAATCCAAATAATTTAAAAAAATGCATGCAATAAATTTTATGCGCTTATTAAATGAAGCGTCTACTAAATTACAATACAAGTTAACAGTAAACTAACACGTATGCGAGAAATAAATCATAAAATACACGCAAATATCGCGTGTAATTCTACAGGGCCGGTAGGCCCTTGTAGATATGACTTCATACTCTTTTGTAACGTTAAAGCAAAATTCACATGCTTTTACCAATTTTCCTACGGAGATTAACATGGGGTTTTTCGTGATATTTAACCACCTCTAACTGAAAAACTAGAGCGAAGTTACTTTTCGGAATACTCTTAATTTAACAATTAAGTATTCAGGGTGTGCGATCGGCTAGTCTAATCAGAAACAATTAAGTCTAAGTATGTTAATTTTAGTTAATTACAGAAGTACTTGTTTCGTTCATCGTGATTGGACATAATAATAATGCTAGAGCTCTTCGAAAACTCAAAATAACCAAGTATCTATGGTGTAGTGGTTATCACGTCCGCTTTACACTCCGAAGGTCCCAGGTTCGAGCCGTGGTAGATAAATGACTTGACTATCGTTATTGGACACAATAATAAGCTAGATCTCTTCGAAAACTCAGAATAACCAAGTATTCATTGTGTAGTGGTTATCACGTCCGCTTTACACTCGGAAGGTCCCGGGTTCGAGCCCAGGTAGATACATGTTTTGACCATCGTGATTGGACATAATAATAAGCTAGATCTCTTAGGAATCTCAGTATTACCAGGTATGTGTAGTGTAGTGGTTATCTCGTCCGCCTAACACGCGGAAGGTGCAACGTTCGGGCCCTGCTAGATACATGTTTTGACCATCGTAATTGGACATAATAATAAGCGGTAAAGAAAACATAATTAATCAAAATTTAATTACATTAAGACTGAAGCGACAGATATTATATAAAAACGTCTTGGTTTGGACCAAGGCCGAAAAAACAAACGATATGTGTGAGGTTTATCAATTGACTGAAGTTTCAGATATTGAAATTTTTTCTAGTTATTTTTATACACTCAATCCTTAATCATTATTTAATTCAATCAACTGATTTTACTGTTAATCGACCTAGTCCCTCTAAATTAATTTAAAAAATTACATATGTACGCTTTTTCAAGAACAATTACATTTTCCGAAAACATTTTATCATGAAATTAATTATTTTGAAGGGATTTCGTGTCGATGCTCTCTAACTTGTGAGCATCTTGACCGACATAGTTTTAATTGTTGCTGGCTTGACAAATTTTCAAGTTTGCACCAAAAGAAGTTTAAATCTGTTTTAAGTTGTTGATAAGACTGTCGTTTAGAGTGAATGTCGTCTACTTAAGACAAAGCAACAAAGTTTATCCTGTGTGGTAAAGGGTAAAGATCACATAAACAGAAATACTTCTCAGACTTGTTATATTCATTTCCCGCGGAAATAATATGGTTAAACACATCATTCATTACTTGTTATGCCAAGAAGGTCACATTTAACTCCGACACCCCCTCCCTTCCTCTATTTTCCCAATATATGGCATTTTATAATCACCAGTGGTTTCAGTGTATGAGTCATCTGAGCCGTCGCAACACACTCAGCCAATATTACCATAGACTGAGTTATGACCAAGAAATACTTAAGTACGGAAAAGGAAGTTCCAGTGCAACTTTACCATCAAAGAGGCGACAATAGAAATGTAGCATTTCGATATACGAAATTAAATGTATAAATTCGCGCAACACCCTTGTTTGGCATCCACGATCAAATATTTACATTTTCCATTCGAGTTATGCCAAAGTTCGCTTGCTTTTTTTAGACATCCAGTAGAACATTTCAAATATTCAATACTGTATCCTCAACATGATAAATTAATTTCACGATAAAATGTTTTCGGAAAATGTAATTGTTCTTGAAAAAGCGTAGATATGTAATTTTTTAAATTAATTTAGAGGGACTAGGTCGATTAACAGTAAAATCAGTTGATTGAATTAAATATTGATTAAGGATTGAGTGGATAAAAAGAACTAGAAAAAAATTCAATATCTGAAACTTCAGTCAATTGATAAACCTCGCACATATCGTTTGTTTTTTCGGCCTTGGTCCAAACCAAGACGTTTTTATATAATAAATTATATGGATTAAACGCGAAAAAAATAACTATTTATAATGAGAGAATGAAAAAAAGTACATGTCAAATTTGATATTAAAGAAACTTTGGTGAAAATGAATTAATAGAATATCTACAATGAGTACTATAAAATCACAAAGGAGAATACAATAATCAGAGAGAGTTTATGCCATCATGAAGAAAGTGCATGCCAAATTGAGCATTGAAAATAATCGAAATACAGGGAGACGTTATTCAAACAACCTATCATGGCATTTAGAAAATTATCTACAGTAAAGTAGAACATGCTTCGCTTGAGCATGTCTTCATAAAACAAAACTAGTCATTATTTTCAGACTGCAATTTTTCACTTCGGTCATGATGTTGGCTTGAATACTCTCGGTTTCCAGTCTAAACCTTTTATTTTCAAACCTTAGCTTTTCTTATTCATTCCTAGCCCTTTCATTTTCAGTCATTATTGCCAAACAGACGCAAACATAAGTAGGGCATACAAACATGCATTACCGGAAGCTATGAGCGTTTCTTTGCTTTTCTTACTAGGCAGCGACTAAGCTATAAGAAAGTTTAGCCCATTTATAAATGAAACAATAAAGGAAGGCCATGCATGCAGAAACAATAGCTAGGGATGATGGAAAAAAGAACAATGAAAATTTGAAGTGAAGAATAAAATTAAAAGGACACCGCAGTAACTCTTAATGGTTAACTGACTTTGCAGCAACCCTCTATCTCAAACAAATGCCAAATGAAATTTTCAGAAGGTTATTATACCCTACGTCGAATAGAAACCATTCTTATGACCATTTCTGTGTTCTTCAGTGGCCGGTGGATGAGCACCATGTTCATGGAAAGCAGAAGGCTCTTTTTAGGAATCTTTAGCAAAAACTGGAGGAAGGCTATTCAAAAAGCTTGCACCCACCTGCAACAAAAAATAATGTTAATAACATGGTTAATACATTACGAGAACTTACCAAATTTGCAATACGCAGAGCTTCACGTTCTTCTATAACAAGTGGAATATTGTTGAGGAATGCCTTTCATTGTCACCTCGGGAAAGGGTTCTCTGTTGGCGGTGGACATCATTTACCTGCTTTGTGATATGTTATCACATCTTTGTCCTCTCTTCGGGCGTGTTACCTAAGTCACTAATGACCAACAAGGGTACAACCTTCAACTCATAGAGGGAATGCGGCGCCTTTTTCAGTTTTTTAAACATGTTTCATTACTATGTATAATTCAATACAATAACTACAAATAAATCTTACCAATGTTAGAACATATAATTATACATGTAATTACAACTTTAAAAATTGAAGTTAAATTACACAGGAATGAAAAAATTACTGTTTCACCAGGTCCATTACCAATAAAACTACTGACACAAAAATGTGTGTGCCCTTCACCTTATGCCTTCATTACGCTTAGGTAGTTGTGGTTCGATGTTATCAAAGTAACAACATGGAAACAGGGAAAGATTTGACGTTTAATACTTAATTCAGCAATTACAATTTGTTTTTAATTTTTTATACAAATATGGCAAGCACATTATTTACGTGAAAATATTTAACTTACTCAACATTAAACGATGTTACCTTAACAAGCGGCTGTCTCAAATACGTTGACGTCATTTAAAATTAAAAAAGAGCAGACGGCACGAAATTACTATTCAGTTCATACGATAGGTGGCGTTAATAGCTTAAACGTTTCGGGTGAAAGGTTGCAGCACTGACCTTTGGCGACAAATTTACACTGTACACTGACCTTACACCGAAATTTGGTTCAACTTGAAAGTCAAACTGAACTGAATTCAAAGGCTTATTTTTGCCGGCTGAACCTCCAATCACTGAGCCAAGGCAAGGAACGTCATCGGTAGACGTAGCCAATTAAAAGGCCAAGGGCAATGGTTGACGGTCCAACCAGCGAGCCAAGGGCAGAAGGAGGAGCTTAACTTTTCTGCAGAATACGGCCGCTGGTTCATAATATTCTTCCTAGTGTTTATCTATTTTAATGGAACACACATCTTGACTTAAATGTTCTCGATAAAATAGAAAATAATAATTCCCGGGAAGGCAAAGAGTCTATCTTATCCTGCAAACATCTAACTAACATATAGCGATTGAGTGGTTAGGTAAAATGAGCACTAAATCCATGTATTTTGTAAAATATTAAGCAACATTTATAGTTAATATAAAAGAAATATTTTTAATTCGAAGAAATTTTCCTTTATAAAGTGATTATTATTTATTATTTATTATTTACTATTATTTTTAAGTCATATGAATTATGTAACACTGCAAGGAAGTTTGAACATAGAATGAGTACCCAAAAATAATTTCCTAAGGTGATATAGTGCCTATAAATACAACATTAGGAAATATTTTATTTTTAAACGCGGCCGGCGATAAAAAGTTAATCAGTTAGTTAAGCAAGTAAGTTTGTTTAGCTATATTCTCCATTTTCTAGTAATTTATCGTAACTTGTGTCTGCGTATGCTTTTGTTCCTGGAAAAATCCAAAGTCCGAGCCTAATTTCGGAAACAGAAAATCGACTAAAGAATTATAACAGTAAAGAAAAAATTGGCAAATTATTGTGCTTTTGAACATCAACATATAATAAAAAAATAATTTGTTAAATTATAATTTTGAAATTTTGATTTAAACTTTTCTATTCTATTAACGTCGTGATTAAATAGCAAGTAGATCTGGTTTAAACCTTTGTAAATAATACATCCAAAAACCTCCCGTGTGTACGCCAAGAAACTCTCCCGTGAACGCCCAAAAAGCTAAACTAATTTTATCCCTTCGATCGTTTGAAAAACCCAAAGCTTGGTCTCTTTTTTGCAATTATCGTAAACGTAGAACGTGGGAATTCATGACATGTGTTAAGAATCGCATGTGTACTTCTAGACGTTATATTGATTAGGCAAAATAATAGAATCAGGTTTTTATTTTTACAATTTAGACTTAAGTAGAATTTATTCTCCAAGAACTTGAATAATTTTATAGTATATTACATTTGAAAATGCAAATATTGTTTGTATCTATCGTTAAAATTCAGTTTGTGTCATTTTTGAAAGTTTCAAGCGGTTACTACAACGTAATTTTGCCGTACGAGTCAAAAACGTTTATTAAGTTCTTTGATTAAAAGAAAACCATAACAATATCATTGACAATTTTAATTAAAGCAATCCAATTAATTTAGTCCTATTTCGAATTCGACTTTAGTTTACAATAGAGTGAAAATGTTTGACATCATAAGTGCACTACTAACGTCTATAAGTTAGGGTGGATTAAAAGTAATGTAACACGTGTATTACAATTTGATGTTTAAAATATATGTTTTGCGTTGTCGCAAAATTCGATTTCGAAAGATTCATTGCTAGATTTTGCTTCTTTAAGCAAAGAGGTTGAAGATTATTTCGGTGGTGACTGTGGCTACTGTTCCTGACAATAGTATGAAAAGAAAGTAGAAGGGAACCGTGACGCTACTCAGGTTCAAATCAGCCGTGCTTTTTGACGGTTTCTTCCACTTGACTTGTTCAATTAAATGATGCCTTTCAAAATCCAGATAATTCAATGCTTGCGTTTCAAACATCGGTTCAACACTGTAATGAAAACATTCGTCTAGCCCCTTAATCAGTTTAATATAAAAACAGTATCGACCTCAATTGGAGGTTTTCTTGTAATTGCGGACTGCTTCTTAGCCAAGAGTTGTTGAAGACGAAGTGTAAATACTCGAAGCTAATTTCGTGCTCCGAAAAGTAGAATCCTTCATTGTCCGAAAAGAACTTTTTACTCTCGGGATCTAATTTGAGGAATTCTCCCGCTATCCAAGACAGATAGATGTCCTCTAGGATGATAGCATTCTTCCCATAAAGAATAGGCAGGTATCCATCACGAGTCAGGTAATCCGAAACACTAGTGACCATTTTCTCCTGATCGAGTGCGTAGAGCCATTTCTTAACATCTGGGTCCTGGGCAGCCTGTAGATACGAAACCAGTTAAGTCAAATAAATAGAGGAACTTATCATTTAACGCCTATTCACATAATATTTCAGATTGTCGAAAGCTCCGCCATTTTTCACAATTATAATTGGAATTTCCGATTTGATCAAGTCCGAGAGGGTGTCGATGCGATTGTAGCTTTCCGTCGTGAACTCCGTCCGTAAGAAACAACCCAAGAAAAACAGAATGAAAGTCACTCCGATCAGCCAGGACGCAGAGAGCAACCGACATGTAATGTGGGGCAAAACGGAGGGAATCGCTGTAGGGAACATAATTATGTCTGATTATTTAAATTTAAGCAAGCGCTTAATCGCGTACGTTCGAGGCAGAAGAGCGACGCGTTTTCCCAGGCATTTTCTAGGGTTTCTCGGGCCATTTTCTTGAAAACATTCTTGGTGGGCATCGATTTGTATTTGTTGGTTACGATGGAGTGAGCGACGAGTAAAAGTGACAGAAGAACCCAAGTGAACACAATAAAAATCAACACCTAATTGAATCGAGAATTAAAATTAATGAATTGCGTGGTGAATGAAATGTTTATGGCGCGAAAAATACTGCAGTTTCCATATTTAAGAAAGACAAGGAAGTTGACAAGACTCTCTTCGGGGCGCCGGTCACGATAATCGTCCTGGCAGTATCGAACACCGGAGACGGACTGAAATATTCGTGTCGGCCACCGAATAATGCACGTGGCATGGGAAACAGAATAAAAGGAGCATTCTAACAAATATTAAGGATTATGAGAAATAATTTTATCAGTAGAGTTAAATTTTAGTCTCATTTCTATTTCACGCACTATGAAAACATCAGCCGCAGTAATTATTTTGGAAAAGTCGTCAAAGTTCAATTTATTTCCTTCGTAAATTACCCTAATCACGATTGAAAAAATTATATTAAAGTAAGATATAAACGTGATATTATTGAATGAATTTGGTTTTATCTGGAAATATAAGATCACCATTCGAAAACGGATTTACTTAATCGAGTATTTAAAAGAAAACCAAAACTCATCGATTAAGGATTAGACATTTCGAATAATCGGTACTTTTTAACGTTTCAAATTAAACGAGTCGAAACCGGAGAATAATATTAAAATTCTCGAATATTCGCACACTCGACCCACAACCATGAAGTTGCAAGTTAAATCACAAGCCTATCCGTTTACCCAACCCAATTACTCGAATCTTTTTTCAAGGAATACAAAAAATACTTCATGTTAAGGGATCTTTTCAAATAATCCGCTATGGCATTGTATCTTAATACTTGGTTCTCCATCACCCACGACTCCTGATAAGAAATATTTAAAGTTCAATTGCCAAAAAGAAAATAACACTCAGTGACACACCACCGAACGTTTCAAAATTCACCTCCAGTGTCGTCACGTTTACAAGAGTCTCTTGGGTGTACCTATAATTTAGATAAAATTTCAAATGTGCAATTACATTAATGACTTTCAAATGCAATTTGTACCTGTATTTAAAATACCGATTATTTCCCATAAATTCCAGTTCGTTCAGTGCCATTATTGGAGTTACCAGGAAATCCTAGCTTCCACTAACCGAAACCTTTAAAGGCTGTAAATAGTCGCTGATAGATTTCTCGTTTTTCATAAGTAAAAGCATATGTTTATTAGATTCCTATGTTTCGTAATGGTAGAGACTTACTGAGAGCTAGTTCGAGAACGACGCGATAATTGAATACACTAAAGCCACGTTCACACTTACATGGGAAACCGGTTCGAACCGATTCAAAACGGTTCCAAAGTTAAGTGTGAACAAAACTGATACTGAAGCTAATTACAAATGCGGTTTCTTGAAGTTGCTTCGCGAACCAACTTAAAACGGCTTTGGAAGCTAGCTAGTTTCTAGTTTTCAGGGGTATTTCATATGGGATGAGACAAGTATTAAGTGTATTTTCATCAGCCTTAGCAGGCAGCACCAACGAAAAGATAAGCAGACAGCACTAACAGAAGCGTCTAAAAGTGTGAACCGAGGCTGTTGAAATCACTTCGAACTAGCAATAAAGAGTGTTTCAAAGCTAGTTGGGCAAACGAGTTGTCGACCGACTCCCGTGCAAGTGTGAACATAGCTCTAGTTTTGAAGTTCATCTTCCTATTTAGTCTGTACTAAGCCTTGACAGCGTCTCACCATGCATCGCTTTACGAGAATCTATGACCTACGTCACTTCATAACAAGCTCTCAATAACCAGTGACAAACTCATGGAAAATATCTTATGAACTTATGGTAAAAGCGTTGTTAAAACGGAAGTTGTTGTCCGTTCTTGCTATATTGGAACAAGAATCCTCTGACTATCTAAGTTCTAATATCAATAAAAATAAATCCTCACTGTTTTTCTTATGTAACTCAAATAACAGCCACGCAAAGTGTGTCTGCCGGAAAGTACTGAGTACCCAAGGCTTGACTAGCTTCTGTGAGTGAAGAATTGTGCAAAATCAAGTCATGGTTCTATGTAACCAAGAGGGAAATATAAAGGGGTAAGACTTTTCCTTTCATCTCGCTTTTTGGGGCCTTCGCTGTAGTCATTTTGTATCATGGGAGTGCACATAGACGGCGAGGTATCATGAGGGTGCGCATAGACAGATGGCCATGTATCAACCCTCTATTACGCCCCGATACTGAGGGTTGCCTACGTTTTAATTTATATCGAAAAGGTCTATTATGTAACAAATAGTTATGAACCCATTCTATGTGAAAATTGAAGCTTATGCAAAATTAGGGAATTTTATTCCATAAGGGAAAGAGAAAAATAAACAAGCTTGGAAGTTAAGCTATAATAATCGAAGAGAACTGTTAGAATTGTACTTGCTTTTGAAGGCAGGAATCGTGTATTTCTTCATAAGTAATATTCCAAATTTGGGTAATCCGTCATTAACAACCTGCTAACTGCGTTTGTCCTTAACCATTCTCTTTCCGAACATTAAAAAGCGTCAGCTGGATTATGTATCAAGATATGCTATTTGGAGAAATGTGGCTACACTCAATGTAGAAGTAAATTCATGTCATATGTTTACTTGCAACCAGACAATATGATCAATAAGGTATATAACTTTTTATATAGTAACTAAAGGCTATTACAACGCTAGAAGGAGTTGAGATAAATATAGATACGAACGGATTTTCTAAACTAATTTTATTTTTTCTAAGGCTGGAAACAGCCTAATGCTTCGTCGCTTTTCTGCGATTATCGTAAAGGTAGAACCTGGGAATTTCTGACATCTGTAGGTAACGAATGTGTGCTTCTAACTTTATATTGATTTGGCAAAATAATGATGGTAGTTTTTATTTATACAATTTTGACTTTGGTACAATTTAATCTTCAAGAACTGGAATAACTTAATAACATTCAAGATTTGAAAATGCAAATTTTGTATCAATAGTATATAAGAGTTCTGGATAAGGGGAAATAGGGATTGTTTTCAAATTTTGGGTTTCATAGCAACGCAGAGGCCGTCAAAGGTAGTACGGAGGGTCCCTACACAAATCGGCGAGGGGATTGGATTGTTGGCATTTCAGAGTACGGGGTGAGACCGAATTAATTGTACGACAATTATCTGCCTAATCATTGGTGCTTTCCCTGACGTATTACGGGAGTCTGGTGTCGAGACAGAACGACGAGTTCTCAAATTTCCCTTCTGATAGAGAGAACGTTTTCAGTGTGCTTAAAGTAATTAGTATAAAAGAGTGTGAATTATAAATTCTCCATAGCGATTGTACATACAACATTGACTACAGGGTTTATAATTTTTCTGAAAAAGGGAAAATGGGGCTTGTTTTTAGTTTCGACGATCTAAGGGTAAAGGAGAGGCGGACTAAATATTACGGTTAGTGCATACCTCGGAATCGATCGAGGATTCAAATATGGATTGATTTTAGGGTTCTATAGAAAGTCCTGCACTGTAAAAAATTGTGTTGTCTAAATAGTGTCATAATGGTGTTAAAACAATGTGCACTATTTGTACACCTTAACAAGGTGCTGAAATAGTACCAAATTAGTTCGATATTTTAAAAACACCATTAGCTTAAACGAATGGTGTAGAAATGTGTTTATAAAACAAAATTCTTTAAAGGTGCGCAAATGATACCTTAATTATATAAAATAACCCCATCGAATACCCCATTAAAAGGTGGTCTAATGGCATAGAATTAATGCGATATTTTTTAAACACCATTCGCTTAAATAAACGGTGTAGGGTTGAAAAAGTCTCATTCATGAAAAGGCGCACAAATGATTCCTAAACGATATAAAATAACACCTTCGCAAGGCCCATATAAAAGGTGTTCAAATAATGTGAAAAAGAGTTATGTTTTGAACACCATTGGCTTAAATAGGTGTACCGCTCGCCCACTTATATAAATTATACATATAGGGTAGGCCTATAGAAAATGTTTCATCTTTTCCAACACCTCAATTCATTTGTAGATATTAAACGTTAAATTATTAATGGGCTTATCTTGAAAAAAGCCTTCCCCGTTCAGAATATCGTGGGAATTGAGCATGCAAATATACGTTATATTAGAGAGATAAGCATTTGGAAGCGCACGGCCTTGCTTGCTTTTCCTATCCCCACCAATTTAAAGTACCACTAAAATCTCCCGTCGCGTTATTATACTCCCATAGAACCCCGTGTTAACTCACCACTAGAAATCGACGGTGGAAACTCCACCCAACGTATTCGCGTTCGTAAAACCGGGACAATATGAACTACCCCATCAATCGAAATACGACGGAAGTCAATACATTTCCGCCCGTGCTTAGGCCTCCGACTCGCGGGAAACCCAAGGGGTTTTATTTTTTGTATTTGGCTGAAAAAGTGTTATCGGTATTTGTTAAGAACAATCACGGCGTTGAAATTTTTTTGACTCCCCGGTGAAGTTTTAGAGTTCATGTTTTGACTAAAAGCACGGTTTGGGGTTCGAGAGTATCGCCGTAAAAAGACCACTGACACGCCGGTAGCCATTTTGGGGCCTCGGTAAACGAGCCCCAGACCCCCGTTATCTTCGGGAGGAAATCGGGAATATTTTGGTGGCGAGCCTAAATGAAATAAAATTAGGGCAAGTTCCATCCTTACAAAGAAATTCCCCTATACTTACATATTTCGAATCCGTTTAAAGACCACGAGAGAATGAATATAACCCGAAACTTTACACTCCTTTTATACCTCTTGTTGCTAAGAATTAATACGAAATTTCGAAGTTCTCCCATTGATCCTCATGTTAACTGATCACTTGAAATCGACGGTAGAAATCTGCCGTCAGGGTGACAACCTCATGTTATTTCTACGGGATTTCTACACCCCGTTCACCCGGTCTATCGAAATGCGACGGAAGTCAATACATCCCCGCAAGTGCTTAGTCCTTCGACTCGCGGGAAACCCAAGGGGATGATTTTATGTATTTAGTTGACAAAGTGTTATCGGTATTTGCGAAGAATTATCTCGGCGTTGAAATTTTTGATTTTCCGGTGAATTGTTTGGGGTTCGAGAGTATCGCCGTAAAAAGACCACTGACACGCCGGTAGCCAATTTGGGGTCTCGGTAAACGGAACCCAAACCCCCGTTATCTCATTCTCTCAATTTCATATTACTATTCAGAAAAACTATGTGATTCCAGAAATTCGGGTTGCATGGAAAAATGAACAAAATGATATTATGCAGAAATTTAAAGCTCTAGCCAAGTTACCATTTCCGCTGACGGGCGTTATGATTCACCAGGACATTCTGCAAAATATTGTGGGTACACTTTCCTTGGTCAAGAGAAACAAATGTGTCCATTTTGAGCTCGTAAACAAAATTGAGGTACAATACAAGTCCAGTAATATGGAATTGGAAGGATAGAAAAGGTTTCTGACAAAATTGGAGAAATGTGGACTTTTATGTGTTTAGAATCACAACTGATCGACACATTCAGATTCGAGCCTTTTTAAGGGATAGTTATCCCAATATTGACCATCAATTCGACGTATGGCATTTTGCTAAGAGTGTGGCCAAAATAATTTCTGCCATAAGTCAAAAAAGGACAATAAGGATCTCTTAGCCGCCACGTTTGGTTCGCTGCTGAAAATTGCAATGGAAACCCAGATGTTTTACTTGAAATGTGGAAATCTGTTATTAATCATGTCACTAATGTCCATTCATTTCCAAGTTTTACCCTCCACAAACGTTGGATCAACGATCCTATTCCAGCAGAAGCAGGAAGGAGAAAAAAATGGCTTAAACCTGACACCTTCCCTTATGACGCTTTAAATGACTTCATAAACAGGACGAGTATCTTATGATATTTAATAGGCCAGGACAGATAGGCTAAAAAAGGGCTTGACCTAGAACATTTGAACATAAAAATGAAAATTGGTACATGTGTAGTTTTTGACCCAACAAAAAATATACTAAAAGTCCCTTGCTGTAGAGTGCGAGCTTTCGCCGCCATCTTCGAAAATGGCCGCCGGGAATGCCAGCATCAATGTTTTCCACGTTCTTCTTCAAAAATTACGAAAATTGGTGCATATTATGAATGTAACCACATGAACATCATAGTAAAATTTCACAGCTCTGTGTTTGATAGTTTGGTCGCCATACTGGAAAATGGCCGCCGTGAATGCTAGGTACAGTTTATTTCAATATTTTGTTGGAAAATTATGAAAATTTATAGATTTTATAATCAAAGCTGTGTGAACCTCATAGTAAAATATTGAAGCCATTCATGAGATAGTTTGGCCGCCATGTTGGAAAATGGCCGCCGGGAATGTCATTTAGATACAGTATATTTTTCAAAAATTATGAAAATTGGTAAATTTATTGTTGTAGACCGTCTCTCTAAACACCATACTTGAATATTGAAGACGTGCTGCTGATAGTTTGGGCGCCATCTTGGAAAATGACTGCGTGGAATGCCAAATACATGACCTATATATAAATTTTTTCGATATTTCTTTACTGAGTAGATGATTTTCATGAACGTATTAATCACCTTAAAAATAACTATTTCCAAGTCTAAGTTATCGACCCCATCTTTAAAAGTGTCACTGAAAGTTAACTATCCTTAAATCTGAAACAAAGAAAAGCAAAGCAAAGCTATATCTAATGCAGGAATCAGAGTGGTGTGAATGGGTCTTTGACTTTGGCGATGGCGAACCCATCGCCACTGTTCGGGATCAAATCGTTTCCAAGCTATTGTTCACTTAATATTTTCATTAAAAACTTCAACGTATTTGTAAGAGGTAGATTATCTGTCATTACTTTAAACCGCGCCTTATCATAACCACATCCAGTTAGAGCATGGAGATGAAAGAATTGTTCTATGAACGTTTTTTTCTCAAATGTCTCGATTTGAGACTCTCTTCTTGGTGTGGTTTTGATTTCAGATTTAAGACTGAAGACTTTTCAATTCGGGTGTGATAGTGTATCAAAAGAACCAAGACATTCCGTTACTACAATGGCTAGGAAACGATTTAAACCGCGAAGAATGGGGATGGATTCGCGATCCCGAATCCTAAGTCACGCCATTCAAGACCAACATTTAATACTCATTATCTTTACCTGCGGAACCTCTTGTGTGAAGAACTGTGTATGTAGACGATCGGAATTAGTTTGCTCAGCATTGCGTGGACATAGTCGCTGTACTAGCTGTGATGGATCAGAGCAAAAGGACTTCTTGTGGCGGAGGGGGCCCGAGTTCAGTGTGCCGGTTCGGGAGTTGCTTGGGTTCGCCCTTGGTTCAGACCGTTCCTAGTCCAGTTCGCTTAAGGTTTTGCTCGGCCGCTTCGCCCCCGCCCAGGTGTTGCCTTAATTGGCTCACCCCGCTATTGACAACCCTCTGAGGGTCGCGGATACATTGTTTCGGTCATGTGGCACTGATGTGCTTGGAGGGAAATTCTCCGTCCCCTCGAGCCTCCTGCTATCATAATCCTTCCCTGTCACCGACCACCTTCTGGATGGGCTCGCCGCTGACGGTGTCCATCTTTTGTCACCTGTTTAAAATGCGTTTGTCGGGGCCACTGGCCCATCCCGTTTGCTAGACGGCGTTTCCGCAGGTTCAATTTGGAATATTATGAGCCCCCAGCTAGGTGCTGCGCCTAGTCAAGGCCTCCGACATGCAAATATTGTGAAAAAATCTTCAGGCTGACGAGATGAATATGAACGAACTGTTAGAGATTTGTGTTAAATCTAATCTTTAACAACAAGAGAATGTATAAACCCTATATTAAACCATATAACCTAATCAACATGTTGATAATTACAGCTTTGAATAACTTTTCTTTCTTTCAGAATTTAGGGTAATAATTTTCGAGTGGCCATTTTTAAAGATGGCGTTGATAATATCGACTTGGAGATGGCCATTTTTTGGTGTTTATTACGTTAATGAAAATCATCTACTCAATATAGGAATTTCGAAAAGATTTATATGTTTGAAATATATTTAGTATTTCCAGCAGTCATTTTCCAAGACGGCGCCCAAACTATCAGTAGCACGTCTTAAATATTCAATAGTGATGACGGTCTTCAACATAATTATTACCATTTTCATAATTTATGAATAATATACTGTATCTAAATGACATTCCCGGCGGCCATTTTCCAACATCGCGGCCAAACTATCATATGAATGGCTTCAATATTTTACTATAAGGTTCAAACAGCTTTCATTATAATATATATCAATTTTCATAATTTTCTAACAATATGGTGAAATATACTGTACCTAACATTCACGGCAGCCATTTTCCAATATGGCGACCAAACTATCGAACAGAGAGCTGTAAAATTTTTCTATGATGCTCATGTGATCCCAGTCATTATGTGTACCGATTTTCATAATTTTAGAAGAAGAATGTGGAATACATTGAAGCTGGCATTCCCGGCGGCCTCTTTCCAAGATGGCAGCCAAAGCTCGCACTCTACAGCAGGGTACTTTTAGTATATTTTTTGTTGGGTCGAACATAACACATCTACCAATTTTCAATTTTATGTTCAAATGTTCTAGGTCAAACCCTAAAAGTCCTGGGCTATTACCCTTTTTCGTAATATTCACGAAAGATCGGGTTGCTGAAAAAGGATGAATTGGCAGGCAAGACGATGTAATCGCTTTTAAGCGATTTCGAAAAATAGAATCCATCTAATTTGGTTTTCCATTTGTTGGTGATGTCCATATCTTGCATAAGAATGTAGCCCAACGAAGCCGACAATAATAGCGTGTTCAAAATCAATGCTTTATGTCCATCTATAATTTTCTCGTACAGTTCTGGCGAAATCAGATCATAAGGATCGCAAAAATTCTCCTCGTTCAAGTGATTCATCATCCAATTATCGAGCTACTCCTCTTTCTTGGCCTAATAAATTGGTCCAAGTGTTGCCAATGTTTGAAAGTGGATTTTCCCACTTCCATTTGAAAAATTTCCCACATTTCCCACACCCCCTTTTTAGCCACGCCCCCAGCTAAAATATGGTGGAAAAGTTACAGTCATATTTATCTGTACTATTTTTTCCTACTAGGTTTAATATGGAATATCACTGCGCAAAGCTTTGACAATATGTACAAATGCGCCAAAACGCTATAAAGCTTTAAAATTCTCAAAATATGCTACTTTTTTTCCAGTGCCAAATTTAAAATCACCGAATTTATTTCAAAATGTCGCTTGAAATTATTAAACCGAGCAAAATTTTCGAAAATTCAATCATTTTAACTGCATAGTCTGCACTATAAACACTTAAACACGAAAATTCCCACATTTGACCGATTTTGGAAAAAAAATTACCTTTTTCCCACTGAGCCTAAAACCTTACCAAAATTTCCCACGATGGAGCGTTACAATCTACTGGGATGTTGAAACTGTTACTTACGGCTGGTAATTCTCCACCCTTGGATATGGCTATTACATCCATTGTGCTGATCGGTTCGTAAACAGGGCTATATTGAAGAAAATACTATCTTGAAAACGTCAACTATTTTTCAAATCGTTTTAACCATTTACGTAAAATTGTGAATGATAGTCGCGTATCCGATGGCATCGTAACATTTTTTGTTTTGTAGCGCAAGTGAATCCAACTCCTAGGAAAGATAATTTTTTAAAAAACCAGAATTATTAAAACGTCATTTGAATCATTAATTTATTTTTATATATACCTCAAGAATTCCATACTTTATAATAGCTGATTCCGTAAATCTGTTGTAAGAGAAAATATTGTTTAAAGGCCCTGATATTCTCGGTTACGTTCAATAAGTACTCACTTGTACTTGAAGTATCTATCGGGAAACAGTTTTTCATATTTAGCAGTGGCAACCGACATCTGTGAATTCCTTCAAAGCAACGAATGATTAGCTCGCCAATCAACTTTCGCGAAACTTAACGCAAAGAGACAAATGAACTTTTCTAATTACTTTTATTGATCTCTTTGAGGAGATTAAAAATATACGCTTTTGGAAAGTGAATTATCGCTGTAGTTATCATTATCAAATTTAACCAAAATTCATTGTCAAAGCGATATGGCTTTATTTGGTCTTCTTCAGAACCAAGCGCCACTTGAATACGGTTGTTTACTGTAATTCGGTTGTTGATTACAGCGATAATGCCAATTACCCTAAATCATAATTTCGGCAGGAAATGTTTTGTTGAAAACACCTTTCATTATAAGTATTTACTCACTTCCCTTTTCGCTTACTTTTCTGCTATATACCTGACTGTTTTTTGTAGCCTAAACAAAACGATAGAGGACAACGTTATTTAATTGCCTTTGAAGTAATATACCCCCAGGGCTTATTTAATGTTTTTCAGTGTATTTCATGACAAAAAGTAATTGAGTGTTGTTTGTTTCTCGAAAATCGTTAAACGCGACGTTTATAGATATAGGCCTAGAACCATATTTACGGATTCAGAAAATAGCCATATTATTCCAATTCCTACATTTTTCGAAAGATTATTTAGTCTTTAATTATTACATCCCCGTAGCTAAGGTTTCGTTTTATTGCTGAGATAAAGCTACGAGACTTTTAAAACGCGTTCAATATAATCTGTTTCTCAATGAAGAATTATCAAAACAAACGAACAACAACCAAATATTCATGTTTAACTTATATCGGTTTATTTTCAATCTTTATTCGTCAACATAGTTTTCATTCTAGATTTGTACCTGACATAGATCATGTCCTAAAATGACGGATATTTGAATTTAGGTAAATGAAATGGAATATAGTGTTTTCAATGTTCGGTTGAAAGTTGTAAGATTTTATGTCATTGTTTCGAAATCAATAAGGTGTACTTTTTGTAAGACGTTTTGATTTATTGATCTTCTCTTTAAACGATTCTATATTTCTTCCAGCCGATGATTATTTCAACGAACAACATGGCGACGCTAACGGATAAAGCCGATAAAGTGAGGTAAAAAACTATAGAAACGGCGAATAACGTCAGGCCCGACGCGGTCTTCAATAAACGTTCCCATTTGACAAAATCCATGGCGTAATCCCCTAGGAAATAAAAATATCTAAACGCTTTCGTCTCGAAAAAGACG
Organism: Phalangium opilio; assembly: GCA_019434445.1. Classification (NCBI taxonomy): domain Eukaryota; kingdom Metazoa; phylum Arthropoda; class Arachnida; order Opiliones; family Phalangiidae; genus Phalangium; species Phalangium opilio. Next base: position 72,018 of record JAEQBA010001671.1, read on the forward strand.
AGCATTCTAAATAAAAGTTAAAGCCAAATTAGTTTGCGCTTAGCAATTTCAGAAAGAATCAATTACGCTTTTTCGTAATATTCACGAAAGATCGGGTTGCTGAAAAAGGATGAATTGGCAGGCAAGACGATGTAATCGCTTTTAAGCGATTTCGAAAAATAGAATACATCCAATTTGGTTTTCCAATCGCTGATGATTTCATCGTCTTGGATAAGAACGTAACCCAACGTAGCGGACAAAAAATTTTGGTTCAAAATCAAAGCTTTATGGCCGTCTACAATTTTCTCGTACAAATTTGCCGAAACCAGGTCGTAAGTATCGCAAAAATTCTCCTCATTCAAGAGATTCTTCATCCAGTTATCGAGCTTCTCCTCCTTTTTGACACCTTTAGTTTTGAGAGGACCCAACGGGGTTTATAACAAGTGAACGCTTACTCTATTGCTTAGAATGTTGTCAGTGGTTGAACATTGGCGTGACTCTGCATGTATTGAAGATCTTCGATCGTTTCGATGATAGAATATTTTTCACTGAAGAACTCGGACTTGAGGAAACAATTCATGAGGAACCCGATAAAGGTGACGCCAATTACCCAAAACGCGTAGGCGAGACGCTCTGAAATATGATCCAATCGACGAGGGTACGCTGCTTGACACAAGAGATAAAATGTGTTTCCGAAATGACAGCGATTTATGAGAGATGAAATCACTTACGTTCAAAGAAAAATACAGAAAAGATATCCCATAAAACTATCAGATATCGCTTGATTACTTGATTGAAGTTACTTCTTGACTTTGTTAGGATGGCGTGCCACAATTTGTGAGTCAATAACAGTGATGTAACAATGGCGAAAAAGCCAATGCCGACACCAGACTGGAAATGTAATCGATTAGAAATTTTTTGGAATAAAACGATACGCCGATCTGGACCAGATGTACCATGAAATCCATTGACAAGATTGAGAGCGAAGTTGACAGTGACAATTTTGGTGCCCCTGACAATATGATCGTCTCGGTGAAGTCGTAAGAACCACTGGAAACAAGTCCTATCATCTTGCTTAAAGTGGAAATATCCGATGGACCAAGTATGATGTCCAAACTCTGAAAATACCTCAGAAAACTGAATACTAACTAATGACCACAATGTTTCAGCCCTGATCTTGATAAGCCTTCTAAAGGGTATGATCATCTTCCTATAATGTAGTGGGATGTTGAATCTGTAACTTACGGTTGGTAAGTCTCCACCCTTAGTTAAGTCTCTGACATCCATTGCGCTGATCGGTTCGTAAACAGGGCTATTGAACAAATATTATCTTGAAAACCTCAACTATTTGTCAAACCATTTTAAACATTTACGTAAAATTATGAATCATAGTTCCATATCCGATAGAATCGTAACATTTTTTCTTTTGTAGCGCAAGTGAATCCAACTCCTAGGAAAGATAATTTTATAAAACCAGAATTTTTAAAACGTCATTTTAATCTTAAATTCATTTTTATTTATACCTCAAGCATTCCGAACTTGATACAAACTGGTTCCGTAAATCTGTTAGAAGAGAGAAAATATTGTTGAAAGGAACTAATATTCTCGGTTACGTTCAATAAGTACTCACTTGTATTTGAAGTTTCATATTTAGCAGTGGCGGCCGACATCTGTGAATTCCTTCAAAGCAACGAATTATTAGCTCGCCAATCAACTCAGGCAAAGAGACAAACGATTTTTTCTTATTACTTTTATTGATCTCCTTGAGGAGATTAAAATGTACGGTTTTAAAAAGTGAATTATGGCTGTAGTTATCAATTTTGCCAAAATCCGTTTCCAAAGCGACAAAGCGCCAATTACTTTAAATCATTATTACGGGAGGAAATGTTTTTAGAAAACACCTTTCATTATGTGTATTTACTCACTTCGCGTTTCACTTACTTTTGCGCATGACGTGACTAGTTTTCGTAACCGCAACGAAACGGTAGATGACAACTTCTTATGATTACCCTTTATAATAGTGATCAATGTCTTTATTGATAAAAAGAAATTTAATTTCGTTTGTTTCTCGATAACCGCAGCGAATCGATCGCCTTGCCCCTTTCAAGAGCTTAGGTCAAATGTCCCTTGGTGGGCCGTGCCCAAGTATATAGGGGTTACAGTCCTGGGATTAGATTTTAGGTCCCCATATTTGGGCTCGGTGGTGGGTGGGAGTATCCCCGACGAATTTTTATATCTTAAATATGGATACCTTTGAAAATTCACCCAAGGCAGATAGTTTAAACTCTGGCAAGTTTATTGGTAACCCAATTGGAGGGGTTTGCGATGGTATGGCTGATTATTCGTTTGACAGCTTCGGTCCTCTGTCTCTGATTGCAACGAAGAAGCATAAACTAGATTTTAGCAATCAGAGTAGTCAGCCAACTTCATTTGCAGGGAAGTTTAGAAGTATAGCCTCCGATTCTAGGCGCAGATTAGGGTCATTCCATGTGATATGAGCCAAGTCGTTAACCATGGGTCGGCGGATTTAGATGAAATTTGGCGCAAATGATCATGTGGCTATTAGACAAGAGAAACCGGAATAGTTTTTAAATGGGTGTACCTCATATGAGCAGTTCCCTGTAGAGCAGTTCTCGAAATAGCAACCGCGATTCCAAACAACAGCGGAGTTTTTCAAAACTGCTGTTTTAGAAATAGCGGCTGCTGTTTTAGAAATAGCGGTCGCTATTTTGAGAAATAGCAGTGTTTGTCTTGAGTTTCGAGCATTTCTTAACAATACACTTATATTCGTTGGTTTCAAATACTACCTTTTCCGTGATCATTTAATCAGGAATGTGACCTAATAAAACATGTTTTTTGGTAGATAATTGTAAACAGTAATTTTTTGGAAAAGGCATATTATAGTTCGAGAAAGGTTATTTTATTTCGGAAGTAGATAATTGTAAACAGTAAGTTTTTTGGAAAAGGCATATTATAATTCGAGAAAGGTTATTTTCTTTTGGAAGTAGATAATTGTAAACAGTAATGTTTTGGAAAAGGCATATTATAATTCGAGAAAGGTTATTTTATTTCGGAAGTAGATAATTGTAAACAGTAATGTTTTGGAAAAGGCATATTATAATTCGAGAAAGGGCATTTTATTTCGGAAGTAGATAATTGTAATTTTTTGGAAAAGGAGTAACATTGTTACATAATTTCCAAAATATTACTAACCTAGCCTGACCTAATACTATTTAGTTGAAATAATCAACTTTAACCAAACCAAATTATCCATATCTGACCTAGTTCTTTTTGAGTTCATATAACCCAGCTGGGCCAGCTTACACTGCTTAGAGAACTGCTGTAACGGTACGCCGCGTTTACGAGAACCGCTGTATTGGTAATTGCTGTAATAGGTAAACTGCCATTTCGGGAACCGCTATTTAGAGAACTGTTGTTATGAGGACCGCTATTATGAAATCCGCTCATATGGGAACTGCTCATATGGTAAAAAATAAACATTTTTGAATTTGAATTTGAATTTAATTTTGAATCTCTTCATAGACAAAGCCTAGATAATTATATTTTGTCGCTTCCGGAAGGATGGGAGGATTAGATGCGCCTTAGCGGAAATGTGGATCAAAATTAGAGATCGTCCATACCAAGGTTTCTCTTTAGCCCAGGACTTTTAGGGTTCGACCTAGAACATTTGAACATAAAGATGAAAATTGGTACATGTGTTTTTTTGGACCCAACAAAAACTATACTAAAAGTCCCCTGCTGTAGAGCGCAAGATTTCGCCGCCATCTTGGAAAATGGCCGCCGAGAATGCCAGCTACAATGTATTCCACATTCTTCTTCAAAAATTATGAAAATTGGTACACATTATGACCAGGGTGGGAAATAAGGATTTTTTTAAACTGGACATCGGGCCAGTGACCCACCTGGCTTGGAATAAATAAACTGGTCCATGACCATTGGCCTGGGCACATCGTCTGCTGAACTACAGAAATGGATAATTAGAATATTTGAGTTAGTTTCTGAACTCTGTTCATTAGCTTAATAGTTTACTACACATATTTTAATGAAAATGCTTTATTGTTCTGTTATACCAATTGGTATATTCTCTTTGGTTTTACATAGTTACAAAAATTACAATAATTTACAGAATAGGATTCATACAATTGGTATGAATACCCCTAGTCTGTAAAGCATTGACTAGTTTACAGTTATGATACCATTTAGCCAGATACTAAATTTTATCACTATTGCGTCAGACGCAAAGATTTCGTTTCTATGAATTTGGCTCTAAGGCTTGCAATAACATTAGGAACTATTAATTACCAGTATCAAAACTTTTGACTATAAGTAAACAGTTAATCATCACAATTAATTATATAACACAATTTTTGACTACAAGTAAACAGTTAATCATCACAATTAACTATATGTTGGATTGGTTATAAATGAAACATTGAAAAGCCTACTGAAAATTGTAAATCTATCTTTAAAGGAGTCACAAACTAGCTGAAAAACTTCGAACATGCTAGATTTTTTTCCTTCGGAAACTGACTTGCTACATGCCGTTTCAGATTCTGAATTTGTATCTTTGGGGTTTTTGAATTTGTATCTTTGGGGTTTCTGCATTGGTATCTTTCGGGTTGGATACTTTCGAATTTGTATCTTTTGGGTTGGATACTTCCGAATTTGTATCTTTCGGGTCGGATACTTCCGAATTGGTATCATTCGGGTCGGATACTTCCGAATTGGTATCTTTGGGGTCGGATACTTCTGAATTTGTATCTTTCGGATCGGATACTTCTGAATTTGTATCTTTGGGGTCGGATACTTCTGAATTAGTATCTTTGGGGTCGGATACTTCTGAATTTGTATCTTTGGGGTCGGGTACTTCTGAATTTGTATCTTTGGGGTCGGATACTTCTGAATTTGTATCTTTGGGGTCGGATACTTCTGAATTTGTATCTTTGGGGTCGGATACTTCTGAATTTGTATCTTTCTGGTCGGATACTTCTGAATTTGTATCTTTGGGGTCGTATACTCCACCAGACTTCATTAAAGTGGAAGTGGCGACTTTAATTCTTAAAATAACCATTAATAATCTAAATTTTTTAAAGGCAAATGGAAAGAAAGGTATAGCTTGTTATATTTCCCCTTCCCGCGGGCGCCGGCCTTGACTGGCTGAGGCTCCGCTCTGCCTCTACCGGTATTACGGTTATCACTGTTTAGGGTAGGGCATCGAGGGGCTATTCACTCTGATTTTTATGTACGGTAAATCTAAATCATTAAAGCATTGTAAAATATAGCGCTATTAACTCATTATGGTATGGTATAGAGGGGTTATCCACTCGTATGATGTGGCTACTATTACGAGCCCTTGGGCCGTCTTGTTTCATAACATAAGGGATACACTTACTTGAAGTATATAACCGCTCCAAAGAGTAAGAGACGCCCTCCTAACCAAACCAAACATAACATAACAGTAATGTTTTGGAAAAGGCATATTATTTGAGAAGTCAATGAAGCTAAACATCAATATTTTGGAAAAGGCGTAGCATAGTTAAATGATTTATAAAATATTACTAACCTAACTTAACCAACCCAAACCTAACCTAACATAAGAGTAATGTTTTGGAAAAGACATACATTTTAAGAAGTCAATGAAGCTAAACATCAATATTTTGGTAAAGGCGTACCATAGTTAAATGATTTATAAAATATTATTAACCTAGCCTAACATAACATAACAGTAATTTTTTGGAAAAGGCATATTATTTTAGAAGTCAATGAAGCTAAACATCAATATTTTGGAAAAGGCGTACCATAGTTAAATGATTTATAAAAGATTACTAACCTAATTTAACTAAACCTAACCTACCTAACCCTAACTCAGAATTACGGGGGCATATTTTCCTTTCGAAGTTTTCAGCCATTCGACTTCCATATTTAATAAATTACACTGATCAACAGTCTCTTATATACTAATTTTAATATATTGCTTTTTTAATGGAAAATACGAATTTATAAAACGGGTTTGTTATTTGTACCAAATTCCTGTGTTATCACCTTTCGTGGCAAACGGGAATTGGGAGAAATACATTTGGGTGAATCAGGAATATATTATTTGTGTTAAATTCTTCTGATTGGGACAAATAAGATTGGGTGATATGGGGGGACACCCTTCATTTGGCAGATGTAAGCTCCCTAATTAAGATACCATCAAGGGAAAATCAAAGACCAAGGCTTAAGTTCTCTTGACTCCGAGTCCCAATAGCAATTCCAACTCGTGCCACGTGACTACCGGTCGACCGCCCCTTTTGGTCTGAATTCGGTCGTATGTGTGAACCGAACTAAAATCTTGCCGTTGAAAGGCTGCGTAAAACTCAACTTTTTGACGCAGTGCTTAAGTTTTCGGTAGTCATTTTCGGTCAAGTGGGAACCTAGCTTAAAGCGTTAAATAGTCAATCCTTAGGTCGTGGGTTTGATACTGTAGACGAGAACAAACCTTTTCACTTTTGCACGCCATCTATTGATGCTTGCTAAAGTTATGCATTTATTTGGAGCATTTACTACCCCCATTTACCCCTCTTTTAGCGCGTTTCCCCTCTATATTACGCCCATTATCTATATCTATATAAATCAAAGTCCTGACTGACTGACTGACAGTCTGACTGATAATCAACGCCCAGCCCAAACCGCTTACCCTAGAAGGCTGAAAATATGCAGGAACGTTACTCATAAGTAGTAGGCGCGTAGTAAGAAAGATTTTTCCAATCCGCCGCCATCTTAAAAATGGCGCCCAGAAATGTGAAAAATCTTCCTTATGCAACAAAGTCCGCGCGTTTCAACCGATTTCGCAAATATTTACTACACTGGATTCCGTTAACCTATAGACGGGATGAATGGTCTTTTGGGTTCGATTTGTTGCCATCTTTTTAAATGGCGGCCAAAAACTTAAAAACCCTTCTTTATAGAATAATGTCCGCATGAAAAGAAATAAAAAATGACGGGCGCATAGGCTTAGAGTTTCGTAAATGTTTGGTGGGACCCGGTCCAACCGGCCTGGAAGAATACATAGATAGCATCATGCATGATGCATGCATGTGATGTATATAAATTCCTAACGAATATTAAGTACTAAATTTATATATACTTCATTATAGAGTATATTTATTAACCATTGTTAACTATGTTTTCCTCTAAAGATAATCTAGGCCGTTTTAAAACAAATTTATCCGTATTTGCGCATAACATTGCGAATGTTAAAACCCTTACAAAAATTTCGAGACCACTTTCAAAACTCGGGAGAGTCACCAAATTAGGAAACTATGATAGCGACTTAACCCATAAGACTAATTTATACTTGTGCTTCGAAAAACATTTTGAAACTTGTTTATCTGCTCTATGGAGTTTTACCAGCGCCCCGCCTTACCATTGATACTAGATGTTTAAAGAGGGATTATCAGCTTGAGCCTTTCACGTACGTTCAGACGAGACTGCGGCAGAGGGTTTTTCAACGGAGATCTATAACGCGCACCGTCTTGCCCCATTTTTTGCGTTCCACCGGACCTAAGCCGTTCCACAGCGCGCCTATTTCACTCAGATTTTCGCATCCTCCCACCATCATCCTTTATTTGGCTTTGAATTGCACTAAAATCTAGAAGTCCGGTAGACTGTACTGCGCATGACACGTCGATAACTCTGTCGCAATTTCCGTCTCCCTTCGAATCCCTCTTAAATCATCTGGTATCCCTGGCCTTACATTCGTCGCACTATTCCAAAAGCGGATTATGCTTCACACAAAAAGTACGTAAGTCCCACTTTTCCATACACAGAAAAAAATGTGTTAGGAAATTGAACACAATCCCTGAACATCTTCATGCAACACTCTCCTATACATGTTCAAAAATGAGAACATGTTCAAATAGAAATCTGTTCTTTTTTCTAATGCATTCAAGCCATTTTGTGTTTGATTTTGAACGTGTTTTTATTTAAGTGTTCTGCCTCTGAACATGTTAATTATGCAGAAAATGTGTTCAGGAGCTGAACACAATCCCTGAACACCTTCATGCGACTCTTTCTACTATACATGTTCAAAAATGAGCACATGTGGTGGTGTTGGTTGAAGATTCAAGTGAAAATATGTTCACTTTCTAATGTGTTCAAGACGATTTTTGTTTCGGTTTTGAACGTCTTTTACGTGTTAAGCATACACTCTAAGAAAATGGGGCGCGTTTTAACACCTTTAAAAGTAGTTTGGGGCCAAATTTGACATCATTACAGGTGTTCATTTACATCCCTGAAAGGGTTTAATAACACTTATGGAGCAATTGGTGCTATAAAATGGTGCAACAGAGGTGCAGTTTAACACCTTTTTAACTCTTATATCGAACTAAAACTTAATTTTTACTCTCACATGAGTGTTGTGCAATTCTTTAAAGGGTGCGGCATAGCACCTTTCAGAGTGTCGCATAACACCTTTCAGAGTGTCGCATAACACCTTTCAAAGTGTCGCATATCACCTTTCAGAGTGTCTCATAACACCTTAAAGAGTGGGTGATTTATTAGCAATCAGTGCTATATTCACAGCAAGGTTCCACTTTGAGTTAAATTAAGAGGAAAGTTCTTACATGCAGAACTATACCGCTTTAAGCAATGCTTGCAGGGCCGGATTAAGAGGGGGGCGAGGGGGCACTGGCCCCCGGGCGCAAGTCTTGTTGGGGGCGCATAGAGTTAAACTATTCCCTCTTAGGGACATTTGCTGTTCTGTTTTTTCCGACTAAAGGGGGCGGCCCCCGGTGCAAAATTGCTTAATCCGGCCCTGAATGCTAGTTCTAGCTAGCATTCAGTGTGAAACTGCATAAAAGTTGGTAATTTTTACCGACTTAATAGCCTCTGAAAAAGGCAGAAAGTTTTTAATTACTATAATTTCATCGGGTATTAAGTTGGTTTTGGAGGCCATAATATCCAAGCAGTAGATATAAACGTTCTTGTTAAATTTAATAATCTCTTTTCACTAAGAATTTTTCGAGCACCAGAAACGCGTTTGACCTAATCTACTCTACAATATTTAAAAAAAATTTCATTTTCTACTCTAATGATTCTCAAAATAAAGATAAGACATGTCACAAAAGTTGGCGTCTGTAGTCGCCCTACTAACATAGTCTCGTTTTTTTGTGTCGCACAATACTTTTAAGAGTATCGCTTAACACTTTCAAGAGTGCAGTAGCGTTGCTAGGGTTTGAAATTTGGGGGGGGGGGGGGGGGGGGGTTTAAGTTTATTATTCGTATATTAAAGATTTACAAACTTTTATTAATAAAGAGTACGGAACCGATCAGTTAGTGACTATGAGACAATTGTGGATGAAAGAATTTCACTCGTCTTTTATAAGTTCAGTTTCCGTTTGCTTTTAGTCCCCACTACTGTTTGATATTGAAATTCATCTCTACAAAGATGAAACTGAACGAAATTATCATAATAATTTTTTACACTATATTGCTACAAAATTTTAGGGGATACGAGCAATTTTTTAGTAGAATTTACGGATTATTTTAAGGGGGCTAACTTTGAAATTTTAGGGGCGCTAAAGCCCCCAAAAAGACTTAGCGACCCCACTGCAAGAGTGTCGCATGACGCTTTTAAGAGTGTCACCTAACACGTTTCAGAAGCCGCGTTTACACGAGACACTTTGAAACCGTTTTAAACCGTTATGGAATGTACAAAAAAGAATATTAAGTTGATAAAACCAGAGATCTTTCACGATTAGATACAAATATTATTTTTTAAAAAGAGTTAGGCCTTTCCAAAACGGTTGAAAACGGTTCCAAAGTGTCTCGTGTAAACCCGGCTAGAGTGTCGCCTAACACGTTTAGCAGTGTTTTACAAAAGTACAATACCCTCTGATTACGAATTTCTTTGTTAATTTTATTTAAAGGATAAAAATATATTCTTTCATGAATAACATGTTTAAAAAATGCTTAACAATCAAGTTTTTCAATAATTTTTTACTGTTTGTATTGACTTTAATATTAAAACATTAATGAAAATGAAAGACCTTATTTAAGAAACCCGCAGTACTATAATTTTCCATTTTTAATTTCAAAACGGTTTTAAAAAGTTTTATTTTACACCGAATTTACACCTTAAATTGGCCCCACAAAAACTCAAGGTAATAAAACTCTCTTTGGGTGTTTTTAAGGTGTAAAAAAAGTGTTTTCTTAAATTACACTTCCCTTTCTTAGAGTGTACGAACATGTTAAGTACAGTCGCCGCAATTAAAAACTTTCTCTCTCGCGACGTCTTGTTTCAACAATAAGCCGCAAATTATTGATCTGATACAATTGATAAAAAAAACTTATCGTATATTGTTGTTTTAATAAAGATTTGCGGCTTATTGTTGAAACAAGACGTCGCGAGAAAAAAAGGTTTTAATTGCGGCGACTGTACCTCTCTCATTCTAGAGTCCAAGAGAGATATGTACGAGAATTTCTTACTTGTAATTAATAATTAATAGGTATTACTGTACTGAGGTTTAAGTTATTTTGCTAGTAAAAGGACTATTAAGTATTGAAATATATTTTTGTCTTGTAATAGTTACTTAAAACTTACCCACCTTTAATATTCTGAAGGGCCAAGGCTTAAAAATCCTGCCCAAAACTTATGTGCTGTTACTTTCGGGATCGGTTTTCTTATTAGCACATTAGCAGCAGTAAAGGTTGCAGACGAATTTTAGGGAATATTAAAATTTCCCAAACATAAGTAAATGCAATTGCAAAATTGCTTTGTCAGAGAGTTCGTCTCATCGTCTGCGCTTTGCCAAGAAACGTTTTCAAGGCGTATAGTTAAATTAAATTCGCATTCCAAATATTTATTATTTAAAAATATGCTTACCAGTCTGGTGATTATTTTAGAGGGGTCTAAGTTTAAAATTTGCGGGGGGGGGATAGGGAGCTTTACCCCCCCCCCCCGAAAAAAAGGCCTAGCGACGCCACTGAATCATTGAATTGTATAATTACTTCAAGTTTAAATTCATTCCTGGGCGACAAAGAAAAACCATGGATATAAAGAATGCGCGTGAGGAAATAGGTTTTCACGCTATATGATAAGCAACTTCCTATCTCCGACGGGACCTTATTCGGTGTATACTCTGTTCCAGCTTTAGTCGTCAGCACGCACAAAGCTACGTTACATAGAGATCTAGCTTAGAGTGTGCTGAGAACCAAAGCTGGAACAGAGTATATATCGAATAAGCTTCGACGAAGTACGCCTTCAACTACAAGGTTTACAGAACATGAAAACAAATGATCGCGTTCGCTGTTCCTAAATTTTTAATGCGTTCATTGTGAAAGTGTTAAGATTTTGTGTTCAACTGTTACAATTTTTCCAAATAGAAACAAAAATTAGAAGTTGAACGCCAAAATTAAGCAAAGTGTTCAATAAATTACACTTTTTCATCACTTAAACATATCAAGAAACCAAAATCTGATTTTTGAACACAAAAATGTGTTCAAATCATTAACACACTTTTTTCTGTGTAGCTTTGGCCATAGATTTCATGACATTCCCGAAGTAAAAACAAAACAGACGAACAAAAAAGCGCTTAACCAATCATAAGTCCCTTAACCGTAGATAGCCTCTTTAATGCCAGACCAATCGGCGACGGCTATTACTATTTTCTTGCATGGGACCTCGACTCAACCTCGCCGGCGACATAATCAGGAAGCTTGAAAGGCAAATTTGCTGTATCGTTCGTTAGTCGTTATATTATATTAAACGTTTTAAAGATCAAGTTTCGAAAATTTCGGGTCATTTAATAAGTTTTCAACTAAATATTATAAGAATTTTTTTAATTTCAAAAGAAAAATAGCTCTGCGAATAATAGTAGACTCGAAAACTACACTAAGCCTCGGCTAGGTATCGGCGGTATCCCGAATCCCGAGCCGTCAGCGGCTGGGCTCGCCGTAGCCGCGAGAACAGAAAAAAATCCTCGTAAAAAACAGATACACGGCGTCTTAAATAGTCTAAACAAAAGCTACCCGGATTGATAAAATCTTCGTGCCTTACTCCCAAATAATCTTTGGTATTGTTATAGTTTTAACTAGGGATGAACCGGTACCGATACCATATCGGTATCGGCACCGATACTCGGGGTTTCCCGATAGTATCGGATCGGTTGGTTCGATACCGATACTCGTTTATAATGCGTTATATGGCGCAACATGATATTTTTTGGTCTTTTAGTAACGTAATGATGGTGATAATATCTCATTTCTATGAATTTCAATCGTGACGAGTTCTCATCTATATAAAAAGCACCTGAATTCAGTTTATCTAACAACTAATAAGCGAAAATCTTTCTTAGTTAGCGCCTACTACTCTAGGGATGAACCGATACCATATCGGTATCGGTTGAAGTGTCGGGTTTTGGATCATAGTGAGTAAATATCGGTATCGATCGGTATCGGTTCAAGTTTGTACCGGTATCGATCGGTATCGGGTTAAGCCTGGTATCGGCCATCTCTAGTTTTAACTAAAGAATATTCAGTTTTTATAGTAGTTCCCTAATTTATGTACCTGGTAAATCGGTTTTTAAAGCAGAAGGATCGCAAGGATCCGAAGGAACCGCCTTACCGAATTATGTTCCTCCGCATAATGGGCGGGGAGGGGGGTTCTTTCCCAGGAGCTTAGAGAATATCGTGTAGCTCCCCAAGGCACATGTTACATACTTCATGTGTAAAGCCTAATCGGCTTCTGACTATACTAGACTAGAGCATGCTAAAAACGGGTTATTTTCAGAAGACCAGTTGCACTTTTCAATCCCATCCCTCATTCCTTCCATTATTTGTGTCAACGGTCAACGAAATTGTTGTAGTATCTAAATTTAATTGACGTGAAAATCATGAAAGCCAGTCAATGAGCTGGTGAGGTGATATTTTTCGTTCGTCATTGAAGTAAGAGTGAATATGAGAGGATTAAGCATTGCATTAAATTGTACTAGTAAGGTTAAGCATTGTTTTTTCCATTTGCTCTATGTTTCAAGCGAGAGAGAGAGAGAGGATTATGATATAGCCTTAAAATGGAAGGTTTAATACTCCCTTTAAAATATCACCCGTCGACAAGTATATCACGCTTTCAATCCCACTCCCCTATTTCAACATTCAGAGAAATCGTGGGGAATTTTAAAAGCAAAAGTTTCTCGGAACCGGGTTATTACAATTATAACATAAGTAAATTTCACGTTTTCTGTTTTTGTCACACTATTACAAATATAACAGAAGTAAATTTATTGAAGTAAGAATAATTAAGTAGATAACGATGATTTCGGTATTATGGACGACAAATTCTTGGAGTTGCCCGTGGCCACTTCTAATTTTTTTTTCTGGGGGGGGGGGGGATCGGGCCCCACGGGCCTATAGAACTCTACGCCTATGCTCAACATGGAGTTCAAGTTGATCCTAGGAGGATAACTACGATTCAGTTCCTCACGCCGCCTACCAACAAGAAAGAGTTACAACGTTTTTCGGGAATAATTAACTACCTCAGCAAATTCATTGACCGACACTCCGAGAAAACTGCACCATGCCGGCAATTATTGAAGACCACTTCCGAATTTATATGGAACGCCAACATACAACGACCGTTTGAGCGCCTGAAGGATGATATTACAAAGGCACCGGTATTAGCCTTTTATAACCCCAACAATGAAAACACAATTTCCGTGGACGCCAGCCAATTTGGCATTGGGGCAGTTCTCCTTCAGGACAAACAGCCAGTGGAGTACGCTTCTACCTCTCTGACATCGACACAACGGTGCTATGCACAGATTGAAAAAGAGGTGCTAGCTATCGTTTATGCGGTGGAACATTTTAATTATTATATCGTCGGTAGCAAGGTGACGGTTAAAACAGATCACAATCCTCTACTTGCCATCGTCAAAAAACCTATTCAAGCCCTATCACCTCAAATGCAACGTATGGTTCTGCGTCTGGCCCGTTATGACTTGACTCTAAAATACGTCCCTGGCTCACAAATGTACATCGCCGATGCTCTCTCTCGATCACCAGCCCAAATCACAGCGGTCAATGCAGATGACCTGGAAGGTCCCTCCACGGCTATATATTGAATGAAGGTACTCTCCCGTGACAAAGTCCGTGACTTTCAGCACGCAACAAGTGAAGACCTTGCAATGCGAAAACTTCTACATTACACGCTACATGGATGGCCAAAAATTTCTTCCATGGTGGACCCAAGCCTCAGCTGCTATTGGCCCATCAGAAACGAAATTCACGGCGATCAAGGCCTATTATACAGAGGGGACCGTTTGATCATCCCCGTAACGCGGCGTCAAATGATAATTGATCAAATACACGGTGCACATCAAGGAATTAACTCCTGTCTTCGTAACGCAAGGATGCACGTATACTGGCCAGGAATGACAGCACAGATATACGCAGCTATTAAAAAATGTCATATCTGTTCCGGAACAGGCAGGGCAAATACACATGTCGTTACCAAAGCACATGAAATTCCGATGCTACCATGGGACACTATCGGAATGGACCTGTTTCATACTGAAGGGAAGCCGGCTCTGATTTGTGTTCATTATCACTCAAAATTTGTTGAAGTTGATGAACTTGCGTCTACGAACGCCGAAACTGTGATAAAAGCGCTAAAACCTCACTTTGCGCGGTATGGAACACCACAAAGAATCGTTACGCACAATGGTCCTCCTTTTAACTCCTCCGATTTTGCCCACTTTCTACTGCAATGGGGTGTGGAACACAGCAAGTCATGTCCCAGATTTCCTCAAAGTAACGGAATGGCAGAGAGGCATATACAAACTATTAAAAACCCTCTCAGTAAAGGATCTCAGTCTGGAGTCGACCCCCACTATGTTCTACTACAATACCGAGCCACACCCCTTCAAGGTCTTCCAGCGCCATCAGAAATGCTAGTGGGACGACTTATTCGGACGCCAGAAACTACATCAACAGCCAAGTTAAAACCTCACTTCCCAGTATCGCGAACATGGAGGGCACTAACCGAGCGGAGAACTAGAATGATAAAAGCAAAACCACAAGTCAGCAGTACCGCAGCTGACTTCAACGTGGGTGACGAAGTCAGATATCACGTTTACCCTCAAAACTGGCAAGAAGCACAAATTACCGACAGAGCAGAAGAACCGGACTCTTACATCATTATGACACCTAGCGGAGCGCAGTACAGAAGAAACAGAATCCACCTAAAACCAGCTTACCAAAGCTCTCAAAAAGAACCTAGTGCCAATAGGAGTATCATAAGGACAGTCTCACCAACGGTAATTAGTCAGCAACCATCGAGGCCCGCTTCTGACAAATGGAGCAGTCGATGTCAAGTTTCCTGGCGCATAGGCCCAGACCAAAACGGAAGGCGAGGAACGACAATAGCAAGACCACCATCAAACACCCAAAGAAACACAATGACCACAACAGCAATACCATCGTCAAACAACCAAAGAAACACACCTCGACCTGAACCATCCCAAATGCAATCTCAAGTACTCGTGCAATCAGATCGAACTACGAGAAGCGGCCGCACAGTAATACCACCGAGGCGATACCAAGAATGACAAACTTAACATGTTAAAATGGAACTTTTACATAGTTTCTTACGTGATCTTAAAAATAATGGATGTTTGTTCTTTAATTGAAATTTTGTTTTTGTTTTATTTTGTTCTTTAATTGAAATTTTGTTTTTGTTTTATTTTGTTCTTTAATTGAAATTTTGAATTTTGTTTTCTGAATTGGAAATTTTGTTAACCTGGAAATTGTTGCTAGCATTATAATTTTCAAAAAAAAAAATAAAAATAATATTAATAACAAACATCTTACATATTGGAACGAACTGGCGGTTGACGTCACAAGAATAGAGGGCGCAATGCGCAACATAGTTATTGTGTAAAACTTACCATAAAGAAGGCGATCAGTCCCGCTCAGCTTCTCGCTTAATAAAGTCTATTTAAATACCACGGTCGACAGCTTAATCATTTAAATAACCGACACAACTTAACACTATCTACAGATAAGAAGTTGTAGTTTCAAAGGCGCTGAAGTCTGGCCGTCATATTGGCTAAATTACATATTTCCAGACAAATATATTTCTTATGATATATTTGACAAGACAAAGCATGATAGGGTATGATGGGAATTTGTGGACATTATTGTCGGTGTAAAGTAGGGATCAAGGTTGTCGGTTGTTGCTCACATGTAATGATGGTGGTTTGGTATTTTACTTTCGCTTGGCCTAAACGAGATCTTATTTCATTACCGACAACCAGTTGATCTGATATACAGGGTGTTTCTGGAAAGTCTGGCACAAATTAACAGGCATGTTCCTTGGGTCAAAAGGAGTCCGAAAGGTCCTATGCCGTTTTGGGGTAAAGCGCTTCGTTGCGACGTTATGGGCTCTCAAAAGTAGGCCGAAAAACAAGGAGATTTTGCAGAATTATAGCACTAGTATTATGGTTTTGACCCAATTGTTTTCGATTATTGAGCATAAGGCAATGATCGAAATAAGTTCAAACCTAGTGGAAGACCGTGAACGTGTTAAACGGCAAAAAGCGTTAATCCTTGTTTTTATTAATGATTGTAATTAAAGGTAAGAAAAGTAGCTCAGATATCGGTTACTTGTTTGTTCAGATGTACTGGTAACTGACCAGTCTTTTATTTTTTATTTCAATTAGACACATTACTTTTACAATAATTCGAATGAACCCCTTAAACTTTACAATAAATCGAATCGATTCCATTATTTTCACAATAATTCTAATGAACCCCATTACATTTACAATAATTCGAATCGAACCCCATTACTTTTACAATAATTCGAATCGAACCCCATTACTTTTACAATAATTCGAATGAAACCCAATTACATTGTTCTACAAAAATTGTTCAAAATGGGCACCATCAACGTTTAAGCAAAGTTGCGCGCGTCGTTTGAAAGATTCACGAACACGTTCGAAGATTCCTGGCCTGTTACGGATGCTATCACATCCATCAATTATCCTTTGTCGTAAGTCTTCGACTTCGCGAACTTCACTTCGGTATATCAAGTCCTTGAGATGGCCCCAATGAAAAAAATCGCATGGGTTGAGATCGGGAGATCTTGCTGGCCACGCAACAGTTCCGCCTCGACCTATCCACCTCCGTTAAAAACAAATTATGCTGTGTTGGTCTAAACATTAGGGTTGTTTTCAAGGTCAGAAGTTGTAGGTTTTTTACAGACGGCTTAAATTTGTGTACCTTAACGTGCTTCATTGCGTACGTGCACATTTGGAAGCTTCTCTGGAACTAATCATGGTCTACTTCACGAATGCAAAGTACTCAGATATCTTATGTATGGACTGGCTCGGGGAAATGCGGTGGAAGCTCGGCGCTTGTACCAGGAGCACTTTCCTCAACGACAAGTTCCCAATCGACAGACATTTACGGCAGTCGACAGACGCTTGAGAGAAACCGGGAAACTTCAACCGTTGGGACCTGAACTGAACCTCGTGCGGCGATTGTTCCCGAGGATGTAGAGTACACCGTTTTGACAATTTTCAAAGAAGATCCAACAACCAGTACGAGGAACATCGGGCGGCAATTGTGCGTTAACCATGTACTCGTCTGGAAAATCGTTCGAGGACATCAGTTCCAACCATAGCATTTGCAAAAGGTACAAGCTTTAAACGAAGCTGATTATCCGAGACGGGTCGATTTCTGCCAGTGGTTTGTGGCACGGGTAAATGACTTAGACTTTCCGCGTACTTTGCTAGTTTCCAACGAGGCCAATTTCTCGCGTGACGGGATACTTAATTTACATAACTATCACGAGTGGAAGCAACAAAACCCGCACGCAACCACTGTCATGAAACATCAAGTTCAGTTTAGTTTGAACGTCTGGTGCGGAATTGTAGGAGATCATTTAATTGGGCCTAACTTTTTGCAACCGAGGCTAAATGGGGAGGCGTACTTGACCTTTCTGCATGACAATTTACCGGAGCTTTTAGAAGACGTACCGTTACGACTGCGACAAATAATGTGGTTCATGCACGATGGCGCATCGCACCATTTTAGTCTTCAAGTTAGATCATATCTTGATGTCGCGTTTCCCCGGAGGTGGATAGGTCGAGGCGGAACTGTTGCGTGGCCAGCAAGATCTCCCCATCTCAACCCATGCGATTTTTTCTTTGGGGCCATCTCAAGGACTTGGTATACCTAAGTGAAGTTCGCGATGTCGAAGACTTACGACAAAGGATAAATGATGGATGTGATAGCATCCGTAACATGCCAGGGGTCTTCGAACGTGTTCGTGAATCTTTCAAACGACGCAAGCAAGTGTGCTTAAACGTTGATGGTGCCCATTTTGAACAATTTTTGTAGAACAATGTAATTGGGTTTCATTCGAATTATTGAAAAAGTAATGGGGTTCGATTCGAATTATTGTAAATGTAACGGGTTCGATTCAAATTATTGTAAAATTAATGGAATCGATTCGATTTATTGTAAAATTTAAGGGGTTCATTCGAATTATTGTAAAATTTAAGGGGTTCATTCGAATTATTGTAAAATTTAAGGGGTTCATTCGAATTATTGTAAAAGTAATGTGTCTAATTGAAAAAAAGAATAAAAGACTGGTCAGTTACCAGTACATCTGAACAAACAAGTAACCGATATCTGAGCTAGTTTCCATACCTTTAATTACAATCATTAATAAAAACAAAGGGATTAACGCTTTTGGCCGTTTAACACGTTCACGGTCTTCCAGTAGGTTTGAACTTATTTCGATCATTGCCTTATGCTCAATAATCGAAAACAATTGGGTCAAAACCACAATACTAGTGCTATAATTCTGCAAAATCTCCTTGTTTTTCGGCCTACTTTTGGGAGCCCATAACGTCGCAACGAAGCGCTTTACCCCAAAACGTCATAGGACCTTTCTGACTCCTTTTGACCCAAGGAACATGCCTGTTAATTTGTGCCAGACTTTCCAGAAACACCCTGTATTTAACGTACCAATTTCCTCAGACGAGGAGAAATAACCGTTTTATACTTGCCTAGCAGTAGTTTTTCTATATGGACGTTTAATGTACTCAAATAAATATGATATGCATTCGTACATGAATAATATAATAAGCATTTTGGACAAAACTAGCTGAATTTTAACCTTTTGACTGATGAATGTTTCATATAAGACCCCGGAATGAGATCTACATATATACTACAAGATCCCAGATCGAACTACTTGATATACAATATCAAGATTGAGCTAGCAACAACTGTCAAGATCAACAGTGGGCTTGCATGGAAACCCAGAAAAAGAAACCCTTATTAGGCTTGGGATCCTTGAGAAAGACACCCATATTAGTTTTAGGACCCTAAAAAATGAAGCCCGCATATATTCTACAACATGAACGGTTACCCAAATCGAACTTCTTGATCTACAATATCCAGATTGAGATAACTATAACTGTCAAGATCAACAGTGGGCTTGGGAACCCATAAAAAGAAACCCCTATTAGGCTTGGGATACTTGAGAAAGACACCCATTTACGTTTCAGATAATAAAAAAGATGCCCACACATATGTTGCATCATCAGCATTAATCCAGATAATACTAAGTAAACAGCACTGTTCAAAATTGAAGTAAGTAAAACCATCTCTCTAATAAAACTAACTTTAATAGAGCCAACACTGGAAATTCATTTCTATGAATAAAGGAATCAAGCCCCCCCCAACGCGGGAAGCATTTCAAAACTGTACAACTACAAATTTTTCAATTTAATTTCAATTAGTAAGAAAGTAATCTAGCAATTTTGATGAAGAAACCTACTGATGTATGATTCTTACTCATAAGACAGGTTATTTGTTTCCTAAGGTATCAAGTTTCACACGTTTGGACACCAACATCTTCTATAAATACTGCATAAAAATTGCACTGAGTTTGCTGGTTTTTGGAAGTTATTGCATCCAATTGCGCTTGGCTTTTCTTCCGTGGCATTATTTGCTTTATTAATTAGCTTATTATGTCAAAAGATTCTATACCGTAATTGTAGAAACCTTTACCAGACTGTAAAAATGCAAGAACCCGATATTATGACCAAAGACGCTATGCTTAACTAGATTACCAAGTTTTCTTGGCTCTACTTTGTGAGCCGTTTTACGCATGTACCTGTGCTACGGTTGTGAATGTAATCATACGCAGAGGGGGGTCGGCACTAATTTGAAATGAAGCGGGGATTCTCATATTACACGGCGCGAGGAAGATCCTATGAACTGTACTTTTTTTATAGCTATATACTTTTGGTGGATCCCATATTAAAGTTTCCTTGCTTAAAGGAAAGGCGATCCATTTAAAAACTATCTCAAATCTAAAGAAAACCTTACTTTTTTGACGGTTTAAACTCTTCTGATTCCAAAAATATGCTTGGTAAATATTTAAATATGAGGGAAAATATAGAAAAAAAAACACTTCGAAAACTTGAAATTTGGGGGGAAAATCAAATTTGTGGAGAAGAATTTTGGCGGGTTTTCTCCTTGCTACGTCACTCACGGCATCTCGCGGAAAAGTAAAGTGCAAGCGCCTGGGACTCCCGAGTCTACTTATGATTCCTAAAAAGCTTACAGTTTCTACTCTTAGGTTCATACTCATAAGGTAAATTAGTGAGGATTAAAATAATTGATATCAATTATATTTAATTACTTAAGGAAAACCTCTTAATTGGGTACATGGCCCTCGTCTCGACTCGGAGAGGTTTACTTTAGTTTCCCAACTTGTTTTCTATATGACGAGGATTATGAGAGGAGAATTTGTCTAGAGAGTGAGGGGGTGTACTCTTTTCTACCTAGGGGGAAAGCTCGGTATGCAGGCAGCGGTTAATGGAAATTTTACATCTGCCAGAGAGTAAAGGTATTGGCGAAAAAATCGAGGTACTTGATTTAGTCATTTAAATCCTAGCTCAAAAACAACACTGACTTCAGAAGAACACTAACTTCGCTTTGTACGTGTTTTTCAATATTAATATGAGCCTATTAGCACATTTCACCCTTAACTGTAATAATTGCTAGTCATGTAATTTAGCGATGTTTAGCACTTTTCCAACTAAGTATCAAAGACAGGACGTTTAAATTTTTGCAAATTGCATTTATCTTACCATAAACATTATATTTTACAGTTTTACAAAGATGTCATTCATTCACACTTCCGTTCGCTCATCTTTGTTACTTATCATCGTGATGTTATCCGTTTTTAGTCTGGTGCAAAATCTCAAGTCTGACGGTAATTATCATCTCATTTATCAGGGGAAATAATGAAACTGACCACCGGCCGAGGTTTCAACCCTGTATAGAAATAAAATATGCTATATTGAACCCAATACGGGGAAAAGTTAAGAAGATACGCCAGTTGATCTGAGAGTGGCAACCAGAGATTTTCGCTTACTAGAACTTCTACAGAATCATTCTGAGTGTTGTTATTAAGCTTCAGGGGGTAATTGTAGCGGGAATAGAAACAGATCAATTTCAAGCAATGACTTCATCAGAACATGATTTCTTTTTGTTCCTCTAAAAAGAATCACGACATGAAACATCTAGTAAGTTTTTCTCAGTGTTTTTTTCGATAATTTATTAGTTTAAGCTTAAAAGCACGTTTTCTCTCTATTTTCTAATGAAACATTACGTTTTGAACAGAGGGTAAGTTCGCTATTACGATTATGTGTAAATTTAAAAATTACAACATGTTCTGCGCCAGATCGACTTAAATCCTTCCGCTACGAAAAGATGGTACGTTTTTCGTCCAATCTTATTATGAATTATGATTTCATTCTAATTTGAATGTGTTCTTTATCTATCAAACAAATTGCGCCATGAACCTAAGGTAAGTTCCGCTAATTATTGGTTTAATTTCACAATGTCAAGTTTAAAAACAATAGGGAGGTAACAGTTCTGACCCTGAAACGTCACACCCTTCTATCTCTTACTGGAGTTTCATCCCTCTAACGGTTGGAAACCGTATTCTACGCGCAAAAATGCCAACCAGAGAGAGGCTGCGTGACGTCAGACTATCTCTTCCCTCTTGCCAGTTGTTAGCTCCCTATTTTATCGTTTAACTTACCTAAATCACTGCGTTGTGAATAGCTCGAACGTATACCCATCATATTTCCATAATTCAAGTTTAAAGTTACTTCTACGGTTTTATTGACATATTTCAATTGTGTGCTTCATTATTAATCGTATGTTTAATTTAAAGACATGATTCTTTTATTTCCATTTTTAAACGTTGCGTTTTGTAAAGAGAGTAATATTTATCAGTTTATTTCTACAAATACGGAGCCATACTGAAAGTAGAAGGATGGGATAATCTCTCTTAGCTGAAATCTCGTTTAAGGCATTTTCAAGAGAACCAGCGAGATACCTATTGTTTTGAAGAGACGGGCCAAACTTCTTCACGGATGGGAGGATGGTTCCTTCAATCTATTTTTATATATGGCTCCCTGATATTTAATATTTCTATAGTTAGATAACAGTCTCGTTTGTATTTATTGTTTAAAAATTTGATTTTCATAGTCCGTAAGATTTTTTCTTCTATTTTAGTTATTTCTCTGTGTGGTTATGTAATAATAAACGGGGTTATACGCTGATACCCAGTTATTTTGATATTTATTGTAACACTAAGAAAAAAGGTTCTTCTTTGCCGAGAAAAGGGTTCTCAACGCTTGTCCCCTATTTTTAACCCTTTTTTGATCTACATAGAACTTTTTGAAGTGAATTCTCTTTAAAGCCATAAGGAGTTCATCTACGATCCGAGCTGGGGTTTTTCTTTTAACAAAGTTAGTTTCTTTTGGAACCGTATTAGGTTCCTCCCTGAATCATGTGGCGTGTGCTTCAGAACCTTGTTCAGTTGTAATCGGAACCATGTGTAGTTTGACTGAGAACCCTGTCGAGATCGACTCTGAACCCTGTCGAGATCGACTCTGAACCCTGTCGAGATCGACTCTGAACCCTGTCGAGATCGACTCTGAACCCTGTCGAGATCGATTCTGAACCCTGTGCAGTTTGACTCTGAACCCTGTCGAGTTAGCCTAAGAACCCTGTTTCGTACGGCTAAGAACCGTATTGAGTTAGACCAAGAACTCCATGTAGTTTGACTCTGAACCGTGTTGAGATCGCCTAAGAACCGTGTTGCAGTCAACCCAGAACCCGTTTAGCTCGACTCTGAACCCGGTTTAGTTCGAATCTGAACAAGAAACGAAGAAGTATGACAACTGCAGGTTTTTCCTAGACATGGGAAACGGATGAGAGGAAGGGAGAACTGAAAAACTATAGAGGAACACTTTATTTTTAAGCGTTCACACATAGGCAGCATTACATTTTCTAATTATTGGGCGCATTGAAGTTAATCTCAAGAGGCCCGAACAAAGCAGAGCATTCCTTTAAATAACTTGATATTGTTTCGTTATAGAAACTCACTGATTTCACCGTTGAATAGCCCTTGCTTTACCGCGCAAGTTTGCTAAATTTTGGTAAAACAAAATAAATAGAACAGTAAAAAGTTTCAGAAATGAAAGAAATTTTTATACAAATAGTGGATTTTTGAAAATCTGGCATTATTCAAAATTTTAAGCTAAAAACTTAGATACCATCAAGAAACTAAAATTTTTTAATGTTGTAATAAATTTGAAAAAAATCATTTGACCCATGGTGACATCACTGGTTGAAATCGCATGTAATGCCCCAGTATAAATTACAACTAAGGAAGAACCCAAGTACTGAAACCTTGAAAATTACATATGTTTATAAAAATCATTTTTATTCTATTTCAGAATTTTAAGATTTGTTGAATCAAGGCTAAACGAACCAAGAGAAAGACGTAATGCTTGGCGTATGGAGAAAATGCTTCAAGAAAAGTCTCAGCTTCAAGAATTTAGACCATTGTCTGTTGGATTTCTAATTGAAGGCTTTATGATCATTCTCATTGGGCTCTATTGTCATCAGTCGAAATATTCATCAACTTTACTTGCTTTTCCAAGCCCAAGAAGACACGTAAATGCCTTTTCGAACGTCGATAAAATATGCAGAATAGTTTCATACTTAATACACTTACTTGATCATTAATCATTGTCATTGTCCACTCGCCAACCGATTTCGTATCCGCTTACCAACCGATTTCGTGTCCGCTCACCAGCCGATTTCGTGTCCGCTCATTAGCCGATTTCGTTTCCGCCTGGCAGCCAAATTCTTGTCCGCTCACCAGCCGATTTCGTGTCCGCTCACCCGCCAATTTCTTGTCCGCTCACCAGCCAATTTCGTGTCCGCTCGCCAACCGATTTCGTGTCCGCTCACCCGCCGATTTCGTGTCCGCTCGCCAGCCAATTTCGTGTCCGCTCGCCAACCGATTTCGTGTCCGCTCACCCGCCGATTTCGTGTCCGCTCGCCAGCCAATTTCGTGTCCGCTCGCCAACCGATTTCGTGTCCGCTCACCCGCCAATTTCGTGTCCGCTCATTAGCCGATTTCGTTTCCGCTTGGCAGCCAAATTCTTGTCCGCTCACCAGCCGATTTCGTGTCCGCTCACCCGCCAATTTCTTGTCCGCTCACCAGCCAATTTCGTGTCCGCTCGCCAACCGATTTCGTGTCCGCTCACCAGCCGATTTCGTGTCCGCTCGCCAGCCAATTTCGTGTCCGCTCGCCAACCGATTTCGTGTCCGCTCACCCGCCAATTTCGTGTCCGCTCATTAGCCGATTTCGTTTCCGCTTGGCAGCCAAATTCTTGTCCGCTCACCAGCCGATTTCGTGTCCGCTCACCCGCCAATTTCTTGTCCACTCACCAGCCGATTTCGTGTCCGCTCACCCGCCAATTTCTTGTCCGCTCACCAGCCAATTTCGTGTCCGCTCGCCAACCGATTTCGTGTCCGCTCACCAGCCGATTTCGTGTCCGCTCGCCAGCCAATTTCGTGTCCGCTCGCCAACCGATTTCGTGTCCGCTCACCCGCCAATTTCTTGTCCGCTCATCAGCCAATTTCGTGTCCGCTCGCCAACCGATTTTGTGTCCGCTTGGCCGCCGATTTCTGGTCTGCTTACAACCGATTTCTTGTCCGCTCACCAGCCGATTTCGTGTCCGCTCGCCAGCCAATTTCGTGTCCGCTCGCCAACCGATTTCGTGTCCGCTCACCCGCCAATTTCTTGTCCGCTCATCAGCCAATTTCGTGTCCGCTCGCCAACCGATTTTGTGTCCGCTTGGCCGCCGATTTCTGGTCTGCTTACAACCGATTTCGTGTGCGCTCATTAGCCGATTTCGTATCCGCTTGGCAGCCAAATTCTTGTCCGCTCACCAGCCGATTTCGTGTCCGCTCGCCAGCCCATTTCGTGTCCGCTCGCCAACCGATTTCGTGTCCGCTCGCCAACCGATTTCGTGTTTGCTCACCAGCCGATTTCTTGTCCATTAGCTTGCTAATTTTGTGTCCGTTCAACCGCCGATTTCGTTTCTGTTCGCCAGCCGATATCTTGTCCGTTCACCAGCCGATTTCGTGTCCGCTCGCCAGCCAATTTCGTGTCCGCTCGCCAACCGATTTCGTGTCCGCTCACCCGCCAATTTCGTGTCCGCTCATTAGCCGATTTCGTTTCCGCTTGGCAGCCAAATTCTTGTCCGCTCACCAGCCGATTTCGTGTCCGCTCACCCGCCAATTTCTTTTCCGCTCACCAGCCAATTTCGTGTCCGCTCGCCAACCGATTTCGTGTCCGCTCACCCGCCGATTTCGTGTCCGCTCGCCAGCCAATTTCGTGTCCGCTCGCTAACCGAATTCGTGTCCGCTCACCCGCCGATTTCGTGTCCGCTCGCCAGCCAATTTCGTGTCCGCTCGCCAACCGATTTCGTGTCCGCTCACCCGCCGATTTCGTGTCCGCTCGCCAGCCAATTTCGTGTCCGCTCGCCAACCGATTTCGTGTCCGCTCACCCGCCAATTTCGGTTCCGCTCATTAGCCGATTTCGTTTCCGCTTGGCAGCCAAATTCTTGTCCGCTCACCAGCCGATTTCGTGTCCGCTCACCCGCCAATTTCTTGTCCGCTCACCAGCCAATTTCGTGTCCGCTCGCCAACCGATTTCGTGTCCGCTCACCAGCCGATTTCGTGTCCGCTCGCCAGCCAATTTCGTGTCCGCTCGCCAACCGATTTCGTGTCCGCTCACCCGCCAATTTCGTGTCCGCTCATTAGCCGATTTCGTTTCCGCTTGGCAGCCAAATTCTTGTCCGCTCACCAGCCGATTTCGTGTCCGCTCACCCGCCAATTTCTTTTCCGCTCACCAGCCAATTTCGTGTCCGCTCGCCAACCGATTTCGTGTCCGCTCACCCGCCGATTTCGTGTCCGCTCGCCAGCCAATTTCGTGTCCGCTCGCCAACCGATTTCGTGTCCGCTCACCCGCCGATTTCGTGTCCGCTCGCCAGCCAATTTCGTGTCCGCTCGCCAACCGATTTCGTGTCCGCTCACCCGCCGATTTCGTGTCCGCTCGCCAGCCAATTTCGTGTCCGCTCGCCAACCGATTTCGTGTCCGCTCACCCGCCAATTTCGGTTCCGCTCATTAGCCGATTTCGTTTCCGCTTGGCAGCCAAATTCTTGTCCGCTCACCAGCCGATTTCGTGTCCGCTCACCCGCCAATTTCTTGTCCGCTCACCAGCCAATTTCGTGTCCGCTCGCCAACCGATTTCGTGTCCGCTCACCAGCCGATTTCGTGTCCGCTCGCCAGCCAATTTCGTGTCCGCTCGCCAACCGATTTCGTGTCCGCTCACCCGCCAATTTCTTGTCCGCTCATCAGCCAATTTCGTGTCCGCTCGCCAACCGATTTTGTGTCCGCTTGGCCGCCGATTTCTGGTCTGCTTACAACCGATTTCGTGTCCGCTCACCAGCCGATTTCGTGTCCGCTCGCCAACCGATTTCGTGTCCGCTCACCCGCCAATTTCTTGTCCGCTCATCAGCCAATTTCGTGTCCGCTCGCCAACCGATTTTGTGTCCGCTTGGCCGCCGATTTCTGGTCTGCTTACAACCGATTTCGTGTCCGCTCATTAGCCGATTTCGTATCCGCTTGGCATCCAAATTCTTGTCCGCTCACCAGCCGATTTCGTGTCCGCTCGCCAGCCCATTTCGTGTCCGCTCGCCAAGCGATTTCGTGTCCGCTCACCAGCCGATTTCTTGTCCATTAGCTTGCTAATTTTGTGTCCGTTCAACAGCCGATTTCGTTTCTGTTCGCCAGCCGATATCTTGTCCGTTCAACAGCCGATTTCGTTTCTGTTCGCCAGCCGATATCTTGTCCGTTCACCAGCCGATTTCGTGTCCGCTCGCCAGCCCATTTCGTGTCCGCTCGCCAACCGATTTCGTGTCCGCTCACCAGCCAATTTCGTGTCCGCTCGCCAACCGATTTCGTGTCCGCTCACCCGCCAATTTCTTGTCCGCTCATCAGCCAATTTCGTGTCCGCTCGCCAACCGATTTTGTGTCCGCTTGGCCGCCGATTTCTGGTCTGCTTACAACCGATTTCGTGTCCGCTCATTAGCCGATTTCGTATCCGCTTGGCAGCCAAATTCTTGTCCGCTCACCAGCCGATTTCGTGTCCGCTCGCCAGCCCATTTCGTGTCCGCTCGCCAACCGATTTCGTGTCCGCTCACCAGCCGATTTCTTGTCCATTAGCTTGCTAATTTTGTGTCCGTTCAACAGCCGATTTCGTTTCTGTTCGCCAGCCGATATCTTGTCCGTTCACCAGCCGATTTCGTGTCCGCTCGCCAGCCCATTTCGTGTCCGCTCGCCAACCGATTTCGTGTCCGCTCACCAGCCAATTTCGTGTCCGCTCACCAGCCGATTTCTTGTCCATTAGCTTGCTAATTTTGTGTCCGTTCAACAGCCGATTTCGTTTCTGTTCGCCAGCCGATATCTTGTCCGTTCACCAGCCGATTTCGTTTCTGTTCGCCAGCCGATATCTCATCCGCTCACCAGCCGATTTCGTGTCCGCTCGCCAGCCAATTTCGTGTCCGCTCGCCAGCCAATTTCGTGCCCGCTCGCCAACCGATTTCGTGTCCGCTTACCAACCGATTTTGAGTCCGCTCACCAGCCGATTTCGTGTCCACTTGGCAGCCGATTTCTTGTCCGCTTACCAACCGATTTCGTGTCCGCTCACCCGCCAATTTCTTGTCCGCTCATCAGCCAATTTCGTGTCCGCTCGCCAACCGATTTTGTGTCCGCTTGGCCGCCGATTTCTGGTCTGCTTACAACCGATTTCGTGTCCGCTCACCAGCCGATTTCGTGTCCGCTCGCCAGCCAATTTCGTGTCCGCTCGCCAACCGATTTCGTGTCCGCTCACCCGCCAATTTCTTGTCCGCTCATCAGCCAATTTCGTGTCCGCTCGCCAACCGATTTTGTGTCCGCTTGGCCGCCGATTTCTGGTCTGCTTACAACCGATTTCGTGTGCGCTCATTAGCCGATTTCGTATCCGCTTGGCAGCCAAATTCTTGTCCGCTCACCAGCCGATTTCGTGTCCGCTCGCCAGCCCATTTCGTGTCCGCTCGCCAACCGATTTCGTGTCCGCTCACCAGCCAATTTCGTGTCCGCTCACCAGCCGATTTCTTGTCCATTAGCTTGCTAATTTTGTGTCCGTTCAACAGCCGATTTCGTTTCTGTTCGCCAGCCGATATCTTGTCCGTTCACCAGCCGATTTCGTTTCTGTTCGCCAGCCGATATCTCATCCGCTCACCAGCCGATTTCGTGTCCGCTCGCCAGCCAATTTCGTGTCCGCTCGCCAGCCAATTTCGTGCCCGCTCGCCAACCGATTTCGTGTCCGCTTACCAACCGATTTTGAGTCCGCTCACCAGCCGATTTCGTGTCCACTTGGCAGCCGATTTCTTGTCCGCTTACCAACCGATTTCGTGTCCGCTCACCCGCCAATTTCTTGTCCGCTCATCAGCCAATTTCGTGTCCGCTCGCCAACCGATTTTGTGTCCGCTTGGCCGCCGATTTCTGGTCTGCTTACAACCGATTTCGTGTCCGCTCACCAGCCGATTTCGTGTCCGCTCGCCAGCCAATTTCGTGTCCGCTCGCCAACCGATTTCGTGTCCGCTCACCCGCCAATTTCTTGTCCGCTCATCAGCCAATTTCGTGTCCGCTCGCCAACCGATTTTGTGTCCGCTTGGCCGCCGATTTCTGGTCTGCTTACAACCGATTTCGTGTGCGCTCATTAGCCGATTTCGTATCCGCTTGGCAGCCAAATTCTTGTCCGCTCACCAGCCGATTTCGTGTCCGCTCGCCAGCCCATTTCGTGTCCGCTCGCCAACCGATTTCGTGTCCGCTCGCCAACCGATTTCGTGTTTGCTCACCAGCCGATTTCTTGTCCATTAGCTTGCTAATTTTGTGTCCGTTCAACCGCCGATTTCGTTTCTGTTCGCCAGCCGATATCTTGTCCGGTTCACCAGCCGATTTCGTGTCCGCTCGCCAGCCAATTTCGTGTCCGCTCGCCAACCGATTTCGTGTCCGCTCACCCGCCAATTTCGTGTCCGCTCATTAGCCGATTTCGTTTCCGCTTGGCAGCCAAATTCTTGTCCGCTCACCAGCCGATTTCGTGTCCGCTCACCAGCCAATTTCTTGTCCGCTCACCAGCCAATTTCGTGTCCGCTCGCCAACCGATTTCGTGTCCGCTCACCCGCCGATTTCGTGTCCGCTCGCCAGCCAATTTCGTGTCCGCTCGCCAACCGATTTCGTGTCCGCTCACCCGCCGATTTCGTGTCCGCTCGCCAGCCAATTTCGTGTCCGCTCGCCAACCGATTTCGTGTCCGCTCACCCGCCAATTTCGTGTCCGCTCATTAGCCGATTTCGTTTCCGCTTGGCAGCCAAATTCTTGTCCGCTCACCAGCCGATTTCGTGTCCGCTCACCCGCCAATTTCTTGTCCGCTCACCAGCCAATTTCGTGTCCGCTCGCCAACCGATTTCGTGTCCGCTCACCAGCCGATTTCGTGTCCGCTCGCCAGCCAATTTCGTGTCCGCTCGCCAACCGATTTCGTGTCCGCTCACCCGCCAATATCTTGTCCGCTCATCAGCCAATTTCGTGTCCGCTCGCCAACCGATTTTGTGTCCGCTTGGCCGCCGATTTCTGGTCTGCTTACAACCGATTTCGTGTCCGCTCACCAGCCGATTTCGTGTCCGCTCGCCAGCCAATTTCGTGTCCGCTCGCCAACCGATTTCGTGTCCTCTCACCCGCCAATTTCTTGTCCGCTCATCAGCCAATTTCGTGTCCGCTCGCCAACCGATTTTGTGTCCGCTTGGCCGCCGATTTCTGGTCTGCTTACAACCGATTTCGTGTCCGCTCATTAGCCGATTTCGTATCCGCTTGGCAGCCAAATTCTTGTCCGCTCACCAGCCGATTTCGTGTCCGCTCGCCAGCCCATTTCGTGTCCGCTCGCCAACCGATTTCGTGTCCGCTCACCAGCCGATTTCTTGTCCATTAGCTTGCTAATTTTGTGTCCGTTCAACAGCCGATTTCGTTTCTGTTCGCCAGCCGATATCTTGTCCGTTCACCAGCCGATTTCGTGTCCGCTCGCCAGCCCATTTCGTGTCCGCTCGCCAACCGATTTCGTGTCCGCTCACCAGCCAATTTCGTGTCCGCTCACCAGCCGATTTCTTGTCCATTAGCTTGCTAATTTTGTGTCCGTTCAACAGCCGATTTCGTTTCTGTTCGCCAGCCGATATCTTTTCCGTTCACCAGCCGGTTTCGTTTCTGTTCGCCAGCCGATATCTCATCCGCTCACCAGCCGATTTCGTGTCCGCTCGCCAGCCAATTTCGTGTCCGCTCGCCAGCCAATTTCGTGCCCGCTCGCCAACCGATTTCGTGTCCGCTTACCAACCGATTTTGAGTCCGCTCACCAGCCGATTTCGTGTCCACTTGGCAGCCGATTTCTTGTCCGCTTACCAACCGATTTCGTGTCCGCTCACCCGCAAATTTCTTGTCCACTTGCCGGCCAATTTCTTGTACACTCACCCACCAATTTCGTGTCCGCTCCCCAACCGATTTCGTGTCCGCTCACCAACCGATTTCGTGTCTGCTCACCCGCCAATTTCATGTCCGCTCGCCAGCCAATTTCGTCCCCGCTCGCCAACCCATTTCTTATCAACTCGCCAACCGATTTCGTGTCCGCTTGGCAGCCGATTTCTTGTCCGCTTACCAACCGATTTCGTGTCCGTTCACCAACCGATTTCGTGTCCGCTTGGCAGCTGATTTCTTGTCTGCTTACCAACCGATTTCGTGTCCGCTCGCCAACCGATTTCGTGTCCGCTCACCAGCCGATTTCGTGTCCGCTCGCCAGCCAATTTCGTGTCCGCTCGCCAACCGATTTCGTGTCCGCTCGCCAGCTGATTCCAGATTGACTATTTTCCATGTGTCCAAGACATATCTTTATTGGTTGTAAAATGTGTTCAGCTTTAATAATTCGCACATTTTTACTTCAAATAAAAAGAGAAATAATTCTTTATCTTGGTAAGTTTGTAGTAGTAGTCCTCCTCTTGACTAGGAGAGGTAATTTCATTTTGTTTTTAACAACTTGTTCTCTCCTACGTTTTCGTAACAATTTTAATTTTAATGAAGACTGAAATGACAGATATTAATATAAACTGTCATAGTAGACAACGAAAAGATCAGTATAGAAAATTAACTGCCTGAAGTCCCAGATAATCATATTTCAACAATATTTAAAAACTTATTTTGTTCTCAATAGTAGTCCAAGAAAAAAAGCCACCTAGAAGAATTTAAGGGATACTAGCATGATACTAGGTTTTACTTTCGACTAACATTTGCTATAAGGATATTCAAATACTTGGATATCTGAAAAGATTTCTCTTTAAGAGTTTAAATTTTTGCATTTTAATATCGCAAATATTGCGAAGCGGAAAATAACATAGGCCCTTTCATTGTGATTTAGTTAAGTGTAGCAAAGATCTGTAGATTTATCGTGATCTTTGAAGGATATACATATTTAATACTTCGAAGACTTTACAATTGAAGAATACGTTTTGTTAATTTTTCATACGGTTTTTATTATAAATTTATTCAAATTCTACCAATATAAACTATAACGAACCATGTAAATGGTCTTTGTTGCAATATAAAAGTAATAACGTGAAATCCTTCATTATAAATATTTTGTAAACAACTTTATCCTAGAGAGATAATGATTATAAAATGTAAATGTGGTCAAAATTACCGTTTTGAAATGAAAATGTGCGGAAAATAGGTTGAACGATTAAATGACTTCTGCTCACACGTAAAAATGCAAGTGGATCAATATCGGCCTTATGGAGCGTTTCTTTGAACACGGACTTAGTTCAGCCTCCTCGCAAAAGTTCAGAGAGGCTTTGTAGTCGGACTGAATCCTCAAGTACCTCCAAGTGGAAGTAGAAATTTAGGTTGCGAAGTTTAGAGTTGACTCGCTTAAACATGGAAGTAGACGTCTATAATATAACCGTCATAGTTCCTAATAAAGAGGTAAGTAATCAATAGCTAATTGAGAAAGGTAATCAATTTTCAAGTTGTAACGTCAAGGTTTGCATAAATAATAATATCAATAGTAAAATGAACGAGATTTCCGATCAAAACGGTCAAAGAACATTACCGTTGAAGGATAACCACTTAGGAGACGAACAATTTAACATTTTTATCATTTAACACACCAGATCAGAGACATAACAGGTTAATATTTTATGCGGCATATTAAACCGAGGGCAACCACTGATATTCGGTCCATACTTTATTGCAAACACACCTTGCATCTATTTGACTAATTTGAGAAATTATAAACTCACTAACTCCTACGTGAGTCTCCCCGGGTATATGGCTTCATAACGTCACCGCAGTATTTTCATCAAAATGCCATTATAAATTATTAAAAACTGTATTTGTAGACAAAGACAAGAAAGTGCAAAAGATATGTGTAGAAACTTAATTGCCTGAATAACATTTTCACTTTTGAAGATATGATTATGAAAAAACAATTATTTGAAAAAATTCTTATCTTGGTTAAATTTACATTAATCGGTAATCTAGTTTCATTACAAGTAATCGGTAATCTAGTCTAATTTCCTGTAATCAGTAAGCTAGTGTAATTTTCCATAATCGGTAATCTAGTTTAATTACCTGTGATCGATAATCTACCTTAATTAACTGTAATCGGTAATATAGCTATATAACCTGCAATCGGTAACTCTGGCCTAGTTTCCTGTAATCGGTAACATAGGTAAATTTCCTGTAATCGGTAATATAGGTAAATTTCCTGTAATCGGTAATATATGTTTATTTCGATTAATCGGTAATCTAGTTTAATTTCCTGTAATCGGTAATATAGGTTAATTTCGATTAATCGGTAATATAGTTTAATTTCCTGTAATCGGTAATATAGGTAAATTTCCTGTAATCGGTAATATAGGTAAATTTCCTGTAATCGGTAATAAAGGTAAATTTCCTGTAATCGGTAATATAGGTTAATTTCGATTAATCGGTAATCTAGTTTAATTTCCTGTAATCGGTTATATTGGTAAATTTCCTGTAATCGGTAATATAGGTTAATTTCGATTAATCGGTAATCTAGTTTAATTTCCTGTAATCGGTAATCTAGTTTAATTTCCTTTAATCGGTAATCTAGTTTAATTTCCTTTAATCGGTTATCTAGTTTTGTTTCCTTTAATCAGTAGTCGGCAATCCAATTCCGATTACAGGTAATTAAGCTAGATTACCGATCCCAGAAAATTAAGCTAGATTAACGATCGCAGGTAGTTAAACTAGATTACCGATTAAAAGAAATTGAACTAGATTACTGATTAAGGGAAATTGAACTAGATTACCGATTAAGGGAAATTGGACTAGATTACCGATTAAGGGAAATTGAACTAGATTACCGATTAAGGGAAATTGAACTAGATTACCGATTAAGGGAAAATGAACTAGATTACCGATTAAAGGAAATTGAACTAGATTACCGATTAAGGGAAATTGAACTAGATTACCGACTACAGGAAATTACACTACATTACCGATTACAGGAAATTATACTACATTACCGATTACTGGAAATTAAACTAGATTACCGATTAAATGAAATTAACCTAGATTACTTATTAAAGGAAATTAAACTAGATTACCGATTAAAGAAAATTAAACTAGATTACCGATTAAAGAAAATCGATTAAAGGAAATTAAACTAGATTTCCGATTATAGGCAATTATGCTAGATTACTGATTAAAGGAAATTTAACTAGATTACCGATAACAGGTAGTTAAACTAGATTACCGATCAAGGGAAATAGAACTACATTACCAATTACAGGAAATTATATTAGATTACCGATTACTAGTTATTAAACTAGATTACCGATTAAATGAAATTAAACTAGATTAATTATTAAAGGAAATTAAACTACATTACCGATTAAAGGAAATTAAACTGTTGCCGATTAATGGAAATTAAACTTTATTACCGATTACAGGAAATTAAACTTTATTACCGATTACAGAGAATTAAACTTTATTACCGATTACAGGAAATTAAAACTAGATTACCGATTAAAGGAAATTAAACTGGATAGTCCATTGCTGGAAATTAAACTAGATCACCATTAATCGTTAATCTAGTTTAATTACCATTAATCGTTAATCTAGTTTTATTACCATTAATCGTTTATCTAGTTCAATTTCCTGTAATAGGTAATCTAGTTTTATTACCATTAATCGTCAATCTGGTTTAATTTTCTTTAATCGGTAATATAGTTTAATTTCCTGTAATCGGTAAGCAAGTTTAATTTCCATTAATCGTCTGTCTATCTAGTTTAATTTCCTGCAATCGGCAATCAAGTTCAATTTCCTTTAATCGGTAATCTAGTTTAATTTCCTGTAATCGGTAAGCAAGTTTAATTTCCATTAATCGGCTATCTAGTTTAATTTCCTGCAATCGGCAATCAAGTTCAATTTCCTTTAATCAGTAATCTAGTTTAATTTCCTTTAATCGGTAATCTAGTTTAATTTCCTTTAATCGGTAATCTAGTTTAATTTCATTTATTCTGTAATTTAGTTCAATTACCATTAATTGTTACTCTCCCTAGGTAGTCAGGACGGCATAAGTTTCGGACTTTGACATATTTTTTTGACCAAGGCTTCGGAAAATTGATTAATTATAACACAAATTATCGGTTTATTCCAATTCCTACCTTAAAAGTGTTTTATATTTTAATATCATTAAGTTTTGCAACGAAATATAGAAACATTTTACCAAAATATCCTACATTTTGTTCACTAAGTTCATAAACGTTGTTTAAACTCGACGGTTTTAGCAGGCTGACGGTGACATTACTCGAGCTTATTGCACCTCCGATAGGGCATTTCGTTCTGAACTCATCTTGTAGAGCTGCTGGAATTATTATTTGAAAAATTAACGTTGAAACAGGTTTAATTTGATTGTGCTGACTTATTTGTGTGAAATCGAGTGAAATAGCACATCCATGGTAGAAAAACCACAAATCGAGTTATTTTCGAAAATTTAAAATTAAACAAACTCAAAAGGAATGAGAAGCTTCGTTTCAAAAAAACCTCTGATTTATATAACAAAAGATAGAATTAATTTCTGTGAATTCAAAAATATCAAGCTTTTAATTCTCCAATTTCTGGTTATTTGGCAATATGCATTTGAAAATGCTTCATATGAAATAATTTGAAATCGACATTTTTATGAAAGGCTAAAACGTTTCCAGTTGGGTGACGTCACAGATATATTTTTCACGTGAGATGGTGCCACTCTCTCTGCTATCAGACCCAGAGTTTAAACTGGCGAGAAGCTCGAGACGCCTATAGGATTCCCGCGCTTTTTTTCCTCAACGTCAGAGTGATGTCATCAATCGTGGAAACAAGCTCGACAAGACAAAATTGTTTATGTATCGAAACTTGAGTTTTCGTGCTTTTTCAATGGATTTTAAAAATAGAAACTTTGGTTCAATTATATTAAAAACTTGATTTTGAAAGTAGAGACTCCAAAGTGTAACATAATACCCCTTTCGTGGTAAAGTATGAAATGAATTGTAAATTCGAATACCCTTTAAGTTTAGTTGTTCTTAATAACAAGGAAAACGCTCTTAGTTTGTAAAGTTTCATTTAAGACCGTTTCCAAAACTCACAAACTTAAAGTTTTTCTAAAACCCGAATAAGATTTTTCTTCAAAAAAATTCCCATGTTATTCCTTTGCGAAAATTTCCAGTTTTTCAAAAAAAGGCGTGTTTATGTACGTCAACGGTCAGCCCAAAGATCAACCCTTTGCCACCACCAAAATTAAGCAGCCGACATAATTTAACCAATAAAAGGCGTGGCTGCTTAGCCAATCAACAAAAACCAGATCTAGTTACTCCAAAACCGTGACCGGGCTTTTCAAAAGCCTTGTGAGAGGCTAAACTTTCTGCTCCTCTTGGTATATTCTCCTTGGTTCCAAGAAGTAAATTTTTTACTAATTCATGCTTAGAGATATTTTGTATCAAAAATTCCTCACCTTTTATTTTACATTTAATACTCGAGCAGAGGCCAAAACATTTACGACACAACACTTTCAAGGATTTATAGAATTTGGATGAAATAGAAGGTACTAATAAATAGAGATGCGAGTTCGTTATTTACCAATATAAATTACAGCTCTATAGAATACAATTATTTTACCATGGTAATTTACACACGATATAACTGTATTAATTTAAAATCTTTTTTCTATTTCGGGAACTCGAGGAGCCTAGAATCCATCTTATTCCCTTTCGCCCGAAGTTAGGCTTAGCTCGGGATTCATGGGGGTGAATAACTGGAGGAAATTGGTCTGTCGTCCGCTACAGTACATATTTTTGGCTTTTGTAGCCGACGACAGACCAATTTCTTTCCGTTACTCACCCCCATGAATCCCGAGCTAATTAATTTAAAATCTTTTTTCTATTTTGGGAACTCGAGGAGCCTAGAATCCACCCTATTCCCTTTCGCCGGAAGTTAGGCTTAGCTCGGGATTCATGGGGGTGAGTAACGGGAAGAAATTGGTCTGTCGTCCGCGGCTACAGTACATATTTTTGGCTTTTGTAGCAGACGACAGACCAATTTCTTCCCGTTACTCACCCCCATGAATCCCGAGCTAAGCCTAACTTCCGGC
Organism: Phalangium opilio; assembly: GCA_019434445.1. Lineage (NCBI taxonomy): Eukaryota > Metazoa > Arthropoda > Arachnida > Opiliones > Phalangiidae > Phalangium > Phalangium opilio. The sequence continues at coordinate 109,189 of JAEQBA010001671.1, forward strand.
GAAAGGGAATAAGGTGAATTAGAGCACCTCAAGTCCAAAAACATACTATCAAAGAAGTCTCAAAATAAATAACGCTGCACTTCTTTTTCCACTTAATAGAAGCAGTTATAGACGTAATTTTAGAAGCAGGAATGGAGAACAGAGCAATCTGGGCGCGCATCAAAGTATGAAAGAAGAGGCGGGTCAAAGCAACAGAGGTAAAAAGGAATTACGTATTTTTCGCCATCCCCGTCAGCAACGTCATCAAAATGTAGTCTAAGTGAGCAGAAAATAAGATAATTTTAACTTTTCGTTACGTGTTGGAGGGAGGGGCTCTATACTGGGCTATGAGTCGGACTGAAGTCAGGGTGGGAAATAAGGATTATTTTAAAACTGGACATTGGGCCAGCAACCCCCCTGGACTGGAATAAATAAACTGGTCCATGACCATTGACCAGGGCTGCTAAACTAAAGAAGTGGATTATTAAAATAGTTGAGATCAAGGTGAGAAATAAGGAATTGCTGTCAATGGCTTAGTACAACACTAAATAGGAAGATGGAAGTTCTGCAAAACCGAGGGTAGTCAATTTTCCCGTCGTTTTCGAACTAGCTCGAGCTGTAAGTCTCTAGCATTCCAGAGTATAGGTAATGTCATTCTTAAGGAACATCTATATCTATATAAATCATAAGTCCTTTATGGAATGATGTCCTCGTGAAAAGTTATCACAAAAATGCATCTCAGCGGGCTGACGGGCAACGCCGAGTGCCTTCGCTCATAGGGTGCTACAAAAATATTAGTCATCAGTAGAATCTACCCATTCTTATACCATTTTGATGGAAGTTCTTATTACACACGAGCGACGCCACGGGTAACAGCTAGTATCTTATAAAATTATGATGAGATTAGGTTACGTTACCTTTATCGCTAGAAGAAGCGCTACCAGGCGCGGAAGGAGCTTTCGCGGTGGGACTTGAAGGACTGACAGAACCACTATGATCTCCATTAGCCTGATAATTCAAAATAAATTCAAAAGTTAAATCGAAATCATAATGACCAAATAACCAGTCCATTTATTAATCGTTTTAGATTGATAAAATAATACTTATTGCGTTAACAAAACGCTTCCCGTTAATTTTCTATAAATTTTCAAAGTTTTCATATACTAAGCCTATATTTTTACATTATTATTCTGTAAGCAATAATTAGATCACCAAAACCATGGACAGGCAACTGAGTAGGGAGCTAGGTTTGCTTAGAGCAACGCCTGACACAAGCGCTGTGGCGGCGGATGTTGGAAGTTTTCCCACCAAACCCTAGTAAAATTCTCGCCATTTTGTGTTTTTTAAGAGTAGGGGTCACCGAGGGGAGAAAATCTGACTAAATTATAAAAGTTAATTGAATTTCAATATTTATTTTAGCCTCTCTCTTTCTCATTAAAGATTCATAAACGATCTATCAAGTTAGTTTTTGTAAATATCACTCTGGTATTGTTTATAAAGTCTGTTTAACATTAAGCCTTGGCTAAAAAATATCCCTAACCATTACAGAGGAATTTTTCTTTACGGGATATTTGGCGATAAATTGCTGTGGTCGGTAGACGCTTGAGGGCGCGTGCTACGCATTGCCATTTCTTAACGCGGGTTTAACCAATGAGATAGAATATATGTGTTAAATCAAAAGTCACAACGTGGGATCTACTAGAGATCGACGTTTCGCTATACACTTTTTGTCAAGCATGAGGGACCGTCCATAAACTACGTCACACTGTTATTGGGGGGAGGGGGTTTGTAAGTTTATGACGGTACGTGACGAAGGGGGAGAGAGGGGTCCTTCGATGCGTGACGTCACATTTAAAATTAATTTTATTGCGAAGTCACTAAGAGGTCGATTGACACTTTCACTGCAGAACAAGCTTACACGTACGCATAAGGACTGCTAAATGCAGTGTCAGCTTAAATTCTCTAATGTCACTGTTTTTTCGCCACTAGCATTAGCGAGGAAGAATCGGATCCTGCATTAGATTTAAATGGCTCGTTTTTTCGCACATTTTTAAAATCTGAATCCCAAGCTCGATTAGCCTAAGGTTTTCAAGTGACAATGTCGAAAACTATGAAGTGTGCCCCTTTAACTAAGCTTTATGGAAATATTTTGGAACGTTATAAAAAAGCACATACAGACATTAAAGTTCTAAAGCTCAATCATGGGCAAACGATATTTGTAAAAGCTTAAAACGGAAATGAACTTTGACTTTCAAGTCGAGCAAAACATTTCTGAGTGGGACCCATATCATGCCTCAAGAAGAATCTCTTTAAATTAATCAAATTGAAATGGTAAATTAAGACAAATCATAGTTCGTAGGGGGGGGGGTTAAAAAAATGTGACGTGGTTTTCAGGGGGGGGTTAAAGAAATGTGACGTGGTTTTCAGGGGAGGGTTGTTAGAAAACGTGACGAAGCGTGATCTGGGGGGACGGGGGGGTCAGAAATGCCATTTTTTGCGTGACTTAATTTATGGACGGTCCCAAACCGAGAGTATTCAAGCCAACATCATGACCAAAGTGAATAATTGCAGCCTGAAAATAATGACTAGTTTTCTTTTTTGAAGACATGCTCAAGCGAAGCATGTTCTATTTTACTGTAGATAATTTTCTAAATGCCATGATAGGTTGTTTGAATAACGTCTCCCTGTATTTCGATTATTTTCAATGCTCAATTTGGCATGCACTTTCTTCATGATGGCATAAACTCACTCTGATTATTGTATTCTCCTTTGTGATGTTATAGTACTCATTGTAGATATTCTATTTATTCCTTTTCACCACAGATTCTTTAATATCCAATTTGACACGTACCTTTTTTTTCATTCCCTCATAATAAATAGTTATTTTTTTCGCGTTTAATCCATTTAATTTCTTACATGCGCTATTTACGTGTATTTTATGATTTATTTCTCGCATACGTGTTAGTTTACTGTTAACTTAAATTGTAATTTAGTAGACGCTTCATTTAATAAGCCAATTAAATTTATTGCATGGGTTATATGCTTGCATTGAATAACTTATTAGATAGACTTCATAACATTTTTTAAATTATTTGGATGTTTGTTATCATTGACTGTTATTAAAAGGGGTTGTGAGCCTGTGTGGATAGTGCTTGTCATCCTCGTAGAGCTAAGTGGAGCCGGGGAGGGGTTTAAAAAAGAAGAAAAAGTCTGTTACCGCCTTTAATGCTTAAAAACCGTTAATGGTATGTTTTTAATAATTAGGATTATGTTGATGATGTCTAGCCTTTACTCAAGATGACATTATTTATAACCAGCATGCCAGCACCCAATCAGTCCCGATCCGCTCTCAAACCCAAAAATTCAGCAATTTATTTTCCACGTGTATTAAACTTTACATATTTCTGACTGTCAAGAGTTCATTGCTCTTTTCTGTTGCATGATTGCAATTTACATCATCCGAAGTCTTCATGACCACATACTTATTTTAAATATCACTTAACTATTCTATTGTCATTCATTAGACCAATTTCAGATTTGCCATATACGTATTAAGAGAAACAAAAGGGTGGTTATACCAATTGCTGCATACTGAAATGCTTACTTTTCAAGTAACTGTTCATTGGGAAGGTGTAAATATGGTTACTGGTTATGTTTTATAAGTTATGTCGATTTGCAGTTGTAAAGCGCGAAGCGGGTGATCCGCGACTTCCAGTGTTAGTTGCGAGGCGAAAATGGCTTGACAATCAGTCTCTGGATAAGCTTGTTCGTCAGCAGTTGGAATATATACCTCGTCTGAGAGAGGAAAGAATAAATATTGATTAAAGGCTAAGCGCGTACCAGGCTCATCAGCACACCATTTCATGAGAATATGATAAGTGCGAAATTGTTAGTGCCACAAGAACATGAACGAATCATGGAGTTGTTCTTGCGATTTTGGTCATGCTACGTACTCAAATAAGGCTTTAACCATTCAGTTACCACGGGCGATCAGCCCCTCTCCTTTTTTTACACATCCACTGCAGTGACTTCTATACTGCGAGCGACAGTTGCCACATAATCTGAACAAGTAATAAATTATAAAGAAGAACAATTAAATGGTTTATTTTTATTTAAATCGGATTTTTAAGGGGAAAATTATAGAATTTAGTTGATTACTTCATAGCTCTGCATTCAAACTGCTATTGTTTTCTCCCAGAAAAGAATAAACCGGTTTTTAAGCGGTACTATCAGTTTTAGTTGCTGAATACACCAAAGCAGACGACAGCCGCGATTCATTTTAATTTTTTTTTCGTGTATTTTCGACATTGACTATGGCTGGAATGCGTAGGTACTTGTTCATTGCTGCTATTCTTGATGAAGAACGTGAGATATGTCGTCGTATTAGGGAAGGTCGTTCCTTTGATGTGTCGGATGCTGAGTTTGTGCACCAATATCGTTTAACAAAGTGTAAAGTTCGTGAGCTTTGCGACATGTTACGGCCAGAGTCGGAAAAAGATGGTACATGAAACAATTTCACCTTGTCTGTGGAAGACGAAGTGCTTGTAACGTTACTTTTTCATGGTTCTGGGACGTTTCAACATGCCTTTGCAAGCATTTACGAGCATGGGATGAGTCAACCATCCGTCAGTAGAGCCATTAATAGGGTTACTAATGCAATTATTTTAAGAATGAGGGGTTGTATACGGTTTCCTGTTGGTGATGTTGAAGTAGCTGCAGTCAAGGATAGTACTATATTTCCTGTACTTACATGGGGTTTTACATAACTAATGGTGTCTTATTGCAGGACTCATTCCGGCGAAGATGCTTTTTCCCTGACGTGCTGGGGGCCATTGATTGCACGCATGTCAACATTAGAGCACCATCTGAAGATGTAAATGCGTACAGGGATAGGAAGGGACATTGTTCTATCAACGTGCAACTGGTATATGTTCCTATAAGCTTTCTTAACAATATACAGAGATGTTTTTTGTGGTAGATTTGTGATAACGAAACAAGAGTTACTGATGTTGTAGCTAGATGGCCCGATGGAACACATGATTCCTTCATTTGGCGATTTATTGGGATATTGGAGCTATTCAAGGCAGGGATAATGCCCCAAGGGTATCTTCTAGGGGATAGTGGATATCCTCTACAACCATTTTTAATGACTCCATTGCGTGAAGCCAGAATGCCCAATGAAATTCAATACAACCAACGGCACATGTCAGGTAATTGTAGGTTTATTGGTCAAAAAAGGTTTGTACAGTGATATTTTGGTTAATAGACAATGATTCGACATTGTTTTCCAAAAACATTTGAAGAATTGATGTTTTAAATCATTTGGGTCGCAACGTCATTGAACGGGTCAATGGCATCCTGAAAATGCGTTTCCGATGCTTAGATTCGACTGGTGGTGGTCTATGCTAAAAACCTGAAAAGGTTTGTGCCATCATTAGCGCGTGCTGCATCCTCCATAACTTTTGTTTGGATGAGCCACTAGAACATGGTAAATTATGGTACATTATGTGTATGAAGTTGAACAGGTATATGTTTAACGGAACTGTTGTCATTCTAGCAAGATGCAATCCAAACGTTGCAATTCCCGCAGTCGGTAATGCATCTGATGCTGGTGAGGCGGAGGAGGAGGAGATGGATGATGACCACGTCCTCCTTCAAGCAGGTCGAGTAATTAGACAAGGCCTAGTTAATTTAATATAGATGTTTGATGGACACAAACCGATCTGAGATTGGTATCGGTAACCAATGTCCTTATCGCGTTGTTACCTATATATCAGTTAGTGCTTCATATACCTAGTAATTGCTATCGAAGAACATGTTATAAGAAATTCGTATTGGTAAATTTTGGGGAGGAAATCGGTATCCTTAAAAGTAAATTGTTACCAGTTTCAATTGCAAAAATATCGGTTAGTGTAAGGAATTTGGTTGATACGCAAAATATTGGTATCATTAAAATCTGATTGATGAATTTACAATATCGATCATACTTTCAGGGTGAAGTAAAGTTGAAATGTTGAAAGGGATGACGCTTGGGTGAAGTAACACCTATTGCATTCTACAAAAGGACACTGTTGAAGTGCATGAAATATTCAATAATTATTATAACATTAACAGCTAAACATGCATGCAATAATTAATAACAAAAAATAAATATAGAAATAATTAAACTAGAAAAGGCTCATGCAACTTTAATAATAGCTAATTATTTAAATACGTATGCAGGTTAAGGTGCTTGCAATACTGAATAAATAGCAGGTAAATTAAATGTAATCAAGGAAACAGGTAATAGTGCATACAGTACTTAACAAAGAACGACAAATTTCATTTCAACTTGTGCATGCTCCCAATAAATAATAGGTAATGGCGTTTTACGCATAGTAAAAAGCCAAGGGTGCATGTTGTAATTAACTAAGAACGGCCAATTATTTTTAACTGAGCAAAGTAGTAAATTATTAAATAACAGCTAATGGCGCCTTTTAAACAATGGAACCTGAAAACTTGTATCCAATAAGTACTTTTAAACTGGTATTAAGCATTATATTAACGGTGCATGCCATAATTAATTAATATTAGCGGTACATGGAGTAATTAATTCACATTAACGGTACATGCAGTTTTTAATTCATATGAACTAATGTTTTGAAAACAAATCTGCAACACTTGCCATGCGAAAAACAAACGTTACAAAAAGCTATAAAGAGTATGAAATTTAAATGCAACATCATTCAACAAAACCTGTTGTTGATGGTCGTTTTGCAGACTTTGCCTGTATCAATGCAGCCTCGGCCTGCATTATTGCAGCCTGAGCTTTAGGTCGTTTCATTTCAGCTTTATATTGCTTAATAGCTAATAATTGTTTTTCCAATTCTAACTTAGCAACTTGTTTCTCACGTTTCATTTGAAGCCTAGCCTCTTCAAGCTGAAGTCTAGAAATATCGTTCTTTACAATTTTTGATTTGTAGCGACGAGAAGTGAAATACAATCAAGCCTTTGATTTTTCTCAACCCTTTCCCTTTTCAGTTCCTCAAACTCAGCTTCAGCTGATGCAATAATATTGTCTCGGAAAGTTACGAGTCGTTTCATAGGTGCCTTCGAACGCAATTCAGCTATATGAAATGTACCTTCAGTTATGAACCCATTTACTCGCTCTATTTCTCTGTGTTCCAGTGAATACAATGTCACACGGATTAAAGTAGCCCATAGGAATGAAGGGGATCAAAACAACACTCTGTTTCTGATGAAAAGAAATATGTGTCTTTCCTTGTTTATTGTTTTGTCTCTAAAACTGTTCACTTTGCGGGTGAGTAATGCACATAAACACCATACCACAATAAAAGCCTATATCCAATATATTCTACAGGATACGAGAGGAACACTTTTGATTAAACATTAATACCAACCTGGTGTAACGTCCGTATCAACGTCACATGTTTCCGGTGTTAGAACACTTTCATCCAAAGAAAACGGCAGAGCACTGTTCGACGAATGTGCGTCGGGATCTAAAGATGCGAAGGTCAATGACACCGTAAAAGCATTGTTATTATTGCACGGACGGTGAAGAGGGAAAACAAGCGACAATCTATCCGGTGACTCTAAGAACTACTCACGTAGTTCAATTGTTAGGAACTATTTGCGAATGATGTTATCACTTAATGATGCCGTGACTTAGTGGTTATAACTTTGATCTTGAAGCAAGAAGGTCCCGGGTTCAATGTGAATGATGAGGCATTACACAACTGGTGGTCTACCACTTAGTTATATGACATCCGAAACAATGACCAATGTTTACTTCATTCACAGATCTTTGCTTTCAGTTTCAACGTACGAAATAGAGTAAATGATTGCACAATAAAGTATGAAGCATAATGAAGTGAACCTATTGGGTGATTTTCCCCTTGTCCCACCTTTTATTAGCAATGCCATTGCTGATTTATCATACCAAAGTTTGAAACATATGTCTGTAATCCAGGTAATGAACGGCTACCACTTGTGTTGGAAAGCTGATCTTTAAAGGTAAATATAATGACGTATATGTGGACTGTTAGATATTTTAATGTACAATATTAATAATGAAAGGACAATTTATGACATACCAAGAATCTTTACATCAGATGGAGTGTTTCGTTCATCTTCGGTACTTTGCCTGTGAGTGTTTAAACCAATGTTACACTTTATGTTTATTAGTATTTTAATATGCAGTATTAGTGTTTAATCTACATACAAAACATTCGATGCCGAAGCGTCACCAGCGTCATATTGTAAGAAAGTGAAGTCCAACATAGGTATACTTCAAAGAACATTAAATATAGTTAAGAACGTATAAAGGCGGGTGCTTTTATAGTATTACAATTTTTTTAATTAAATAATTATTAATAAATTTCAATAAAATAAATTCTGGTTAAATACATAACACTACTTTTTATTAAGTTTCTGAAAATATCAGAGCTAAATATCAAAGACACATATTTAATTGCTCTCATTTCGACACAACTGCAACCGTATAGATTCTTTCATTTGACAAGATTTCTCATTTCTAATTATTTAAATTCAAAGGGCTGTATTAACTTTTAAAGGTGAAAACCCAGCTGACTTAGAAGTAAACAAATACGAGGCTGCCAGGCTGTCTCTTAGAGCTCGGCAATATCTATCCATTATCGACGTTATTTTATCATTATCCATAACCCAGAATTATCAACTGAAGTTGGATGTTAAATCGAATTATGTCCACAACATTTATTTATAAATAATCGATTATTCACTAATTTACGGATAACGGATGGATAATGCCGAGCTCTTATAAGTATTGATTTCAGCTTTAAGTTTGAATTTTAATGGTTGCCCATCAAACAGTTTCGTGGTCTAGTGTGTTAATGCGTTTTAATGTTTGGTTGGGATGGGTTATTTGAACTCCAACAGTATTCGGTTGGGTTGGGTGATTTGAGCCCAAATGTATAATTTCAGGTTTAATTGTTTAAAGCCCAATAGTATTAGATCAGGTTTGGTTAGCTTAGCTTAGGTTATGGGACGAGATAACCGGAAATTATGGGAGAACTATTTGATGTTTGTTCGCCCATAACGACTATCTTACCGAAATTTAAGATGTGTATTAATTTCTATTTCGGCTTAGGTATGGTTTGGTTACTTTAAGCATCAAAATAGTATATTTTTTAAACATATCCCTTTTTCAAAATATCGTTATTAAGTTAGACTCGGGGATGGAATTATAAAAATTAGACCTGGGCATAAACTCTTTTTTGAAACGGTAATCGAAAATTAACAACTTGTGGAAACTTTGCTCAATAAGGGCTATAAGACACGCTTAATCGAGAAACGCCATAATGGGAACCACAACATTGATATTGTCTCTTTTTAAGACGTTCACCAATTTAGGGTTATTTTGATATATTTTTTAGTAAAATCATATCAAAAAGGAAAGAAAATCGACATCCTTCCTTAAAATATTTGTTTACATTGATTAAAATGAAAACATTTACCAGAAATATTTCCAAAAACATTTACCAGAAATATTTCCAAAAACATATTTTTCGAAAAATTGTTTCAACATTCTGTTCGTCCGTAGTATTGTTTGATTTTATTAAATATAAACTCAATCACAATTATTACGAAATTCTGACTTTGCGTCTCGGGAGTTCATGTCATGCGAGCTCCATAATTCGAGGCTAATAAGCAAAGTTGCCTGTCAATTTGACAGGTAATTCAGGCGGTTACCCCTGTCATAACTGCATGGGTTGCTATTAAGCCTGAGAATCGACACATATTAAACGCTGTTCAGGGAACCGCTTATTTACAAAAAATCTGTTTAGGAAATCGCTATTTTCAGAATCGCTGTTTAGGGAACCGCTATTATCAGAAACGCTGTTTAGGGAACCGGTATTTTCAGAAACGCTCTTCCGGGAACCAGACCATAACCTGAGGATCACAAACGGTTATGAAACGCTGTAGTGCTAAACTGCTGGTTGGGAAAATAGCGCTACATTGAGAAACGCGGAAACAGCAACCGCTGTTTTGGGAAAAAGCGCTGTATTGAGAAACGCGGAAACAGCAACCGCGGTTTTGGGAACCGCTTTATTCCAAAACGCTCTTTTGAAAACCGCTCAACTACCCGTGAACCAAGACCAGCACCCTTTTCGCCTGCCACCGGATCACCAGCATCCATTTCTAAGCCACCGGATCGGACTTGTCAACACAGTCGAGTAAGTTCGTTTCTTAGCAGCTTGGACTAACGAAGATTTGTCAACGGCTTCCACTGATTGATGTTCAACTGCGGCCTCATCAGAAATATCCATCAATGTCTTCTAATACTTTGGGTTCACCAATAATTTCAGCCACTGATTTTGATTCATGAACAGTTTAAACTACAGTCTCTATCGACTTAATTTCGTTACCTTTCTGCGCAACAATACTTTCCTCGAGACCAGTTTCATTAGACGACGACTCCGGGTGCGATGACATTTTGTCAGATTCAGATTCGTTAGACACCTTCTTGGGGGTTTTCTTCTTCTGTTTTTCCTTCGCAAGTTTGGTTTCGGAAACGGGGGTTACGACTATGGTCCTTAAATTTAAGCCGCTTCGCATTTGAAGTTTGGTGGATCAAGCGGGAGTCGATGGTTCATCGTTCTGGGACTTCTGGAAGAGAAAATAATCAAGTAGGCCTAAAATAATAGAAAAAGTAAGTTCAAGTACCGATGAATTCATTTTTGTTTTGTCTTTTTTTGTCGAAGTTGATGGCAAAGTATAAATTTGAGGTAAGACAATCCGCGTTCTTTTGGCGCTGGCTAAGACATCGTCGTGATTGTCCTTTTGAGGTGTCAAGGAAGAAAGAGTCGATTTAGGAACTTCGGGAATTTCAGCGCGACTTTCTAAAGAAGGCGCTAATTCTTTATCAATCGGTTTCGAACCTTTCAGTTCCGAACCCTTCTTGAGTGATTCCAGTTCAGCATTTTCACTTTCTTGACCGTTTTCCCAATTGGAGCCAAGAGATACGTTACAAGTCTCGGGTATAATCGGCGTGTCTTCATCAACAGCTGCCAGGACCACTTTAATCATTATTTTTTCGGGACATTCATCAGTGGAACTCAACGAGGAAAAATTCCTCTTTCTACTATTTTTATGGTTTAATATTTCTGGCTGCTGCGAGGGGCAACGGTCACCTGATATGTCTACCGTATCATCTTCCATTCTTTTTCCTTCGGGAATTGGTGGACATGCACCGTTACCTTTAATTTCTCAAAAGCTAATACAGCTGGATTTTTTGTTTCTTTTGTAAACTCGGAACTACTAGTTTTAGGGGTTTTGTGCGCCTTTTTTACACCAGAGGAAGTTTTTTTCTTGCCAGTTAGCCCTTGTTTCCTTTTAGTCGGCTCTAAAGGAGCAATGACCGTTCTAAAACCCCACCTTCTTTGTATGGAAATGAAACTTGACTCGAACCTTTGGAGATAATTGACTTTGAGATGAACTTAACGGGGATTTCAGCGCTTTCGTCGGATATTTTGCTGATATCCATGTTTTGGGGTACTTCAAAAACGTCAAATTTATAAGGTTGGTCATCTTTGATGTCCAAAGATGGTAATGATCGGTAAATCTCATCAAACAATTTCTGAAGAATTTTAAAACTTAAATTACAACCCTTAATTTAATTAAATAAATGATTAATGGTAAATTTCAGTCAACATAAAATTATAGCTTAATATTCGATTCCTTTTATATGCAGAAAAAGGCCGTTCTATTAAGCTATAGTTACATCGTTTCCTGTCCTTTTCCTTTAAATATACTAACCAAGGAATCTCCAGACTCCAAATACCGCTCTTTTATAACGTTTTGAAAGAAATGAAGAATATTTGAAAATGTGGCCTGATTATCATTCAATTCCACGCTGATACTCGACATTCGTTCCGAAACTAAACGCAAGAGATACTGAGTTCCCCGACTGATTCCATTCTCTTTATATATCCCTAGAACAGTCTTGCAATGTTCAAAAAGCTTAGTCGTGTGTTTATGGAAGACGATGTTGGGAATAGGCACTTTCAATGGCTCTAAAATTAAAGTAGACACGAAATTAATGTAGGATTAAATAACTAACTTGCTTGTTGAATTTCGTGCAGCGTTCTTTGGAGAAGCCAAACCAACTGCAGAAGTATCTGGAAGTTCTAATAATCTTATCAGCATTTCGCACCCTTTCATTTGAACTTATATACTAATTTTCGCCGTTTCGTCTCTTTTATCGTCGAGGGTTCTATTTAAAAGCCGTAATATCACCTGTAGTAGAATGATTTGAAATTATTTAAAACTTTCATGGGGGGATATTATTTAAATTTAAACAACAAATTCTTACAGATGAAAATTTCTCGGAATGAAGTTTTTCCTCCATTCTAATGGCAAGGTTCCACCATGCTTCGAATCGAGCGACATTCGTATCGTCACTGTATCTTTTACCACTCGATAATGGTGCCATTAATGGATTCATCCGTTTGTCTTTATCCCGCGCGAAATGGTCAGTTACACCTTCCCAAGTTTTATAACAAGCGATCTGGACAACGGGGATATTCGATTTGAATGCTTGTTTCAAAACCATCAGGCAAAATAGATTACGATTTCCGGTATGAACCTAGATTGACCACAAACAATTTATAACTTAAAATCTCTCTGGTCAAAACATGACTTCGCAAATAACCTCACAGAATCTAAGGTGTTTAAAATGGCCATCCAATGTTTAAATACATAATCGTGTTCGCCATTTTGGCACATTTCTACCATGAGTTCGCTGACATACTTTAGGACAAAAACGTTTTATTTAGTTTCATCTTATAATAGCCAATTAAAAATATAGTTAATTAACGCATAGAGGATTCGATAAGGCTGTTATTAAAGCCTTGTCAAAGTCTTCCAACTCTGTCATAAACGTATTGAAAAGGTCACTGGCCATATTACGAACTTCTTCAACGGGACTGCATAGATTTTTCACTATCATAAGAACTACATTTTCTATTACATTTTGAGAACTTCTCAAGAATCTGGATTCCTTCAGAAGCCTAATGTTGTTTTGAACAGTCAAAATTGTGCGTTTGGAACAATTAAAACTTTGAAAAACTATTGAATAGTGATTAGCGAGTGACATCTTGTACTCTTCCAAATAGGTGACAATTCTTTGTTTGAAACCGAACGTAGCATTTGCTTCGATGAAGGCCCTGAATGCATTTATTCCAATACTTTTGGATGGTGCTGTGTCGGTTTCTCTTTTTTCAGGCATCGTTATGATCTATATTCAGTTAAGAAAAGAACTAAGTTGTTTGGGTGGTGATCAAGTTTAACCTAACTAGTCTCCCAAGAGGAGTAGCAATATTTAACGCAACAAATACAGGGGTCATAAGGCTGTAACAAACTACTTCAAAATTAAATGCGATTTATTAAACAGCTATCAAAGAGGGTGAATTGACGAATATTTCCCCTCAAAACTGAGGCCGGAATGCATCCTTTCCTCACTCACATTTTGTTTTGGGCTTCCTCCCTTACTCCTTCCCTCCCTTTAGGCGAGTGTGACGCGGTTTCTAGGATCAAGAGTTCAAGACTCAAAAGTTTTCCTCTAGGCGGTCGGGAGCCCGCAGGGCGGACCGATGAAATTATAATTTATAAGCCGCCAGGAAGACTTGTCACTACAATTACGATAGAATCCTTCCCATAATAAATACAGATAAAACCTTAGGAATTCCGTGTTTAATCAACTAATAAACCAATTCAGTTCACCTAAATCATGCTTTAAATACTAATTACATACTAAAATTACCCTATATACGATTATGAAATGTAGCAAGAACGAAAGCTTGTGCTTATCAAGCGACCGTCCTAGAGGCAAGACCGAAAGCTTACTCCTACCAAGTACAACCACTACAACCGTTCGAGAGAGACTAAAAATTTTATAACGTATTTCTTGAGAACTTAATAAAATAAGCATAAGCGAGAGCCTGTCTTCTATGAGATACCGCGTAGTCCGCCATTTTAATTTTATTATGTCATACTCGAGCACCGTCGCTCCGTCGAATTTTTCAGAGCACGAAAGAGCAATTATCGGGCAGTTTTTGGGGTCAGTGGAAAACGCGATTCTGGGCGAATGTTGCGCTCCTGTTCCCAGTGGCGGTCGAAAAAGCGCCGAGAGTGCTCTAGTGCAGTCAGTGGAAATCGCTATTTGTCCTTACCGAACTACAATACCACTCACTACTTTATTCATGGCGGGAAATTTAAATACGTTGGCATTGTTGGCCAACACGAAGTAGGCTTCGACACAAACGGAAAAAAAGTGAAAGCGATAAGGGTGTAACGATAAAGAACGCTGGGTGGTCACATAATAGTTGGTAGTTCATTTTTATATTATATAAAAAAGACTTGGTTTGCGCAAGCCTTAAAAACAAAACGATAAGAGTTTTTCCAGTTGTCTGAAGCGCGGATATTATTTTTTTTCTATTGAAGTTTAAAGACAATCCGTATTTTACTACTCTTTAGAATTTAATTCAATCACCTGATTTTACTGCTAATGGATTAGTTTCCTATAAATTAATTGAAATATAAAATTACTTATCTCAGATTTTTCAACAACAATTCCATTTTCCTGAAACATTTTATCAGGAATTTTTTTTTTCAATGAAGAACGTACTTTAATTTTGAAATAATACTCTCATTAATAATGTATTATATGCGGTCTTTTCGAATACAAAAGGGGGCTGTTATCACCTTTCTTATATTTGATAAAGGTGTTCGTTTCCTCTTTAAGCACAGTCACAATTATTGAACTGTGTATATCAGTACTTGTGGGGAAGATTTTAGAAGTGTTGGTTGAGTTGCTATTTAATTAACAACATTATGAAAACTTGATGTGTTTAAAACCTTTTGAGAAGAAATTTCTCGGAAATTAAAAAAGAAAGAGTCAATTTGATTAAATTTACACGATATCCCTCAAAATAATAAATGTATGATTTCAGGAAAATGGAATTGTTGTTGAAAAATCTGAGATAAGTAATTTTTTATTTCAATTAATTTATAGGAAACTAATCCATTAGCAGTAAAATCTGGTGATTGAATTAAATTCTAAAGAGTAGTAAAATACGGATTGTCTTTAAACTTCAATAGAAAAAAAATAATATCCGCGCTTCAGACAACTGGAAAAACTCTTATCGTTTTGTTTTTAAGGCTTGCGCAAACCAAGTCTTTTTTATATAATATCTGTTCCTTCAGCCTTAATTTGTATTAATCTATTATAAAAATAATAATATGCTTGTCAAACGTCATTAATTCGATGTTCCAGTAAGATGTTCGTGAGCATATTGGCTCACTCCAAGTGCCTCTCATTCTTTTATGGGAAAGATTAAAATTTTAAATTATTTGGCAAGGGAGTGGTAAATTTATTCACAATTGGTAGGCGGATGGTAAATTAATTCACCATAGATAGGCGGGTGTTAACTTATTTCATATAAAAAGGCGGTTGGTGACTCAATTAAGTTTAGTTGACCTTTTTGTATAGATTTAAAAAAAAGTTATTTCTAAACCACGTGCCAGCACGCGCACATTTCATTGAAAGTTTGTTATTTAAGAATTTTACCTTATATATACTAAGATTCTTCATCAAAAATAGACAACGAGCTTTCCAAGACTCGAACCTGTAATGTTTTGCTTCGAATGCAAACGCGTTATCCATTACGCCACAAGCCCGTACTTCGTAACAATAAAATTATCCAAGCGTTGTATTTATAGGATTATTTCATTTATGTTGATAAAACATCTGTAAAAATAAACACCGATCTTGCCAGGACTCGAACCTGCAATTTTCTGCTCCATAGGCAGACGCATTATCCTATGCGCTACAAACCCGATAGAGGTTGAATAAAATGCTATGCAAACAGTGTAATATATGTAACGGTTTTACCATGATTTATAAATTAATTAAAATAAAATACTTAGACTTAATTGTTCTTAATCAAACTTCAGAAGTTCAACATTCAATAGTTGCTTAATAATTCAAAAGTGTTCCGAACCTTAACTTCGCAGTAGTTTCTGAGTTATTCGATGGAGTGGACCACCAAAAATCCCATGCTTTTTCCATGGGACGCTAAGCCTAAAATCTGTGAATTATTTCTTTAGCATTACGGGAGGGTGTGGGTTCTTATCTAGAAGGGCCTACCGGCCCTCTAGAATTGCTGTCTTTTCTTGCGCAGCCGCGGTTGGTAGATGTCTGCCCTCTCACTCTTTAGTCACCGTAACTAGTCATGTTATTCAGTTATAATTATTATTTTTTAATAAATTGAGTTATTTTCCAAACACGCGTATTATAATTCGTCCGCCGAAAAGTGTTTAGGCATGGATAAATATTAAGTGTGATAGGCAACTCACTATCTCGAACGACAGCATATTCTGTATATACTCTGTTACAACTTCGGTTGTCAGCACAATAAATCGTGGACAAATTGGCAAAATTCAACTTAGTTTATTTCTAAGATAAAATGTTTCAAAATAACAAAAAAGAGAAATAAACGTATTAAAGAATAAAATCAAAATCTTAATTTAGTGTAAAAGACCAAAAACATTGAACTTATCATAAAATAAAACATATAACTAATATTTATAACGTTGAATGCCTGCTGCGAGGGCAACTGTCACCCGATATGTCTATGGTATTCGGAAAAGTCATGTCGTTTTCACTGTCTAAGCCTATCACAATCGGTTCGGGTTTACTTTCTGGTTCAACACTATAGCGCGGAGGGATCTTATTCCGTAGGATGCGATATCAAATTCAAAAGTTTACTATAACTGGCAGGTTCAACCGTATCATCTTCCATTCCTTTTTCTTCGGAAATTGGTGGACACGCGATGGGTTTCAAACTAGCAGACAAGTGGTTGCTAAGTTTTTGCACCGTTACCTTTCATTTCTCAAAAGCTAATACAGCTGGATTTTTGGTTTCTTTTGTAAACGAGAACCCGGAACTACTAGTTGTAGGGGTTTCGCTCCCCTTTTTCACATCACAAGAAGTTAAGGCTCGCAAGTATAAATTTAAAATAGTAAAATACTGCTGTAAAATGCAAACATATTTAAATTAAAGAATAAAATTAAAATAGTAAAATACTGCTGTAAAATGCAAACATATTTAAATTAAAGAATAAAATTAAAATAGTAAAATACTGATGTAAAATGCAAACATATTTAAATTAAAGAATAAAATTAAAATAGTAAAATACTGATGTAAAATGCAAACATATTTAAATTAAAGAATAAAATTAAAATAGTAAAATACTGTAGTAAAAATGAAATAGAAACGAAAAGGAAAAGGGGCAGATCTACAAAGAGGGCCGAAAAAATACGAAACATTATAGCAATTATTTCAAGGCCACCACCAGTCGTACGTGTCAAATTTGTTTTTATTTTATTGTTTACCTGTTAATTATACTGATAGATTTTCATAGCCTTATACCTAACTTATATTAAAGAGATGATACATAAGGAAGAGAGAGACCAAATAAAATTACGAACTGTTTATTAAGCAAGTGAGAGAGTGATATAAATGATAACATAACATTGCTATTTATGGCAGTTACTAAAAAACAGTATTAAGATATTATTAACCGGTTAAAAAACTAATATCGCATTTCTTAGGTTACAGAGTTAATATAATCCGAGTAGATAAGAGTCGATTTCTCCAACACCCCTTCTCGACAATAGTTGATATCGATGATGTTGTTTTCTCTCATATCCTTGAGGAAGTGGTATCGGACGTCGATGTGTTTCGTCCTAGCTCTGATCCGTTCGGAAAGACTCATCTTGATGCATCCTTGATTGTCCTCAAATAAGTAGGTTGGCGTGGTAGCCCGGAATCCAACATCTTCGAGAAGCTGTCGTAGCCAAATGACTTCTTGGGCGGGATGAGCTGCTGCGACGTATTCGGCTTCTGTCGATGAGAGCGCGACAGTTGATTGTTTCCGACTTGACCATGCGATCGTTCCCTGTCCGAATTAGAATAGGTATCCGCTCGTTGATTTCTGGTCTTGATGATCACCGGCCCAATCTGCATCGACTTAGCCGACAAGTTCCGGTGTTTCCTTCAAAGCTGGGAAATCTTTTGTTCCCTTGAGATAACGCATTACTCGTCTGACGGCCGTCCAATCTCTTTCTCTCGGCTTTGAGACTCTTCGGCATAGGAAGCTGTTGCTAACTGCAATGTCTGGTCGTGAAACGGTAGCGATGTGTAGAAGTATTCCAATTGCTTCTCGATACCGGTTGTTGTTAGGTAGGATATCTTCGTCTCCAGACAATTTTGGATAAGAGGGATCAATAGTGGTTTTGGATATCTTCGCATCTTGCATGCCGAAGTCTTCGAGCATGAACACTATTTTAGTTCCTTGATGGATTGTAAAGCTTCCGTCAATTCCTCGCTCAATCTGGATACCGAGGTAATACGAGGCGTTTCCTAGGTCCTTTAGCTCGAAGTGCTTATTTAGTTTCTCGTACAGATTGTTGATGGTGGCTTCATTCTCGTTCAACACTAACAGATCATCTACGTATAGTAGGACATACGTCCAGGTACCGTCTTGTTCCAATTTCGAGTAAAGTCCTGGATCGGCTTTGCTACGATTGAATCCTTCATCAAGTAGAATTTGATTGGCTTTGACGTTCCAGGCCCTTGCAGATTGCTTCAATCCGTATAAGCTGCGCTTGAGTCTGCAGACCTTCTCTTCATTTCCAGGTTGGATGAAACCAGGAGGCTGTTCCATATACAGGTCCTGGACTGTGTCTCCATGCAGGAATGCGGTTTTGACGTCATAGTGTTCGGCCGGTAAGTTCTTGGCTGCGGCGATACTGAGTAGAAGTCGTGCGGTCTCGTACTTCACGACAGGTGCAAACGTCTCGTCAAAATCTTCGCCAAACTTCTGAGAATAGCCTTTGACGATTAATCGGGCTTTATATTTGCTGAGTGCTACATTTTTTTCATGTTTGGCTTTGAAAACCCAACGACAACCAATGGCCTTCTGATTTGGTGGTAGGTCTGTTAACTCCCAGGTGCCTTTTTCATGCAAAGATGATATTTCTTCTTTAGCAGCATCTGTCCAGTTCTTCCTTTCTCTCGGATTTAAGTCGACGAGTTCCTCCCATGAGCTTGGTTCGCGAGGATATTGAACCGAAGGCTTGTACGTCAATCTCTTTGGTGGAATGCCCTTACCGTCCCTTTCCGATCGTCTTGGAAGAATAGGAACTGATGGTATTTCTTCAGAGTCTTGTTCTCCATCAGATAATGATTCTGATTGTTCCTTTTTCGGATGTGACGTGATCAAGGAGTCAGCTGAATTAGTCTCTTTTTCCCCTTCTGGCTCTGATATGATGCTTTCTTCAAAGGTGTTGTCTCTTGCTCCTTCGTCGAAAGTGACAGAACCGCTGAAGTGAACTTTGGCAGTCTCAGGATTGAGAATACGATAGCCTTTCGTTGCTAAGCCATATCCGACCAGGACTCCTTTAAAAGCTTTGTCTCCGAATTTTACTCGTTTCTCCTTGGAAATGTACGAATAGGCTTTACTTCCGAATACACGGATGTGCCCAATACGTGGCTTTGAACCACTCCAAAGCTCATAAGGTGTTACGTCAATGGCTCTTGTTGGCAGACGATTTTGAAGATAGGCGGCGGTCGTGACAGCTTCACCCCAGTAACGGTCCTCGAGTTGTGCGTCTAACAGCATGCATTTGGCCATTTCCGTCAAAGATCGATTCTTGCGTTCCGCAACTCCGTTCTGTTGTGGATTATACGGTACGGTCAACTGGTGTTCGATGCCAAGATCCTTGAGATAATCTTCAATTTCATGGCTGATATATTCTCCACCATTGTCTGATCGAAGAGCTTTCGGGTATCTTCCGAATTTGGTCCTTACGGATGCAATGAAATCCTTGAATGCAGTTAGAACGGAGTTCTTGGTCTTCATCAAATAGAGCTGTGTAATCTTGAGTAATCATCGATGAATGTTACCTCTAGATGTCACTGTCGGCATAGGCCCGCATACGTCCGTATGGATTAGTTCCATAGGCTCCTTGGTCTTCGATGTAGATGTTGGGAACGGTTTAGCTGTCATCTTTCCCTTTAGACAACATTCGCATATGAGCTTCCGCTGACAGTCGGATAGCTTGATACCAACGGCAAGATTCTTCGATGAAAGTGACTTCACAGCATCTATATCTCGATGCCCTAGCCGTCTATGCCATAGATGAATGCGATCGGCTGTATGCGAGTTGCTGGCGACCTTTGCTATTTGCTTGTTTTGAAGTCGATAAAGGAATCCATCCATCTTGGCGAAAGCTGCAAAGTTTTGACCTTCCATGATTTTGCATTCGTCGCCTTCGAAGATAACAGTGTGTCCTGTCTGCGTCAAACGGTGTACACAAAGTAAGCTGCCTCCTAGTTTTGGAACATGAGAATGTTCTTCACAGCTATACTACGTACGTGTCCGTTTGGAGCGAGGCAGTCAATCAGCCATCGCCAATCCCTTCCGCCATTATGATTGAATCGTCGGCGAGATGAATCTTCTCTGATTTCGGCGTTATGAAATTGAAATTCTTCCGATCGCTGGACATGTGACTGGTGGCCCCTGAGTCCACATATCATGAGTTCGCTTGTGAGCCATTCGAAGCCTTGAAGGCTGTATACTCCCCGCTCGTTCTCTTTTCTACCGCTGCTTTACTTCGCTCACTTCGGGATGCAGCATGTTCTCGATCCAGCTTATCTTTGTAACCTCGGCAATCCTTTATATAGTGCCCTGGCTTGTTACAATGATAACAGACTCCTCTGCTTGGGCGACGCCTTTGATTATTGAATCTTCGACCTTTGCTTTGACTTGAAGTCTGCAACGCTGTGTCATTCCTAGAGGAAGCTGCTCTTGTCTCTTGGCGTCGATTGAACTCGTCCAGTACTTTCGCTTTCACAAAGTCTAATGTCAGATCTGCTTCCGGTCTCACAGCGACGTGTGTATCAGGCAGATTTTCTCTGATTCTTCGTAATTTCTCGACAATCTCCAACATGGACCCTATGTGGTCTTGCATACTTTGGTCATCGTCCTTGAAGCGCATTTGATGCATCTTCCGTAGCAGGAATAATTTGCTTGTGATATTCGCTTGCTCATGTATTTTCTGAAGTGTCTCCCACATGGAATGGGAAATCTTCTTGTGAACGATATGAATTAATATATCGTCTTCCACAGACAGTGCTATAGCAGCTTGGGCTTGCTTGTCTCTCTTATCACAGTCAGCAGGAGGTTCTTACGTAGGTTTCGGTTTCTCTACGACTTCCCATAGATTGTCTCTGGTCAGTACCATCTTGATTTTTAATTTCCTTAGTTGATAGTATTGTTCAATTTCGCGACAAGAGATTTCAAGTCGCTTGAAGCCATCTTGTACGTATTAACCGAAGACTAAGTCTTATACTATAATACTACTATGCTAACTGGTACCCGAATTTCCTTAACTTAAGTGTTTTTACGTGGCTAAGCCCATAATCTGATAGATTTTCATAGCCTTATAGGCTTATAGCTAACTTATATTAAAGAGATAATCCATAAGGAAGAGAGAGACCAAATTAAAATAACGAACTGTTTATTAAACGAGTGAGAGAATGAAGTGAAGTAATATTAATTATAACATAACTATTTAAAGCAGTTCCCAACAACAGTATTAAAATATTAACCGGTTAAAAACAACATCGCCTTTCTTAAATTACAGAGTTAATATGTTTCGAGTAGATAGGAGTCGATTTCTCCAACAGTGACAACGTTAAGTCTTAAAAACTTGGATTCTAAAATTAAATATGCCTATTCCGATAACTTCATCCCGTTAGGAAACTTAATAAAAGAAATTATTCATACCTTCGGCTCATGTCGTAGTGATAAACTTGTTTAATTGAAGAAACTTTTACAAAGAAAACATTTCACAAAAAGAATTCCCGAGGGACGAATGTACGCGTTACAAAAACTCGCGTGGCGCGGGACCACTGTTCTCCCTTCCGAACGGCGTCCGAGACTAGAGTACCGTGATTCTTTCACGGCGCCTGCTTATATGGCCCAAAAATTATAAAAGTAAGGGGGGGACAGAGAGAAAGAAAGAAGGAGGTGACGTAGACGGCGGAGGACCGAACATATCCCGAGGAATATGTCTGACCCTCCTTCGTCTGCAACGGTTTCTGGGCGAAACCGCTGCAATAAGAACTTCAGTATCGTAAATACACAATCCAAATGCTTCTAGGAATAGTCTCACGTCCAATTATTCCAAAAACCTTTCAAACAGTTGTAGAAGGAATTTATCTAATAATGGCACTTTATATTCCAGTGACTCTCTAAATCTTGATCCGTCTGGTCTTATCATTGGCCTCTTAAAGAAGTTTTCATAATCAGTATTTATTACAATGGTATCAGATGGCATGGAAAGGGTTTCTTCTGTAGCCTGTTTATTAGCTTTCATATAAATTTGGCGCAAAATTTTATCAGTGATTTTACGTTTTTTTTCGATACTTTATTTCAAAATCTTTATTATTAATAACATATTCGCGAAGTGGAGCTCCCGTTTTTTTACGGTGTGCATAAGGTGTCTTGAAAGCATTCCATGTACCTTTTTCACATGATCCTTCATTTTCAGGGATAATTGCGCTCTAAACGGCTTTTTTACATAAACTATAAATTTTTTCGATGTGTTCTATGATTTTGTTGTTTTCTTGTCTAGTGGTCGTTTGTTCCGTACCACACTCATATTCAGTAAGAGAAGTTTTCTTATGAATCACATGACTATTTGGATTAACCGTACCCATACTTTCAATGGGTTGGACAGTTGTCGGGTCTGTGGTCGTTTGTTTTGAACCACGCCCATTGGCAGTGTTTTGGACGGTTAGCTTGACGATTACGTTGAAATTTTGATGAACCATACCCATATGTTCTATGGGTTGGACATATGTCGGGTCTGTGGTCGGTTGTTCCGTACCACGAGTCCACGACCATTGCCAGTCTTTACGACTGTTGCCTTGACGATTTGGGTTGGACGCTTGTTGGATAAGTGATCAGTTGTTCCGTACCACTCCGATTTTCAAATTTCAAGACGGTTGGCTTGGCCATTCCGTCATACTTTTGATCCTCCATTTTTTAGTAGATAGAATAGCGGAAAACCTGTTTCAAAAATACAAAATATTTAAGTATAGAAGCACCAATTCAATCGAAAAACCATTCCTGTATTTTGCTCAATATTAAAAAAAAAAATATATAGGCCAAACCATTATAGGACAAACCTTCAACTTCACTGTAGAAAAGGGAGTGTTTAAATGGAGCCTAGATACTCAAATTCTAATAATTAACAAATATTTGCGAGGATTTCGGGTTTTTCAATCAACTTATTTAACTTCAAAATAGATGGTATAATAAATTGAGTTACGTGGTGTAAACATTCTTCATGGATAGTTTTAATTTATTACTATTTAGGCCTTCATAAAACCTATGAGGTACAGAGGGTAAAAATTAAGAATTATAATTTTGAACAAGAATACAATTATTACCAAAACAATTTATTCCTGTTGGAAATAGCACTGAACTTGCAAAGTGCTTCAGGAATAACTTTAAAAGTAAATAATAAAGTAAGAAGATAATTAAAGCGAGCTAGAACGAAAAAGAAAACCAAGCATCAACGTGGAAGGGGTTGCAGATTAAAACTCCAACAGTTGGCCAGGAATTTAATACTAACACGAAGAAAAACAGCTACAGACGCTTAATGAGCATACTAAAAGAACAAATTATTTTTAAAATTAAATTACTTTGTTCACGAAAATGGACACTAATTGATTAGCAGGTTGTTTAAATTAATAAACATTTTATCACATGAAATTTCATAAAAAAATTAATTTTGCTTGTGCATATTCATAAAGTATTTATTAAACGTATTTGAACAGCCCTGGTTGCTACATTTAATACTACAAGTTATCAAAATCTGTGGGATCACTAATCTAGCAGACTAGTAAATATTTTCCTTATACATTAATTATTGCAACCCCCTAGAATTATTAACCAATTAAAATATTGTGATAATGTGGGCCCACGTGGGAAATATGGCGGTGGCACAGGGGAAATGACCAGTTTCACAACTATCTTCTCTAGTTTAAGAAATAAATCTGAATTTACTCAGTGGTCCACGTAAACATACTGAAAAGTCAGGGGTGATGAGAGTCCAGAGATTAACTGAAATCTTTTAATTATTCAATTCTCTAGTTTAGCATACGCCTTGCCCTGGTCAGGGACCATTTTATTTATTTGAGGCCAAGGGGTCTCGGTCAATTACCTAATGTCCTGTTTAAAAAATATCCTTATTTCCCACCCTGATGTGGACTCTGTTCCCCACTAATACACCCTTTCGACGGGAAAAGGGGGTTGGCCACCCTTTGTATCGGGAGATACAGTGAGCACAAAAATAGTGCTCCCTGTAGGTTCACGTGTGTAGTGTGAGCCTCTAACGTGTGTAGTGTTTACTCTTTTTGAATTTCCTTCTCAAAGGATCACGTGACGTCTTATTCTTCGGCTGTGCCCGGAGGTAGGTGCGCGTGAGAACCATGGTGCCCGGCCGTTATAGCTTGCCTTCCCCCTTCCATCTTTGACTCTCTAGTCTCCTCCCTTGTTATCTCCCTGGGAGATAACAAGAGTGTTGCTCCATTGCCGTGTTTGCGCACTCTCAGCTCCAAAACGTGTACAGCGCAGGCGCTAAAATGCGAGATGGAAGGTAGAGTTTTACCGTAGCGACTTTCCCTCTTAAACTGGTCGAAAGGGTGTATAGAATATCCTTATTTACAGCTCTACTAACGTCGTTTGGTTTTTAAACTACTGTTGAACCCCCGTAGAGCCATTCTCTTGGTGAGCAGCTCAAGTTAACGTTCGTGATTTCATTCTTTCTTTGTTCTTCTTGCCTCGTTTCACCCGTGTGTGCATGGATGGTGTGTGGACTGTCAACGACTCCGCTCTCTAATACGCTCGTTTTCTTTTTTAAAATTGGTAAATTGATAGTAATTAAAAACGTAAACGACGAATATGGATTCGAGGTACAGAAAGAGGAGGCGAGAAAATACAAAAGAATACAGGCATGACGCTTCGAACGAATACAATAGTGAGTTAAATCTTAAATTTGTAAATTTCGTTTGGCATTTGCATGGACATCGCGTGTTGGCCACTGTTGGGCTGCTTCTGTCAAATGAAGCTTATTTGAATTAAAGTAATGTTTCTAAGGACCTAATTCTCATTTATTGATACCGAATTATTTAAAGAAATATCTCTATGTAAATACAGATCTCTGGGATATAATGACACTTTTATTCTCTAACGATAATCTATGAAAGCAGTAGTATGTCTTTGCTCGTTTAAAGCCATTACAATTTGTTTTTTAAAATTTAAATATAATTTCGAGTAGTAACATTGGATATATTTTTGAAGAGATGGTTTACTCACATGGAGTATCCATATGATTTGCACCGTGAAGCCTGGCTAACTAGAGGACAAAAGCCGGTCTGCTATTGTCCTCCAGGGAGCCGGACCTTCACGTGTAAATGGTTAGAATCCTTCATGTGGGTAAACGACCTATACTAATAAATTAATTTCTATGAATTATTGTAGGATATGTTTTGAATAATAACACAGAAGAAAATGAAATGGAAAGCCCAAGTAAGAATAATTGTCTCTTTTTATAATGCATGTATAAACTTCTTAGTTTGACGGGTGAATGAAAGCACATGTTATGACCGAAGGGAATAAGAGAGAAGGGACACACTTTATATCTCCATAATGCTTTACACTCGTAACAACAGTCTTACTAACCTCAAATCAACTACCCTTCACTGATTGGCTATCTAACTTCTGTCTTAGCTGTGACGTCAGATAAGAAGGTTGACGTATAAAAAGTAGTTTTGTTTACAACTTTACATTGAATGAGACAAAAATGGCCGAATTTCATGTTGATAAACGAAATCAAGCTGTGCAATTAATTTAGATGCACGGGAATTGAGAACATACCAAAATCAGACAATTTGAAGGTAATAAATAGATGAAAACTAATTATTCTGAATTAATATTAAAAAATAAAAATTACTTTTTATAAAATACATACTTGAGGTTATAATTACACAAGAACGAAACATCGACAGCCCTAAGCCTTTGAAGAATGAAAATCTAGCAGACAAATAGGCCGCCTGATACCGCGGAGAACTTAAAGAACTATATTTGCAGTAAATTGGTTAAAAGCTGTGTACTTGCGCAAAGTTTTCGCGGTTTTCTTGAGGTTGGTCGGACTCTCGTTACCATAGCAGGCTCTAATGTCTCCCTTCTCTCTTATTCCCTTCTGGTTATGAGTATTAAAATTTCTGATTTTGGGTAGATATTGGAGATATTAGAGTCCTGGGTTTTACGTACAGGTTCAAAAAGAAATGTCCTATTGTCATTGAATCTAATTTTTAGTCTTTAGAGATGCGGGGCTGATACCGTGTGACTTTTCACTTAAAAGTAAATCCGCCGCATCCCAACCTTGATATTTATTTTTTTTCTTTGGTTTCGGCAAAGTCACTTTTGCGAAAAGTAGTAAGTATTTATCGCTATAGATCTTTTTTTTGGTATTATTTGTCTTCTCGACAGCAACGTAAAAACGTAATATATTTCATTCATTAAGGTGCCGGACGGTTTTAACGCAAAGTATTGGCCTTAGACAAGCATAGTAATTAGTTCTGTGTGTGAAAAAAAATAGTGTTTACAACCAATTTTTAGGCGTTGTCATGAAAATGTTAAGAAACAAGATAAATTTTACATATTTCAACAAGGGCTAAACAATGACTGACTTGCTTGAATTAATTATTCATTATGTAGGTGAAATTCCTAATTTCCTGGGGTTTGTAATGGTGGGAGACTTTGTCGTCCTAGTGTTGTTGAAGTGCATGGGCTATGAAGAAAGTAAATAGTTTTGAGTAGAAAACCATTTCTTTATTTCAAAATGCACGAGTAATCTGTATTTAACAGGAGTAATACCGTAAAAATCGTCTGTTAGCTTTCTGCAAAAAAACAAGACGATCCTAGGGCTCGTAATAGTAGCCACATCGTACCGTACTTAACAGGCATACCTAAAATGTATGTGAATAGCCCTTCGATGCGCTACTTCTAACTGTGGTAAAATTTTTACCCGTAATCCTTACTTTATAAATTTGTTTATGTTATAATTGCAATGGTGCGACACTAAGAGAAATGTTGAGTGAGTAGCGCCTCGATGCGCTACCCTTAACATTGCTAAAATGATAACCCTTAAGAACATTCTAAAAACAAAGCTAAAATGATTATACAGAAGTAACCCTTAATAGAAGAACAGACAGTTTTAATGATTACCCCTCGATAATCGAGTTACATTTAACAGTGCTAAGATGATTATGTAGTTAACGTTCGATTACAGAAAGTTTTAGATTACAACAGACCCATGCCGAGGCATAATTTTCGCATCTTATAAACTTGCAACATGAACTCATGGCCAGAACCATTTGAAAGAGAAAGAATTCGGTAAAACACCCAATAATTGTAATATCCCGGTATCTTAAGACCATTCTAAAAATAACGTCTGTAAATACACGCTTTTGGTTTCAAAATGCCCCTCGATTTCTTTGAATGTTGAAATAGGGCAACGGTTTTGAAAGCGTGAAATCGCATTGACGACGGTGAAAGGAATTCTAAAGGGAGAATATATAGCTTAATCTTACTATCATAATTCCCTTCCTTTTAAGTAGGCGAACGAAAAATATCACCTTCACCACAATTCTCTCCTTTTCACTTTCCCTTCTATGACAAAGGAAAAATTTTATATTGCCAAAGGCGCTTCTGTGACACCCTTACTACTATTACAACAGGGCAGGTCAAACTAAGAGCCTCATCGTAGTTGTACATCATACGATGTGGCTAAAAATATCATTTTAAATAATATTTGACTATTTCTTAAAGGAAACGACACAGTTTTGAAGTCTCCGTGTTGCTTTAGTTATAGTATTGCATGATAAGCGCAATATTGCGCCATAAAGCACAGCCTCTGACTATCGGGAAGCCCTCACATGAGCAGTTCTCGTATGAACGGATTTCATAATAGCGGTCCTCATAACAGCAGTTCCCTAAATAGCGGTTCCCGAAATTGCAGTTTACCCGTTACAGCAATTACCGATACAGCAGTTCTCTAAAGAGCGGAAAAACAGATATGCGAAAACCGATAGATGGTTATTATGGTGTAAGCTGGTTTGGTTTGGTTAAAGTTGATTATTTCAACTAAAAAGTATTAGGTTAGGTCAGGTTAGGTTTTGTTTCGTTTGCTTAGACTTAGGTTAGTAATATTTTGGAAATAGTGTAAAAATGTTTCGCCTTTTCTTAAATATTGTTGTTTATCTTCATTGACTTCCCAAATAATAATATTGTTTTTCCAAAAAAATTACAGTTTACAATTACCGACTTCCGAAATAAAATAACCTTTCTCGAATTGCAATATACCTTTAAGAAAACGTTACTGTTTACAATTATCGACTTTCAAAATAAAATAACCTTTCTCGAATTATAATATGCCTTTTCCAAAAATAACTGTTTACAATTATCTAAACTAAGTGGGTCACTGGACATTTTGAACAATACATTTTCCGTAGTTTTGAAAATGCCACACTATTTTTCAAATTCCTGTGGACAATGTCCTACAATTTATCCAGTCAAAGGGTCTTCACTGTACACATGTCCTATAATAACTTTTCCTTATTTCCGGCCCTGCAGATGATACCCTATGTTTTGTCGCATAGCTTACTCGATTACGCGCATCACGACGCTAGCTGCTCGCGCTACTATAGCGAGAGTAGCGCAGCGTGAGCGTGGATCGAGTGGGCTATGCCCGGAGTTTGTGTCATTTTCCTTTTCCCAATCCAATTCCCATTATTCTGCTGGTTCTGGGTGAGTGTCGATGTGCGACGTATTTTAGGATTAATCTTTTGCAAACTGTGAATGATCGATTTTAAAATATTCGTAAAAGCTAAAAGTTTAAAGATTTATAAACGATATTCAAGTGTTAATTTCTTCCTTGAATGAAGAATAAGTTAGATTACAATAGATGTTTGAACGTCCGAGGCTTAAGCTTAAAGTCGTCGCCATGATGCCACATCCACATGGTTCTTTGGAAGGGTCGAGCTAGCCAAGTTCAACAGCCAGTGTTTTGAGACGAGTATATTTACCTCCTCAACTATCATTCTCTTGTAATGTGAGTCAATCTAAACGCTACACTTTTGTTAAGAATTGTTATTTGTTGCGTCAATATAAAGAAATTTGAATGCTATTATTTATGAATATTTAATTATACTTTTTAGAGGATGATTGTGCATTTGAAATAATTCAAACATTTGATTTCAGCAATCATTTCTGTAGTTTTCCTGAACTCTCAAGGAGAAACGATCAAGCATCAGATTTACAGCCAAGAACTGGAGTTTGATCCTAGTATTGGAGTTGCTGTCAAGTACCTCAGTTTTCTGGAAGATTGAAATTACCATCAACGACCAAAGCTACCGTCAAGAGACAAAGTTACCATCAAATAGTGAATTCACCATCAAGTGCCGGAGTCAAGAGTCAGAATTACGGTCAAGAATCCCAGTTTCATTCAGTTATGGCTTATATTAAGTCATGTAGTTTTAAAGTGTTAATTAGATTTGCCCAATAATTTTGATTGAGATTGAACGGTAACACGAGAACATTTTGCTTCAGTCTTTGTCAGTTTAGATCAGGGTTGCCCGACTCCTATAGAGTAATACATAGTTTACACTCAAGGAGGATGAAAACTATTTACACCAGAAGGTCAGGATATCTAGAGCGCAAAAGCAGACGGCTTTCTGTCCTCCAGGTAGCCCGGCCTCCTGGTGTAAATGGTATGAATTCTCCATGGGTGTAAACTGTCTATGACAGTGCTATTTATAATGACCAAATATATTTCTACCTCTTCATGGAATATCTGGTCCCATTAACCATTTATGGTATCCGTTCTTACTCAATCGTGTTTAAAGGAAGGAATATATTGTATTTCTATCTCTTCTTTCCCAAAACTAAACCAGGCTCATTCACTTACACGGAAGTTCCAATTGCTTTAACTAAATAAGAGGGATTGATAAGTTTGTGCTATGCCTTAAACGGCCGTCCACGCCCTGAAAACAACTACTAACATAGTTATTTGTAAAGATGGGCCGATACCGATCCCATATCGGTATCGGTACCAATATTTCACTTTAACCGATATATCGGTATCGGTTAAAAATGAACCAATATTTCTACCCGATATTTTTCTTTAAAAAATATCGGTTCATTGTTAACTGATACCGATAAATTGGTTAAAGTCAAATATCGGTACCAATACCGATATGGGATCGGTATCCGCCCATCTCTAAAACCTATATTATAGCATCTATTTTCTTATTGATATCGGTTAATATATCGGTATCGGTTTAATATCGGTTTATTCGAAGGATCGGGTAAAATATCGGTATCGGTACGTATCGGTTTCCCAAGTATCGAATGATATCGGTATCGGTTAAAACTGGTATCGGCCCATCTCTAGTTATTTGTGTTTGCTCAATTTAGAGCCACTTCACACCTTTAAAATGTTAATGTTCTATCTCTGATAATAATTTTTCCTTTGCCTATAGAACGGAAAAACCTCCATATCTGGTCAGAGTGAATGTAGGAAACTCAAAAACAGCGTGTGACAGTACTGTCCGCACCGATCGTTATTATTCTAGATTGCCACAAAACATTTGGGAAACATCGAGTGACGCACCATTCCAACGTTTAAACGAATCAATCAAATCCGTAGAAGATGTGACCAATTACATTGGAACAACACTAGTGGATCTCCAAATCGAAAAAACGATCGTTATTATTCTAGATTGCCACAAAACATTTGGGAAACATCGAGTGACGCACCATTCCAACGTTTAAACGAATCAATCAAATCCGTAGAAGATGTGACCAATTACATTGGAACAACACTAGTGGATCTCAAATCGAAAAAAAAACAATGCATAAACATAAAGTGTTAATAACATCTAAAGAATAAATTCTTTCGTTGGGAACAATTACCTTGTTTGGATTTGGAGCAAACAATCATTTCAGAACGCTAAATTTTCACTGACGAAAGCTCAAGCGTTAACTGAACTTCAACTACCAAAGATTTTCAAAAGCCAGTATGGAGAAAATGAAAATTCCCAAATTTCATCATCTACAACGTTTCGCAAAAGGTGTTTTTCTTGTGATGGTGTTGGCCACTTGAAATATAGTTGTCCGAATGAGGTTTCTAAAAGTGGAGGAGGTCGTGAACTACCATATACACGTGATGTCACATCTACTGGTCCGAGGCATCAAAATAAAAGGTTGATAACTTTAGAAGGCAACGAACGGCAACATCCTATTTCTCACCGTGAACATTCTGCTTCTAGCAGTCAAGGAACATGTCTCTCAACTGCTTCTCAAATTCAAGGAACTCTTTTACCAACTGCTACTCCAATTCAAAAAGCTCGTTTATTAACTGCTACTCCAATTCAAGGAACTCGTTTAAAAAGTGACACACTCAGTTAAATAAGCGTTCCCGAAAGTCATTTGAGCGTAAGCGGTGCTCTAAGTTGGTTAAATGTTCCTCGGAGTCAATTAAGCTCTTTGGTGTACGACAACCAGTACGACATTCCATTCAGTGATGCAGATACAGTTATTAACACAGAAGAACAAATTTCACGAGATGTTGAATAACGTCACAAAAAGGAACAATTAAAACAATAATAAGATAATAACATAACCTTGCCTTCCCAAGAGTAACTTAACCTAAACTTTAGTATCGGTTAATTAAAATTCAATAGTCCAGAACCAAAAATATATTTGAATAAGGGACTCTATGCTACAAATACATTTTCTTAGGCATATATGGCGGGACAGTTAACACTATTTATACAGTGTCGATAAATGTTACGGTGAATCATATAGCGGGAAAATGTCGCATCAAACACGACAGCGGCCACTGGTGAAAGTGTGCCCTTTTCTACAGTTACAATTATTCCAGATTACTAAAATAATAACGACAACTTTGGCAAACAATCAATCCACGAAGATCGTAAAAATGAGGACGGAATCAAAAGTACTTCAAAAAGTCAAGACTGCGAAGACGACGGAAGGGACATGTTTGAATCGTAAGTTTTGAATGTAAAATGGGGAAACTTGATTTATTTTGTTGAATTATTTAAAATGGGGAAAACTTGATTTATTTTGTTGAAATATTTAAAATGGGGAAACTTTATTTATTTAAATGGGTGTAAATTTTAAATAAGACCATAAATGTAAATTATAAAAAACCGTCTTGGTTTGGACCAAGGCCGAAAAAACAAACGATATGTTTGAGGTTTATCAATTGACTAAAGTTTCAGATATTGAAATTTTTTTCTAGTTATTTTTATCCACTCAATCCTTAATCAATATTTAATTCAATCAACTGATTTTACTGTTAATCGATCCATTCCCTCTAAATTAATTGAAAAAATTACATATCTACGTTTTTTCAAGAATAATTCCATTTTCCGAAATCATTTTATCATGAAATTAATTATTTTGAAGGGAGTACGTGTTGACGTATGAGTATTGAATATTTGAAATGTTCTACTGGATGTCTAAAAAGAGCAAGCGAAATTTGGCATAACTCAAATGGAAAATGTAAATATTTAATTGATGCCAAACCAGGGTGTTGCGCGAATTTATACATTAAATTTCGTATATCGAAATGCTACATTTCTATTGTCGCCTCTATGAAGGTAAAGTTGCACTGGAACTTCCATTTCCATATTTTAGAATTTCTTGGTCATAACTCAGTCTTCATTTGAAACGTCACCCCCTACTTTACACCGGTTACGTATTACGCGCAATCATTTTAGCAAGCGTAAAGATCATTTCGGAAAACACAGGGGCGAGGCCACCATTGGGGTGTATTCTCCCTCGCACCAAGGGTCATCGCCAGACGGTGACAAAGTTCACTACGGGCAGGAGGCTAGTCAACTAGCACTGCCTATAGCGGTGCTTCTAAGCGAGCGAGAAAATTAAAGAGAGAAAACACCCCAATGGCGGGATCACACCTGTGTTTTAGTTTCTCTGTACACTGCAAATTTAAAGAACACTAAAAGATCACAAGAAGCGCGTTTTTAGATCACTTGAATCTGTAACGATTTTAGAGCACTTCGCACTTCAAGATCACTGAAAATATGTGCTCTGGATGTGCTTTCTTTGTGAGCCAAAGTGATCTCTTGGGTCACTCGTGTGATCTAATAGTGTAATTTAAGTGATACTAGAATGTGATCTTGCGGATCACTCTAAGAATACTATTGTAACGATTTTAGATCACTATATATAGTGAGATCACCGATAAATCACATCGGTAATTTGAATAGGAGCACTTCAAAAAATGATGGCCGGTAAATGCATATTTTCCATTTTATTAGATTTATTACAACAAATTTAAGCGTGAATTAAATACCATTAATTATTTCTTTGAAAGATTTGAAATATTTTTAGCGAGCTCTACTTCGGTTTTGATTGCCCGTGACGACAGTTTATAATACTCGTGCTTTAGTACACTTTTTCCCATAAGGCCCATGGCCTGCACATACTCTTTTGGATAGTTCATTTCTAACGAATAATAAACAGCGATCAGCACCATTAAAACGTCTGCTAAACCTTGGGTTTCATCCAAAAAAATTTTTTGCGTCAGTCCAACAACCGCACACTGTTTCGCTTTGTTTCCTTCAAAACAAACTACGTTACACATGTTTTCTATTTGCTTTTCGAAATGTTCAAGCTGAAATATGTTTTAATTTTAGTTAGCGTAAAAGGAAAATATTACGTTAGGGTTGGGTATAGGTTCTTCTTACTTCAACTGCTAAAATTATTGGCACCGATTTTTTCCCTTTCGATTGCGTCACTCCAACCTTCTTCTCGTAGAGAGTCCAAGCCTCAAATTTTCGTCTTTCATCCTATTATAAATAATTTAAATATAGCAAACTTTATAACAAAGTAACTGGGAGAAGTTTTAGTTTACCTTATAATTAAATTCATTTTCCGAAAACAGCTGAATTATGGCTTGAACAAAGACATCCATATTTTTAATAAGTGATTCATATGTGGCAGTTCCAAGGGTAATCCTCAACTCGAATAAAAACTGAAAACGAATTCAAAATTCAAATGAGACTCATTAAAAAAGTTTTAATAGTTAATTTCTTTAACTACTAAAACAGCTATACTGTTTATATTTCTTTGCAAAATATAGTATTTTATAATAGAAATTCATTTAAAATGTTGATGTAAAAAGCTTTAGCAATTAGCATTTTATAGGAAATTTTCAAATCAATTGAAATTTCAAATACCTTGTGCACCCTCCAAGATATACTATTGCATCTCAGCTTTGTAAATAATAATGATAAAATTACTCAAATTTTTTAAAAAGTAATTGAGATTCAAACTTACCACTTTTGGACTCTCAAAGCAGGGATAAGTTTTGAAAAAAAGATCAAAATCCATTTCTTTTAGCTTTAAGAAAGTAGATCGGTTTGGATACGATTCTCGAAGCAAAGCTTTCATGGTTCCCCAATCAATTTGCTTATTTTTCCACTCTTTTTTCAACTTCTGTACCATTTCTTCATATTCCTCATCCTTTAATATAGGACCTTTAAAGTTGTCCCTTGAAAAACTATTCCAGAAATTTTTTTAATAAAAAAGAACTTGTATTTCCTCAGTTTTGCTGTTTTATTTACCTATGAATTTTGATCTTGGCTCTGGCGTTAGAATTTGAAGCCGTACTTTTGGAGCCACTTGTTGAGATTTCACTTGACGAACTTTCCTTTAAATCAGCTACTGAAATGTTAGCTATTCCAATAAATCCTTTAGACTTTTTGGTCAAAGTTTCATCTACTCCCTTTCGTTGCTTCGCTCGTTCCTTTCTGATTCGTTGGCTTAAACATTTTGTGAATTCTCGCTACAATGAGAAAGAATTAATAGCGTGAAATATTTTATTTTTTTATTTTTTTATTTTTAAAAAGTCAGAAAGAAGAGAAAAGCAAATAATATATTTTAACTAAAAATTACTTGCCCAGTGTGTTGCGCCTCCCAGTTTTAATTTCGGATATTTTTCCGTCATAGCCATTCCAAGCTTTGCGTAAGCCATTTGAGAATACATTTTTGGATCGTTGACATAAAAAAGGGCGCATTCTCCAATGAATGTTGTCCAATACCCTTTTTGGATAACATGACCATTTTCAAGAGCCGATTTGGTTAAAGTTGAAAAAACTGGGAGATCCAACGATAGGGGTCCACCTGGCATATTCGGTACTTCAGTTGAATCTTGTTCGCTTTCTGTAAAAGGTTAAGCTAGGTTTATTAATTTGATGAGGGTTATGCCTCACATTCCATAATAGTACCTTTTGCTGTGTACCCTTTTGCGCTCAGTATTTCCGTTTCATTTTCCAAATCGCAGTCATTAACACCTTTGTCTAATTTTAGACCTTCATCTGAAGTTGGATAAACAACTTCTTTGCTTGTTTGATTGTTAAGGGACGTTTTATTATTAGTTTGAATACTAAGTTGCTGATTACTGGCATCCACTATAAAATCAAATTATTAACTTAATTAAACTTAACTTCAACGATTGAAAATGAATAGAGTAGAAAATGAAAACTCACATCTTTCATGCTTAATTGGAGAACATCCGCAGTAATTGCACATATTACTTTCATTATTTGGTCTTTCGTAACTATCACATTCTCCAACACATTCTTTGCACTTTCCTCTATAAATGCCTCTACTGTCTTGCATATTGCTATGATCTCTAGACTTAATTTAAATTTTGAATAGGTAGTGTATACAATTGTTGTTTTGTTTTAGTTTTAGGTTTGAAAATGGATTTGTCAGTTTTATAAAGTTGTCATATATCATTTAAAGATGTTGGGTCGTAGGTTACGTTTAAAAATAATAGCAGCAGATAAGAAATGTATAGGTTTAAACTATTTGCAAATAGCAGGAGTATTTGTTTACTACATATAACCTATCCTTAACCCTTCTAAAGGAAAGGGACCAAGGATTGTCAAGGTTACTTCTTTGTAGTACAGCCTTATCATTATCAAATTCAACATGATATGCATTTAAATTGGGAGTGTATTGCACAATATTAGCAGTTACAATTATAAAAAAAGGAATCTTCAATGGCCAAAATCTTATCCAAAACTGCAAAGGCAGCCGTTTTTTCCTCTAAATGAGATAAAGACAACCCTATTCCTGGCCTGTACACGTGCCCGTGAACGCTTAGCTCCTGGACTTCATAAATTTTGGTTTCAGGTAAAATTTCTGGATTATCATGGGTGTTTAATAAAAGGTTCCTCTCTTCTAAATCAAGTTCCATAAAATTAACTTGTTTCAAAGTTTTAACTTCATCACACCCATAGAGATAATTAGGATTTGGATCTCCATTTGAACTACCCTGATAATAAGCGCTTCTTAGTAAATGGTATTTTGTCATACTGAGAGGAATATTTTTGAATGAGCCCCATTTTCTACCTTTAAAAACATTAAAATGGGCTTCGAAGCGCATACACCACTGATGTCGAAGTGGACCAAATAATCTCATTTGGTCCGGAAAGTGTACTAGATAGTGAAATTTCGGTGTAAGACCTATGTTGGGGTATTTTTCTAGAAATGTTTCATGGTGGAGCTTGACAGCCCTCGCGAGCTGAATTGTGCTGTTGCTAATAGCATAGGGAGAAGTAGCGATGTGTGTAATTTTGCAAAGAAGAATGAAATTTAATAGTTTTCGATTGTCATTTGGAACTCTCGAGGCTAAAATAAAAGGCAAAACTTCAAGCAAAGTAAGCGAGGCCGATGCTGATAGAGAGATTTTTCCTTTCTCTGTGAGAATCAAATGATCAAACAGGGTTGGCTTTGATTTTATTTCTAAGTATGTGTAGGGAAAAACTTCCAATTGTGAATTTAACCATGGTAGAGAAAAGAATTTCTCTTCGAGAATAAAATTCTGAAGCATGGCTTTTAACTCAACAAAGCACACCCCTTCCAATAAAACGTGCATGGGATCATGAACTGAAACTTTCAGGGAAATTTCCTTTATCAAAAAAGTGGGGAAAGTGAGTTTATGCCATACTGTTTACTCCAATGAACCCTTATTCTTTTGGGTATTATTGGAAGTTCTTCCAAAATCTCGCACATGTCCAAGTGTTCAGCTGTGGTACGTAACTGAAAATCTGTACTGTAAAACTTTTTAAAGATCTCTGGTCTCTCACCCAAACATGTGCGACATGATTTCTTAGCAAACCCCACCCCCTCTTTGAAACCCCACAGCTGATTTGACGCAGGTGTGTCTGCAGGGGTCCCAATAATTAATCCAGTAAATTTAGTCCCATTTCCTAACATATCAAAACCTTCATTGAGGAGATTCATGCTTTCATGCCATATTTTCTAATATCACTTGATTTAGCTATAGCTAAAAGTTGTTTCACGTGTAATTTTGATCTAAACTGTGGCGGTATGTTACCTAAGTCGTAAGAAAAAATAGTTAATTTGTGGATCTTCCTATGCACACCAATAGGATTTACAGTTTCAATGTCATCAACGTGCAAAATTATTTGAATGCAGTTTGAGTTATCTTTCACTCGCTCTCTGAAAAATTCCCCATCGCACCAATCTTTCATTACATTGTTTGTACTAAAGTGTGTGTTTTGTATCGAAAAAAGGACATCCGGGGTTTTAATTAACTCTCTTAAACTATCAAAAAATGGCACACAATACCCATACACATTCTGAGGTCTAATTCTTCCATTCGCCCTTTTCATTTTTCTCCCCATAAATACAGCCTTTGGGTCAAGCAGATTAAAATTTTCCTTATAAAATTTTTGACGAGCAGAGTCAGAATGCATATGATTAAGTACACTTGATAAATCAAATAGTGAATCGTAGAGGGGTTTTTTAAATCAATTTGTCCTTTATCCTCTATAATATGTGCTATTTCTGCCCTCATACATTGAGAAACCTCTCTAAATAGAAAATTAATTTCTTCAGCTATTTTGTTAATTGTATTCTTACTTATTCCATGTTTTGCCACTAGTGTGAGGAAAAAAAACCCCAAGGCCTTATTAATTGACTTCTTGGTCTCTTTTGGTTCTTCAATTGGAATTTCAAAATCTCTCAATCTCACATGACTATCTTCATCCCATGTGCCAGCACTTGACATAGAACTAGGCGGTCTACCTCTATCCTCTAACTCTATGATCTGTTGTTGCTCATTAACATTAGCTCCATTATAAGATCTATGTTTTCTACTACAATGGGCTTTAAAGGCTCCATAGCTATTAGTTTTATACGGGCATAGTTTACAGTGCACACAGAATGTGCTCTCATTTTTATGAAGGTTTAAAACATGATGATTAAGTAAAATGGAATTATTTGTTCTATAATTACACATAACACACTTAAACTCGTTATTTAAATTTAAATCCATTATATTTTACCTGGTTCTGTTATCGGCAGTTTTAATTTCAAAATTTGAAACAATTCACTTCACTTAAGTTTTAAATAATAGAAGCATCGCAAGTGTTACCTAACCAACGTGGCAATTAATCCAATTTAAACCCTAACCAAAGTTAATTTAAACCCTAACCAAGTGTAATTAAACTCTATGATTCAGCGATAGCATGCAGTGCACAAAAGGCACGCTTCGACGTGTTTTTGAATGGGATACGAAAACTAATAGCGGAATTTCTTTTCTCGCGGTAAATTAGAGGGTAGAAAGGGACATATCCATCCTTGGAATTCAGAAATTCCCATGGAGCAATAAAAGCGGAGAAGTATAGCGGACTAGCCTTCCACGTGGTCTTAATTTTCAATAGGACTAAGAGTAAACTTTAATCTTGAAATAAATGTTTAGTTTCATTTTAATTAATTTATAAATAAAGTTAACCAAAACAAGGTTCCCCAAAACAAATTTGGAAAAAGGACCGATTTAAACCCTAACTCAATTCAATATAAACCTTTACCAAACTTAATTAATCGTTAGCTTATAAATCTTAATTATACTCACTTACTTGTAATGAACTGAAACTCTAAATAACGCTTCTTCACTTCTCACAGCTTTGAAAAACAGGCTGTAAATTAAAATACATCTACTCCACTAAGTTCAAATGGTACAAAAACGTTAAAATGAAAACATCCATACTATTTTTAAGAAAAGAAAAACTAACCCTTTGGGGCCTTCGTCGCTTTCAAAATGGAATTTTTTAGAAATTTTAACTCTTTCTTCAGAGAAAAAAAAACGACAATAACACCAAAGTCGGTCTGGGTTTCCCCAAGATACAGAAGGTTTAATTTTGATTCAACGATAGCATGCAGTGGACAAAAGGCACGATTTGACATGTTTTTCTATGATTGAAATAGTATTTCCACGTACTGATTTCTCAGAATGGGATAAGAAAACCAATAGCGGAATTTTTTATCACGGTAGATTAGAGGGTGGGACATATCCCGCCTTGGAATTCAGAAATTCCCGCATGGAGCAATAAAAGCGGAGAAGTAACACGTGGTCTTAATTTTCAATAAGAGTAAATTTTAATCTTGAAATAAATGTTTAGTTTAACCAAAACAGATAAGAAAGAATTAAGATTAATTGAATAAAATTAAATTTAATCGAAGTTTGACTTGATCAGAAATAATGTTGAATAAAAAATGTTAATTTTGATTTTATCTCTAAAAGTTTATAAAACTTAAACAAGAATATACCAAAATTACAGAGGTTAAGCCCAATTGTGATTAAAATTGTTATGTAATGCGATTTAATGCTATAAGCCACAAATAATTGTTAAGCTCACGTAAAGAGCATATATGCTAAAAAGTGATTTAGATGTGTTCTTTATTTCATAATTGAGTGATTTAAATGTGTTCTTTATTTCCTTTCTGAGTGATGTAAGAGTGAACCATTATCTAAAAAAGCATAAGATCATTCAAAAATCACCTCAAAAGGTCTTAGAACACTTAAGTTACGCTTGCAGATCACGACTCATAACGGTGGTACACAATTAGATCACAGGCGTATCGCACTAGCATCATGTCAGACTCACTGCTAGTGATGCGTATGCGATCTAAAAGTGCTCATAGAATTTGCAGTGTATGTAATTTCCAAACTCACTTACAAATGTACTGTACACCGATTACACTGAGTGATCGGTCGTTCGGGCGCTAGCGAGTGTCAAGCCATAACCATAACCATTCATGTACACGAATGTTTCATAGTGTTAGGTTATTAAGGTTGGCGGGCAAGTCCGGAGTTTCATGTACCGTTTACTAATGTGAAAAGGTTTCGATCTATATGGTAATATAATATATTGTGTTGCGACGGCTCAGATAACCCACACACTGGAACCACTGGTGATTATAAAATGCAATATATTGGGAAAATAGAGGAAGGGAAGGGGTGTCGGAGTTAAATGTGACCTTCTTGGCATAACTTGTAATGAATGATGTGTTTAACCATATTATCTCCGCGGGAAATGAATATAACAAATCATTGGTACTGAGAAGTATTTCGGTTAATGTGTTCTTTACCCTTAACCACGCAGGATAAACTTTGTTGCTTTGTCTTAAGTAGACGACATTCACTGTAAACGACAGTCTTATCAACAACTTAAAACAGATTTAAACTTCTTTTGGAGAAAACTTGAAAATTTGTCAAGCCAGCAACAATTAAAACTATGTTGGTCAAGGTGCTTACAAGTTAGTGAGCATCGACACGAAATCCCTTCTTAATAATTAATTTCATGATAAAATGTTTTCGGAAAATGTAATTGTTCTTGAAAAAGCGTAGATATGTATTTTTTCAGTTAATTTAGAGGGACTAGATCGATTAACAGTAAAATCAGTTGATTGAATTAAATATTGATTAAGGATTCAGTGGATAAAAATAACTAGAAAAAAATCTCAATATCTGAACTTCAGTCAATTGATAAACCTCAAACATATCGTTTGTTTTTTCGGCCTTAATCCAAACCAAGACGGTTTTTTATAATATCTTTTTACTTCAGTCTTAATGTAATTAAACTTTGAATAATCATGTTTGCTTCACCGTCATACATTTGCACTCTAAAATATTACGGTGCATTCAAACATCATATATGCTGTTTTTCCGATGCCAAAAAAGACATCATTTAGGGTGTACTTTAACCCCATTTTTATGATCAATTCACGCCATTTGCTAATATTATTTGCAAGTATTAAGGAAATATTAAGCATTTATGCACCATTTACAGTGGTTTTTAACATCTTTGTTAGGCAATCTGTTGAACTTCTAATATTACTTAGTTTTATGGTGCTAAAAGAATGGAAAAGGTACGCTACCTCTGTCACATTATTAAACCAAGTGAAGTGAAATAGTTGTTAAATTTTTATTTTTTCCATATTTAGCACCACGTTTATGGTGTAAAACAAACCGGTCAATACACCATTTCAAGTCCCTGTTTACCCATTTAAAGACCTGTTTACCCATTTAAAGACCCTATTTCCCCCGTTTTAAGGCCCTATTGACCCATTTCAAGTTAATTGTACTATGGTAATTAACCGCTTGCGTGCCTTACGACCGAATTCCAATTCGGCTGAAAACTACCGCAATTTGGCGGTTTTGGATTTGGTCTAATGGGACAAACATCTTGGCTTAAATTAAAATTCTATCTACGCCCGTTAACATCTGATTAACTTTAGTGGTTATGTAAAATGAGCAATAATCCCATCTATTTTGTAAAACATTAAGCAAAATTTATAGTTTAGAAGAATGAAATATTTTTAAATCGCAGAAATGCACCGTTATAAAGCGATTCGCTTATTTTAATTTTTAAGTCAAATTACGTAACACTGTAACGAACTTAAACGAAGTTTGAACATAGAATGAGTTCCCAAAAATAATTTTCTAACGTAATATAGTGCCAATGAAAACCCACATATTATTAAAAGCAAATATTTTTATTTTAAACGCTGTCAACGATAAAACGTTTGTTATTATTGAACTTTTTTTTATAAAATTTATAACATTTATAGGATAAACACGCCTACTATTAAGAGGTACAATGCTTGAAATTTGTGTCTCAATGACACGTAACCTAACTAACATATGCCTTACCTAACCCGACCTATAAAACAAGCAATATTTTCAACGTTTTTTGTTGAGGGACCTTGAAAAATAAACGATTTTTTGGAAAAGGCCCGAGTTGATTAGTAATGACCAAATATTAATCTCGGTTTGTAAAATAAAAATAAAATTCTTATGCCATGAAATATTTTCCAATAAGCATGTATTTTTAAAAAATTGTGCATACAGACCTCAGATAGGTTTTTAAGTGATGTTTTAGAAAGTAAAACATGCTCATTATTAAAACCAATCTGAATCCATTACATTAGTTGTTGCCCAAAAGATTTCATTTGGATAATTTTAACGGCATTAACGTTTTTACTTAAAATCGTGTTCAGTCAGGATTGATATAATAAGAGAGCCTTCAACGTGTACAAACACAATAGGAAAGGTGGTGAAGTACCACTGAACAAGACTATAAATATTCCTGTAAATCAGGCGCATGGTCCTGAAAAGGGGTGAACAGGGGTTTGATATGAGACTAATAGTGGTTTTAAATTGGGACATGAAATGGGTGTAAATTGGGACATGAAATGGGGTAAATATGGACATGAAATGTGGGTAAATATGGACATGAAATGGGGGTAAATATGGACATGAAATGGGGGTAAATATGGACTTGAAATGGGGGTAAATATGGACTTGAAATGGTGGTAAATATGGACTTGAAATGGGGGTAAATATGGACTTGAAATGGGGGTAAATATGGACTTGAAATGGGGGTAAATATGGACTTGAAATGGGGGTAAATATGGACTTGAAATGGGGTAAATATGGACTTGAAATGGGTCTAAATATCGACTTGAAATGGGGGTAAATATCGACTTGAAATGGGTCTAAATATGGACTTGAAATGGGTCTAAATATGGACTTGAAATGGGTCTAAATATAGACTTGAAATGGGTCTAAATATGGACTTGAAATGGGTCTAAATATCGACTTGAAATGGGTCTAAATATCGACTTGAAATGGGTCTAAATATCGACTTGAAATGGGTCTAAATATCGACTTGAAATGGGTCTAAATATGGACTTGAAATGGGTCTAAATATCGACTTGAAATGGGTCTAAATATGGACATGAAATGGGTCTAAATATGGACATGAAATGGGTCTAAATATGGACATGAAATGGGTCTAAATATGGACATGAAATGGGTCTAAATATGGACATGAAATGGGTCTAAATATGGACTTGAAATGGGTCTAAATATGGACTTGAAATGGGTCTAAATATGGACTTGAAATGGGTCTAAATATGGACTTGAAATGCGGTTAAATATGGACTTGAAATGCGGTTAAATATGGACTTAAGTGCTCCTTTAATTGTAAAGATTAAATAGGAAAATTGAGACTGGGTGAAAGATAAGTGTAGTTTTAATTTTAATTAAATAAGGTATCCATGAATTTAACCAAAAAAATCGTGTTTTGGGTTAATTTCACCTAAATTTTACTTACGTTTAAAGGTTTATCTCGATTAAGTTTAGTTTAAAGGCTTATCTCGATTAAGTTTAGTTTAAAGGCTTATCTCGATTAAGTCTAATTTAAAGGCTTATCTCGATTAAGTTTAGTTTAAAGGCTTATCTCGATTAAGTTTAGTTCAAAGGTTTATCTCGATTAAGTTTAGTTCAAAGGTTTATCTCGATTAAGTTTAATTCAAAGGTTTATCTCGATTAAATTTAGTTCAAAGGTTTATCTCGATTAAGTTTAGTTCAAAGGTTTATGTCGATTAAGTTTAGTTTAAAGGTTTATCTCGATTAAAATTTAAAGGTTTATCTCGATTAAGTTTAGTTCAAAGGTTTATCTCGATTAAGTTTAGTTCAAAGGTTTATCTCGATTAAGTTTAGTTTAAAGGCTTAGCTCGATTAAGTTTAGTTTATAGGTTTATCTCGATTAAGTTTAGTTTAAAGGTTTATCTCGATTAAATTTAGTTCAAAGGTTTATCTCGATTAAGTTTAGTTCAAAGGTTTATGTCGATTAAGTTTAGTTTAAAGGTTTATCTCGATTAAGTTTAATTTAAAGGTTTATCTCGATTAAGTTTA
Source organism: Phalangium opilio (assembly GCA_019434445.1). Classification (NCBI taxonomy): domain Eukaryota; kingdom Metazoa; phylum Arthropoda; class Arachnida; order Opiliones; family Phalangiidae; genus Phalangium; species Phalangium opilio. The sequence goes on from JAEQBA010001671.1 coordinate 153,479, forward strand.
ATTTAAAGGTTTATCTCGATTAAAATTTAAAGGTTTATCTCGATTAAGTTTAGTTCAAAGGTTTATCTCGATTAAGTTTAGTTCAAAGGTTTATCTCGATTAAGTTTAGTTCAAAGGTTTATCTCGATTAAGTTTTGTTTAAAGGCTTAGCTCGATTAAGTTTAGTTTAAAGGTTTATCTCGATTAAGTTTAATTTAAAGGTTTATCCGGATTAAGTTTAATTGAAGGTTTATCCGGATTAAGTTTAATTTAAAGGTTTATCCATATTATGTATAATTTAAAGGGTTATCCATATTAAGTTTAATTAAAGGTTTATCCGGATTAAGTATAATTTAAAGGTTTATCCTGATTAAATTCTATCTACGCCCGTTAACATCTGATTAACTTGAGTGGTTATGTAAAATGAGCAATAATCCCATCTATTTTGTAAAACATTAAGCAAAATTTATAATTGAGAAGAATGAAATATTTTTAAATCGCAGAAATGCACCGTTATAAAGCGATTCGCTTATTTTAATTTTTAAGTCAAATTACGTAACACTGTAACGAACTTAAACGAAGTTTGAACATAGAATGAGTTCCCAAAAATAATTTTCTAACGTAATATAGTGCTTATGAAAAACCACATATTATTAAAAGCAAATATTTTTATTTTTAAACGCTGTCAACGATAAAACGTTTGTTATTATTGAACTTTTTTTTATAAAATTTATAACATTTATAGGATAAATACGTCTACAATTAAGAGGTACAATGCTTGAAATTTGTGTCTCAATGACACGTAACCTAACTAACATACGCCTTACCAAACCCGACCTATAAAACAAGCAATATTTTCAACGTTTTTTGTTGAGGGACCTTGAAAAATAAACGATTTTTTTGGAAAAGGCCCGAGTTGATTAGTAATGACCAAATATTAATCTCGGTTTGTAAAATAAAAATAAAATTCTTATGCCATGAAATATTTTCCAATAAGCATGTATTTTTAAAACATTGTGCATACAGACCTCAGATAGGTTTTTAAGTGATGTTTTAAAAAGTAAAACATGCTCATTATTAAAACCAATCTGACTCCATTACATTAGTTGTTGCCCAAAAGAGTTCATTTGGATAATTTTAACGGCATTAACTTTTTTACTTAAATCGTGTTCAGTCAGGATTGATATAATAAGAGAGCCTTCAACGTGTACAAACACAATAGGAAAGGTGGTGAAGTACCACTGAACAAGACTATAAATATTCCTGTAAATCAGGCGCATGGTCCTGAAAAGGGGTGAACAGGGGTTTGATATGAGACTAATAGGGATTTTAAATTGGGACATGAAATGGGTGTAAATTGGGACATGAAATGGGGGTAAATATGGACATGAAATGTGGGTAAATATGGACATGAAATGGGGGTAAATATGGACATGAAATGGGGGTAAATATGGACTTGAAATCATAGGCGTAGAGTTTCGAAAATGTTTGGTGGGGCCCGGCCCAACTGGCCTGGACCAATACATAGATAGCATCATGCATGATGCATACATCTGATGTAAATAAATTCCTAACGAAAATTAAGTTCTAAATTTATATATACTACATTATATAATATATTTATTAAGTATATCCATGTACTATCTTTTCCTCTAAAGATAATCTAGGCCGTTTTAAAATAAATTTATTCTTATTTGCGCATTACAATGCGAATGTAAAAATCCTTACAAAAATTTCGAGACCACTTTCAAAACTCGGGAAAATCACCAACTTAGAAAACCATGAGAGCGACTTAACCCATAAGACTAATTTATACTTGTGCCTCGAAAAACATTTTGAAAATTGTTTATCAACTCTATGGAGTTTTACCAGCGCCGCGCCTTACCAGGGATACTAGATGTTTAAAGAGGGATTATCAACCCGAGCCTTTCACGTACGTTCAGACGAGACTGCGGCAGAGGGTTTTTTAACAGTGATATATAATGCGCGCCGTCTTGTTTTTCCCTATCAAGGACAAATTGAATTCCTATTCCGAGTATTTCCCCCATTTATTGCGTTCCACCGGACCTAAGCCGTTCCACAGCGCGCCTATTTCTCTCAGATTTCGCATCCTCCCGCCATCATCCTTGATTCGGCTTTGATTTCCACTAAAATCTAGAAGTCCGGTAGATTGTACTGCGCATGACACGCCGATAACTCTGTTGCAATTTCCGTCTCCCTTCGAATTCTTCTTAAAGCAACTAGTATCCCTGGCCTTACATTCGTCGCACTATTCCAAAAGCGGATTATGCTTCACACATAAAGTACGTAAGTCCCAATTTTAAATTGCTTTTGCCATATATTTCATGACATTCCCGAATTAAAAACTAAACAGACGAAAAAAAAAGCTTTTAACCAATCATAAGTCCCCTAACCGTAGATAGCCTCTTTAATGCCAGACCAATCGGCGACGGCTATTACTATTTTCTTGCATGGGACCTCGACTCGACCTCGCCGGCGACATAACCGGGAAGCTTGAAAGGCAAATTTGCGGTATCGTTCGTTAGTCGTTATATTATATTCAACGTTTTAAAGCTCAAGTTTCGAAAATTTTCCAGTCATTTAATAAGTCTTCAACTAAATATTATAAGAATTTTTATAATTTCAACAGAAAAATAGCTCTGCGAATAATAGTAGACTCGAAAACTAACTAAGCCTCGGCTAGGTATCGGCGGTATCCCGATTCCCGAGCCTCCAGCGGCTGGGCTCGACGTAGCCGCGAGAACAGAAAAAAATCCTCGTAAAAAAACAGATACACGGCGTCTTAAATAGTCTAAGCAAAAGCTACCCAGATTGATAAAATCTTCGTGCCTTACGCCCAAATAATCTTTGGTATTGTGTATAGTTTTAACTAAAGAATATTCTGTCTTTATAGAAGTTCCCTAATTTATGTACCTGGTAAATCGGTTCTTAAAGCGGAAGGATCGCAAGGATCCGAAGGAGCCGCCCTACCGAATTATATTCCTCCGCATAAGGGGGTTTTTTTCCCAGGAGCTTGGAGAACATCGTGTAGCTCCTCCAGGCACAATGGCACATGTTACGTACTTCATGTCTAAAGCCTAATCGGCTTCAGACTATACTAGACAAGAGCATGCTAAAAACGCGTTATTTTCAGAAGACCAGTTGCACTTTTCAATCCCATCCCTCATTCCTTCCATTATTTGTGTCAACGGTCAACGAAATTGTTGTAGTATCTAAATTTATTTGACGTGAAAACCATTAAAACCAGCCAATCTGGTTAGGATGGGCTGCCAGCCGCTGCTGCCTAGACCGGCCAATTCACTTTTTCAACGAAATGGAAAAAAAAATCTCTTAGAAACTACAGTTTTTAGCCACATCGTATGATATACATCTACGATGTGGACATTAGTATGACCTGCGCTGTTGGCGGTGGCATTGTAGGAGTATCTCAGTACTGCCTTTGGTAGTATAAAATTTTTCTTACCTAATTGAACGGTAGTATAAAATTTTTCTTTCCTAATTGAACGGAGAGTCAATGGAGCTTATGGGATAGGATTGTGGTGAGGTGATATATTTCGTTCGTCATTGAAGTAAGAGTTAATATGAGATGATTAAGCATTGCATTAAATTTAACTAGTAAGGTTAAGCATTGTTTGGTTCACATTTGCTCTATGTTTCATGCGAGAGAGAGGATTATGATATAGCCTTAAAATGGAAGGTTAAATCTCCCTTTAAAATTCCTATCACCCGTCGACAAGAATTTCACGCTTTCAATCCCACTCCTCTATTTCAACATTCAAAGAAATCGTGGGGAATTTTAAAAGCAAAAGCTTCTCGGAACCGGGTTATTACAATTATAACATAAGTAAATTTCAAGTTTTCTGTTTATCTCGCACTATTACAAATATAACAGAAGTAAATTTCAAATTCTCTGTTTATGTCGCACTATTTCAATTATAACAAAAGTGAATTTATTGAAGTAAGAATAATTAAGTAGATAACGATGTGGCTACTATTATGGCCCAGCTCTTGGGTCGTCTTGTTTACATTTTACAGAAAAAAATAAAACTATTCTGTTCGGAAAACACTGCTCTGTAGTGGTTTTAATGATTTTTTTGCAGTCAGTGAAACGCAAAAATTATTTTTATGAGGTCACTATCTTCATGATTTCGGTATTATGGATGACAAATTTTTGGAGGGGCCCGTGGCCACTTCTAAAATTTTTGGGGGGGCTCGGGCCCCACGGGCCTATAGAACTCTACGCCTATGCTTGAAATTGGGGTAAATATGGACTTGAAATGGTGGTAAATATGGACTTGAAATGGGGGTAAATATGGACTTGAAATGGGGGTAAATATGGACTTGAAATGGGGGTAAATATGGACTTGAAATGGGGGTAAATATGGACTTGAAATGGGGTAAATATGGACTTGAAATGGGTCTAAATATCGACTTGAAATGGGGGTAAATATCGACTTGAAATGGGTCTAAATATGGACTTGAAATGGGTCTAAATATGGACTTGAAATGGGTCTAAATATAGACTTGAAATGGGTCTAAATATGGACTTGAAATGGGTCTAAATATCGACTTGAAATGGGTCTAAATATCGACTTGAAATGGGTCTAAATATCGACTTGAAATGGGTCTAAATATCGACTTGAAATGGGTCTAAATATCGACTTGAAATGGGTCTAAATATCGACTTGAAATGGGTCTAAATATGGACATGAAATGGGTCTAAATATGGACATGAAATGGGTCTAAATATGGACATGAAATGGGTCTAAATATGGACATGAAATGGGTCTAAATATGGACATGAAATGGGTCTAAATATGGACTTGAAAAGGGTCTAAATATGGACTTGAAATGCGGTTAAATATGGACTTAAGTGCTCGATTAATTGTAAAGATTAAATAGGAAAATTGAGACTGGGTGAAAGATAAGTGTAGTTTTAATTTTAATTAAATAAGGTATCCATGAATTTAACCAAAAAATTCGTGTTTTGGGTTAATTTCACCTTAATTTTACTTACGTTTAAAGGTTTATCTCGATTAAGTTTAGTTTAAAGGCTTATCTCGATTAAGTTTAGTTTAAAGGCTTATCTCGATTAAGTCTAATTTAAAGGCTTATCTCGATTAAGTTTAGTTTAAAGGTTTATCTCGATTAAGTTTAATTCAAAGGTTTATCTCGATTAAATTTAGTTCAAAGGTTTATCTCGATTAAGTTTAGTTCAAAGGTTTATGTCGATTAAGTTTAGTTTAAAGGTTTATCTCGATTAAAATTTAAAGGTTTATCTCGATTAAGTTTAGTTCAAAGGTTTATCTCGATTAAGTTTAGTTCAAAGGTTTATCTCGATTAAGTTTAGTTTAAAGGCTTAGCTCGATTAAGTTTAGTTTATAGGTTTATCTCGATTAAGTTTAGTTTAAAGGTTTATCTCGATTAAATTTAGTTCAAAGGTTTATCTCGATTAAGTTTAGTTCAAAGGTTTATGTCGATTAAGTTTAGTTTAAAGGTTTATCTCGATTAAGTTTAATTTAAAGGTTTATCTCGATTAAGTTTAATTTAAAGGTTTATCTCGATTAAAATTTAAAGGTTTATCTCGATTAAGTTTAGTTCAAAGGTTTATCTCGATTAAGTTTAGTTCAAAGGTTTATCTCGATTAAGTTTAGTTCAAAGGTTTATCTCGATTAAGTTTTGTTTAAAGGCTTAGCTCGATTAAGTTTAGTTTAAAGGTTTATCTCGATTAAGTTTAATTTAAAGGTTTATCCGGATTAAGTTTAATTGAAGGTTTATCCGGATTAAGTTTAATTTAAAGGTTTATCCATATTATGTATAATTTAAAGGGTTATCCATATTAAGTTTAATTAAAGGTTTATCCGGATTAAGTATAATTTAAAGGTTTATCCTGATTAAGTTTAATTTAAAGGTTTATCTTGATTAAGTGTGAAATAGAAATACGAGGCTTTATCAACAGCTATACAGTTTAAATATTAATTAAGTAGTCCATTTAAAATTTATTCGAGTTTTTATCCAAAATATGTATATTTTATGTTTAAATTCACCCTAATTATACTTAATGAAGTTGAAATTAATGAAGGATTGTGGTTTGGCAGCATTGATTTAGCTTATAAATTGAGCTTCAAAAAATTATTAACCTTAATTTTAATGTTTAGATGAGTTTTTGATTAGTTCCAACACATTGCGTTCATTTTTATCATGCCCAGTACTAAATTTGCGGTAACGTGAAGATTAACAATTAAATATGTTGTACCGGGGAGCCCGTTACAACGGATCACTACAAAGGTTACAATGTTAATGAATGATGTGATTCCATAGTTTCGCTTAAATACCAGTAATTAAATCAAATACCTAAACAATTCATAGCAATTCTGACATATAAACAAACGGCAATGAGGACTGTGGAAATAGCGAACGTAACCCTCTGTTTCCCACGTGTTTACGTTGAAAAAATCTGCACATGGAATTTATTTGACTAAACGGAAAGACAATGTTCTCCTGGATTAACCAGCACCACTGTTACTTATATTTCTAAATTAAACAATCCACTCTTGGTAACAAATAATTATAAAACGTAATATCATATACGGACTGTTTCACCAGGAAAAAAATTGTTTTAACGAATCGTTTCCAACGTGGTTACGTTGAGAGAATCTGTGCTGATGTAAACATGGAAATTCCTCTACATTGGTTCAGTTTAAGGAAATATATTACACACCTTCACAATTCGTACCATTTTAGTGAGATTAACAAATAATGAAACCCTGTATACCTCATACGTAACCCTCTGTTCCCAACGTGGTTACGTTGAGAGAATCTGTGCAGATGTAAACATGGAAATTCCTCTACATTGGTTTAGTTTAAGGAAATATATCACACATCTTCACAATTAATAGATTAATTTAGTGAGATTAACAAATAATGAAACCCTGTATACCTGCTATATTTGTTGGTAGCAGAAATCGAAGCAGACTGCGTATTTTTATAATAAAGAGCTGGAAATTAGCTTTTTTATCTTTAAAGGGGAAAAACACACTATAAAGACTATATTACATAGACCAACTAAAATACAACTTAAGCCTTGGCCGTAAAGAACGTTCAAAAACTTACTTTAAATGATATAAAAACCTCTGTTAACTGTAATTATTTACCTGAATTACTTTTCTAGACGAAAATTCGACCTGATAACGACGTATTTCTTATTAAGGGTGCTACAGTTAATTAGAAAATACATATAAAGGTGCTCAAGCTCGGATGAAATACCAAAGTAATTTGTCAGCGTCTACTGCTAGATAGTCTGACCCAAAAGTAATTTTTGACGTACTTTCAGAATTAACTAAAATTAACATACTTAGAGTTAATTGTTTTAAATTAAACTAGCCGATAGCACACCTTGAATACTTAATTGTTAATTCAAGAGTATTCCGAAAAGCAACTTCGCTGTAGTTTTTCTGTTCGCGGTGGGGGTAAATCACGAAAAACGCCATGTTAATCTCCATAGGAAATTAAGTAAAAGCATGTGAATTTTGCTTTAACGTTACAAAAGGGTGTCAAGTCATATCTACAAGGGCATACCGGCCCTGTAGAATAACCGGATAACATTCCGATAACGTTTGTCAGTTGTTCAGAGTTCAGTTCCCAGTTATCTGTTCTCAGATATCAGTTAGCAATGTTCAGTCAGATATGTTCCCGGAAATTAACTTAAATGTTTTAATTAAATTAGTAAAGAGTTTATAACCAGTTAAACCGAGAGTCGTTCTTGCGTCAAACAACAACAAGTTATGGGCCCAGCACGCTTCCACTGCGCAGAGGTTTAGAAGTCATAAGAAGTTCAACGCCGGGAAGATTATCCTTTAAGGTGCGGAGTCAAACGGAGAATGGCCGGAAATCACCTGGGACGAATCGAGACGTTAACTAAGGAAGCTAGTGGAAGCCCTGCTTCAAAAGAACGACCTCTGGGAGTACGTAGATGGAGCTTCAACGAGGCCAACTCCGGTGCGGGGAACGGAAGGAAACGCCCAGGCGGTCGCTACTTGGGACAGTAATGATCGGAAAGCAAGAGCGGACCTAATCTTGTCGATCAGTCCGTCGGAGTTGAAGCAAGTAAAGAATTGCACAACCTCACGGGAAGTATGGCAGAAGCTCGAATCCATCTACCAGTCCAGTGGACCTGCCCGGAAAGCCACGCTGCTGAAGAAACTGACCCTCAAGAAAATGAAGGAGGGAGAAGATGTCCGGGATCACGTCCGAGAATTCTTCGACGCAGTAGACAAGTTGGCTGACATGGGAGTAGCTGTAAACAACGACCTACTGGCCATTATGTTGTTATACAGTCTACCAGAATTGTACGAGAACTTCCGGTGCGCAATAGAGTCCAGGGATACGTTACCTGATCCGGAAGCCTTTAAAATAAAGATCCTGGAGAAATCGGACGCCAAGAACTCAAGGGAAGACGAACCCGTGCAGAATGCGATGATGGGAAGTAACCACTTTTCCCGGAAAACTGCAGAAAGGGGTAGAGGAAGAGGCTTACGTGGACGAGGAAGCACGACCTTCAAGTACAAGTGTCATGGATGCAGGAAACCCGGCCACAAGGTAGCCGATTGCCCCGACAGAGACAATGGTTCAGAAAGAAAAACCAGAAAGAAGGAAAACGCCCATCATGTACTGGCAGAAAATTTGGCCGAGGAAGAATTCGCATTGCACCTGAAGGCTGATCACGATTCCTGGTGCCTAGACAGCGGAGCCATTTCGCATATGACTTCCAGCAGAGACTGCTTCAATGATTACGAAGGGACCACGAAATCTTTAAACCTGGCCACTGCAGAGTCAACGAAGATACGAGGTGTTGGCGAAGTAAAAGTACACGCAATGAATGGCAGCGACAATCGAATTCTTCGCCTGGAACGAGCCCTTCATGTCCCGGATTTAAGAACAAATCTCCTATCCATTGCCAAGATGACAGACAAAGGATATGAGGTCACATTCAAGAAGTCGCAGGCCTGGATTAAAACGGCAACCGGAGAAGTGATTGCAGTTGCTGACAGAGTTGGAGACCTTTATTTTCTGAGAAAGGCTGAAGAATCGGTCCATGCAGTGCAAGCGGAAATAAAGCCTAGAAGCAACCTGGAGAACTGGCATTTCCTACTCGGTCATTTGAACGAGAGAAGTTTAAAGGAAATGGCCCGGAAGAATTTGGCTACGGGACTCAACATTGAAAAAGATGGGAGCCTGGGAATCTGCCAAATCTGTATCAAAGGAAAGCAATCGAAGGAGCCGTTCCCGAAAACCGATGATAGCCGAACCTCACATGTCCTGGAAATAGTACACTCTGACGTATGCGGCCCGATGAGAGTAACGTCGATGAGTGGAGCCAAGTACATCGTCGTTTTCACTGATGATTATTCCCGGTGGAGTGAAGTCAGCTTTTTAAAACACAAGAGCGAAGTGTTGAAAGCCTTCAAAGAATTCAAGCAACGAGCTGAAGTGGAAACCGGGAGAAAAATCAAGACCTTGCAGTCCGACAACGGAATCGAATACTGCAACAATGAATTCGACAGATTCCTGAAAGACTCTGGGATAAAAAGAAGGCTCACCGTACCATACACCCCGGAACAGAATGGCATTGCCGAAAGAAAGAACAGAACACTCCTAGATATGGCCCGATGTATGATGATACAAGCGCAACTTCCACCATCATTCTGGGCAGAAGCGATGGCCACGGCTAACTACATTCGAAACCGTTGTCCTTCCCGGAGCATAAATGGAGAAGTACCATTTACCAGATGGACCGGAAAGAAGCCATCCCTGCAACATTTGAAGATTTTCGGCGACAAAGCTTTGCTGTTCGACGAAAATAAAAGGAAGGGGAAGTTTGCAGCCAGGAGCAAAGAATGCGTTTTCATCGGCTATTCTCAAGTCTCGAAGGCCTATCGACTATGGGTTCCGTCCGAGAAGCAAATTTACCGAAGTCGAAATGTCAAGTTCCTGGGAGAATTTAATAAACAAGGCGGATATGATGATTTCGTCACTCCAGAAGTCAACCTGAAATACGGAAGCAAAGCTAAAGGCGAAATCGAAGTCCCGGCCACTACACACGCTGCAAAACCGTCTGGCAGAGAAGAATTCAAAGAAGTCAAAAAGGAGTTCAAAGATGAAACCCCGGAAGAATATTATGACCAGGAAAACGAGGACGTCGTTGAAGAACCGTCAGAAACCCTCGTTCTGAAGAAAGGTCCCGGAAGACCGAAGAAAATAAGAACTGGAGTACCCGGACGACCGAAAAAATCTTTCAACATGATTCCAAGCGTCTCAGAAGAGTCTACTGAAGAGGCTACTGACGAGCAAGAAACCCTGTCCGATGAGTTAGCAAACCTAGCCATCTTGTCAGAACCTTTGTCCATGAAGCAAGACCTGGCTTCTCCGTACGCAAACGACTGGAGGAATGCAGTAACGGAAGAGTTCGTTTCGCTTATCAAGTGCGAAACCTGGGACATCGTTGACTGTCCGGAAAACCAGAAGGTCCTTGGAAATCGTTTAGTCTTCCGAACGAAGTACTTACCCAGCGGAGAAGTAGAGAAAAGGAAAGCCAGGCTCGTAGCGAAAGGTTTTGCCCAGAGACCAGGGATCGACTACAAGAGACGTTCGCACCCGTCATTAGATCCAGCTCCATAAGACTGCTTATGGCCCTTGCTGTGGAAATCGGTTTGGAAGTCCACCAAATGGATGTCGTCACGGCCTATCTTAATGGCGAACTCGAGGAGGAAATATATATGGTCGTCCCGGAAGGATTAACAGAATCCCTCGAAGAAATCGTCAAGTCAACCCGGTTCGACAAGTCGATCATTGCCAGAGCAAAGAAATGGACCGGGGACCTGGAAGAAGAGGGACATAAAGTCTGTCGCATCAAGAAATCCCTCTACGGCCTAAAACAATCGGGCCGCCAATGGTACAAGAAGTTACATCAAAGGCTTTCGGAGATTGGAATGACACCATTGAAGAGCGACCCCTGCTTATACGTTTTAAGAGTCGGGGAAGATGTTATGATCATTGGAGTCTATGTCGACGATCTGATCCTTGCAAGCAACAACCCGGATTGGATGACTGAAGTAAAGATTGAACTTGGGAGAAAATTCGATATGAAGGACCTGGGGCCAATCCATCACTGTCTCGCAATGGAATTTCACCAAGATCTTAAACAAAATACCATCCGGATTTCGCAAGCGAAATATGCAGAAACGGTCCTGAAACGTTTCAGTCATGCAAGACTCCAGAGCAATTGCGACTCCAATGGATGCCAACAACAAGTTGCAAAACCCAGAACACCCAGTAGCAGAAGACATCAGTCGTACTCCGTATCAATCTCTGGTCGGCTCTCTCATGTACCTGGTAGTGTCATTACGACCGGATATGGCGTATTCAGTCAGCGCATTGAGCCAGTTCAATACAAGGTATGACGAAACTAATTGGATTGCCGGGAAAAGAGTTCTGAGATACCTGAAGGGAACTCTTCATCATGGGTTCATTTATCGGAAGACCGGATTGCCAATCCAGGGTTTCGTTGATGCAGACTATGGAGGCTGTCCGAAAGATAGGAAGTCATATACTGGATATGTCTTCAAACTAGCCGGCGCTGCAGTATCCTGGGAAGCCCGGAAACAGCGAACTGTTGCCTTGTCCAGTACAGAAGCAGAATATATGGCAATGTCCGACGCAACCAAAGAAGCCATATATCTCAAGGGACTTCTCAACGAACTTGGAGCATCAGTTCCGGCGATCGAGCTGTACAACGGCAACCAGGGTGCCCAGAAACTCGTTCAGAATCCTGTTTTCCATGCCAGAACGAAGCACATTGATATCCGGCACCACTTCATTCGAGACACCTACGACCAGGGACATATAGCCTTGCGGTATATACCAACAGAGGAAATGCCAGCTGACATCTGTACGAAGAGCCTGTTCCGTCCGAAGCATCTCCTCTGCGTCAAAGCCCTTGGACTGGAAATAATTAAATGACCACCCCCTGGATAGAAGATTGAAACCACCGATATTAAGAGGGACTGTTGTAAATTAGAGATAATACCGGTTGTTTTTTATCTATATCCAGATTCCATTTTCTATACTTGTGTTTTTTATGCATCGCGGTCATTCTTGTAATCTTTATTTTTTATCGCGATGCCTTAACAATATAACCGGATAACATTCCGATAACGTTTGTCAGTTGTTCAGAGTTCAGTTCCCAGTTATCTGTTCTCAGATATCAGTTAGCAATGTTCAGTCAGATATGTTCCCGGAAATTAACTTAAATGTTTTAATTAAATTAGTAAAGAGTTTATAACCAGTTAAACCGAGAGTCGTTCTTGCGTCAAACAACAACAACATTAATCACAGATTTGAAGAAATATTTAGCAGACTACATAATTACATATACCGCGCGATAATCAAAACTGGGACAATTTCCAGAAAACGGGACTTTTTAGTGTCCCGAGGCATTCTTCGGGGACACCGTGACAAAGTTTAACAAAACGGGACTGTCCCGGCTAAACCGGGACGTATGGTCACTTTACAAATACCGCATTAATTACAGATTTATATCTTACCGTAATTTTAGAATGGTAATTTACCGGTAAATTACTATTTTTAAAAATTACGGTAATTTCACATCTCTAAACATCAGAGTTTAAATGTTTCAAATCCGTTTGAAAGTTAGAGTAATAGGCTGATCTCAATCAATCACTTAACAAGAAGGCCCAAGGGCTGGGTCTTAATAGTAGCCACATCGTTATCTATTTATTTAGCACGTAAATAAAAAGAAAAAAAATCAAAGACCCTAAAATAAAAAAATAAAAATAAATCCGACCCCACAGATAAAAATTCAAAAGTATCCAACCCCACAGATAGAGAGGTACCCTCCCCCATCCCTGACACTTTACAAATAAACTAAAGGATAAAAACTCGTATATTCTATCGAGTCTCTATGGTTCAGTGGTAGCGTGTCTTACTGCTGCGCCGGGTTTAATGACCGGGTGCGATGTGAAAAAATTTTAATTAAAATAAAATCTCTAACTGAGCTTAGCTACCACTATTTGTGGGTATGAGGTACTATCGTGTTCCTTTAAAGCTAAAATCTGACGATAACGAAAGCGACAACCCCGGCCACTACTACTACTACTACGGCTCGTGTCAAACTAAGAGCCTATCGTATACTACGATTTGGCTAAAAATAAGAAACTATTTGAGCGAGGCTAATAATTTTTCTAAAGCGACAGATTATGAAATGTTTATTTGATGCGAGGCGGAGCAGTTCAAAATAGTTCAACTGAAAATTTGTGAGGCGGTGGGTAACGAGGTTCCAAAGAAACCAGAATCCCAAATTATTTTTAAAATATTGAAATTGAAATACTTAATCAGGGATAGAGATGTGAGTCGGTAATTTACCCTCCGTAAATTACCGGTAATTTACCAAATACCTCGTAAATTACAGATTTATATCTTACCGTAATTTTAGAATGGTAATTTACCGTAAAATTACAAAATTAGCCTGTTAAAACATAAATTACGGTAATTTTTGTAATTTCAAAATTTAATCGGTAATTTACCGGTAATGTTTACCATTTTCAAAAATTACGGTAATTTCACATCACTAATCAGGGATAATCCAAAGGCTCTTCGTTAAGCCTTGGTTATCTCCAACAATTTCTTTTAGAGCACGCGCAAAGTTAGAATTCTCAAAAAGGAATATGGTCCAAGTCGCGCTTATTTTTGGCCTTTAAAGTAATTTACTCTATTAAAACTTGGAATCAATGTCATAAAAACGAGTCGATTGCATGACAGGTGTTTACAGACATCATTATATCTGCAGAAGTATTTTTTTTTTGCATTTCAAATTTTAGAAAAACGATTCTGCGTATTCAGCTTTGTCGAAAAAAGGAGTGGAGACATTTCAATTCCTTAATGATCCGAATGTCATAAAACGATTGGCGTATGGCAGAGCTGTTATTATTGAACAAACACAAATGTTTTGGGAATCGGGTGAAGGACATTTGTTTCAATTAAAGAGACAACTGGATGATCAACGAAGACGGATTTATGTGGGAAAGAAAACCTACGAGCCTTCATTCGGCCATATGTTTTTCAACAAAAATATTTCTCGACAAATCTTGGAAAATATCGACTACACGTAAGTGTATCTCTTAGGCCAGTGAGAGTACTCGATAAGTGTTCAGTTATTAATTCTAATTTGTTTATTACCAGTCAGAAGCCTAAAACCGAGATTGTAAAAAATATGTTTTTTTTATCATAGCGATTTACTTTTTGGTAGATTGACTGTATTTTTTAGCATTAATATATATAACCAAGTAATAAAAACAATTTTAGTTAGTGTTCATTAAATGCCTGAGTAGTTCATTTCGTTTGGTGGTTCCGCGCGCCCGCGTATCCAGTCGGGTAAGAGCTCAACTAGACACGAACATTTTTGGTCCGTCGAGCCGGATCCTTTGCTGGCCGTCTTTTACGTGGGATTCTAGTTGCTGCTCACGTACCCAATTCGAGAGAAGTTCAACATGCCTGCCACGGCCTTGGAGAAAGATATCGCAGAAAGAAACAAGGGCGAGATGCTGCTGAACAACATTGCCCGAAGATTAAAGACCGCTAAGACTAACTTGACCATCCATCAAGTAGAAATCTTCATTCAGGAGGCGGAGAGGGCATGGACCACTATAGACGAAGCTCACATCAGAATCATTGCTGCCGAACCCGAGAAGTCTAATGATCATATCCTAACATTGAACAGCTTATTCAATAGCTACGTGGATTCGTTATCCAGTTTAAAGGCACTTAAGGCAGCCGTATCTCCCCAGCTTGGCCATGGCCCTACCACGAGTCCTCATGCAGAAATCAAGTTACCAAAGATTAATCTCCCAACCTTCTCGGGAGAGGTACATGAATGGATCTCCTTTCGAGACATGTATGTCACCGCCGTCCACAACAACATGGAGCTATCTGATGCGCAGAAATTCACGTATCTTAAATCAAGCTTGACCGGAAACGCCGCCAAGATAACCAAATCGTTGAACATTTCGGACGTCAACTACTCCGTAGCCTGGGACACAGTTACGGAGCGATACGAAAATAAGCGGGAGCTCTATTTTGCCACCATGAAACGGTTAACCTCATCGCTGCCAGTTCTAACCACCAGTAATGCAACCTCGCTTCGGTCTATTGTAGACATGACAATGGAATGCACAAGAGCCATTGACACCCTGAAGATAAACGACAAATGGGACGCTATCCTGCTTTATCTTATTACTCAGAAGTTAGACCCTACATCGAAGGAGCATTGGGAACTAAGTCTGAGTAATACCGAGATCCCTGAGAGCAAAGACCTCATAGCCTTCATCAAGCAAAGAGCTCGTTCATTGGCAGCATCGTCTTCCGGTACCAGCAGTCAGATGAAGGATGTTCCTCCTAAAAGGATGAGTCTACAGGCCAGAACAGAATCATCACCCAGCGCCTCTACTTGTTCCTTCTGTTCCGGCTCTCATTTCAATTACCGATGTCCAAAGTTTAACGCACTAAGAGTTGATGAGAGAAAGGCTCTGGTTGAAAAATCCAAGACTTGTTTCAACTGTCTTCGTAGCGGTCACAGAGTAAAGGACTGCCCCTTGGAGAAAGGCTGTAAAAGCTGTTGACGAAAGCACCATTCGCTGCTTCATTCGGAAACCGTCAATTCTCAGTCAAATGACCAGCCGGCGACCGGAAACCAGCCCACAGGATCACATGGCCAATCAAGTCAAGCGCAAAACTTTCATTCGCAAGACACCTCCTATTCAAAGTACGACTCCATGTTGGCCACGGCAGTCATCCGAGTAAAGACAGCTCAGGGTGGAAGTTTACCATTCCGGGCCCTGTTAGACGGCGGATCCACGGTGTCCTGTATTTCGGAAGCTTGCATCGGACAACTGGGCCTAAGACGAGAAAAAGATGATACGGAAGTAGAGGGACTGGTTTCAGTTCGAATTGGCCGAAGCAGGGGTCTTACGCAAGTAAACTTCAAACCGCATTTCGATTCCAAGAAGCTTGCAAGATTCTGCATTAACGCCTACGTCTTGAAGAAGATTACATCTTAGCTCCCAAGTAAGAAGTATGACACCAGTAACTGGCGTCATATCACTCGTCTTCAATTAGCCGACCCTGCGTTCAATATACCGGTGGAGGTGGATATTCTCTTGGGCGCCGACGTCTTTTTCAAGATATTACTCAACGGGAAACGAACCGGTACCTCCATTTCACCAGTCGCTATCAACTCGAAGCTGGGTTGGCTCGTTTCTGGACCAACCGGCCGTCAGCCGCCGCAAATTCAAATCCATCATACGCTTAGCCTGGAAGAAAATCTCGAGAGATTTTGGGAGGTGGAACAGGTCCCAAAAAAGAAGGCAATGACGGAAGAAAAACGAAGTTGCGAGGCGGACTTTCAGAAGAATTATCATCGAGATTCAAACGGAAGATTCGTTGTTCGAATGCCCATAAAGCAGCCGGCAGTGCCTCTCGGCTCGTCATACCCAACAACCAGGAAACGATTTCTGCAAGTAGAAGCGAAACTTCATTCACGGACGGAAGTGAAGACATTGTACCAGACATTTATGGAACAGTACGAGACCTTGGGACACATGTCCAAGACAAATCAAGAGCCATCAGCCGATAAAGTCTACATCCCACATCATTATATCCTGAAGGACTGGAATCGGGTTAATAAATTTAGAGTGGTCTTTGACGCGTCGGCGAAGACTAGTTCTGGCTTCTCGTTCAACGATGCCCAGCTGATTGGTCCTGTCGTGCAAGATTCGCTCTATACCATTTGATGAGATTCAGGATACACAGAGTGGCGTTACTGCAGATATATCGAAAATGTATCGCCAGATTCTAAAAACGCCATTTGCAATGTATTCTTTGGAGATCGGCACCAGATCAGCCAATTCAGGAGTTTGAACTTCTAACCGTCAAATACGGTACGGCCTCGGCGCCATTCTTGGCGACACGAGTACTAAGGAGCTAGCCAGTCTGGGTGCCAACGATTATCCTCTGGGAGCCGACATTACAAGAAGAGACTTTTACATGGACGATGTCATGAGCGGAAAGGAAGGCGTGGAAACATCGGTAAAAGCAATCTCTCAGCTTCGGCAACTGCTCTACAGCGCCGGGTTTACACTCAGCAAATTCGCGTCGAACCACGTGGAATGTCTAAAGGAAATCCCCATGGAGCTACGAGAATTTAAAGACATTTTATCAATGGAAGACCTTCGGTGGTTCGGGCACTTGGGCTTTATTGGAACACAACAACTGATCAATTGTTGTTCAAAGTGAACGTTCCAGAATATCAATCAAGAATTACGAAGAGAAACCTGTTAGCCGAAATATCAAAGATCTTCGATCCAATGGGTTGGCTCGCACCAATTATAATCAGAACAAAGATACATATGCAGCAAGTCTGGAAGGAGAAGATCAGCTGGGACGACTACCCGACAGCGTCCGTCCAGCTTCAATGGGAAGAATTTCAAACAACCATCAAGCAAATTCAAAATATCCATATCGATCGATGGATATATACTTCGCCAACACATTGCACTATCGAACTTCACGGCTTCTCCGACGCTTCCGAGAAGGCGTATGCTGGCGTGGTGTAAATGAAAACAGAAGACCAAGATGGGAATATCTACGTATCCCTCCTGACGGCTAAAACAAAGGTGACTCCTATCGCAAAAGCTATGACGATTCCACGGCTAGAACTTTGCGGCGCTCTACTTCTCGCTGATCTCATGGCCACTACGCGAGAGTCGTTGGGACTTTCAGTCAACGATATGAAATCTTGGACCGATTCCACTATCGTCCTCGGTTGGATCAAGTCCTGTCCAAGCCGCTGGAAAACGTTCGTTGCCAATCGGGTCGCTAGAATTCAAGAAAGTATTCCGTCACTGTAGTGGGGTCACGTACCAGGTTGCGAAAACCCAGCGGATATCGCCCCCAGGGGAATCGCTGTCGCCAATTTAGTCAACCATAAGCTGTGGTGGAAGGGACCATCATGGTTGGCCGACAAAGAAAGCGTTCCGAATGAAAAAGGCAAATCTCCGCCGCTTGTTCCGAAGAGGGTCTCGAAGAGGAAGCCAAACGCACCGTAGTAGTTTCAACAACCCAGACAAAGGACAACTCGATTTTTGCGAGATATTCAACACTTCTTCGTCTACGGCGCATAATAGCCTGGATTCGTCGGTTCATTAACAATACTCTCTCTAGACATCGAAAGAAGATAAATCCTCAATCGCTACCTCTACAATGATTGGTCCACTCCAATCCCAAGAATTGGAAGCCGCACTACGGACATTAATCACAATTGCCCAAGGCACGACATTTGCGAACGAAATAGCCGCATTGAAGGACGGTACACCGTTGACCAACACCAGCAAAATATATGTCTGCGTCTCGAACTAGACACCAATGGAATTCTGAGAGTTGGGGGACGACTGAAACACGCTATTATAGCAACTGCTATGAAGCATCCGATCATCCTACCACGTCATCATCGACTCACAGAACTACTTATCCAAGAAGCTCATGTACAACATTTCCATGCTGGCGCTCAAATGGTCCAAGGAATATTGTCATTGAATTATTGGATTATAAGAAGCCGAGACGCCATACGGTTCCAGATTCGGAAGTGCATTACTTGCACAAGACATAGAGCTTCAACCGTAACCCAATTAATGGGTGATTTGCCGAAGTCAAGAGTACAGTACAGTCGGGCCTTTCTGAAAACTGGCGTCGACTATGCGGGTCCGTTCCTGTTACGCCTCATCTCAAGAAGCAAGACCACATACAAAGCCTATCTGGCACTCTTTGTATGCTTTTTGACGCGCGCCTTACATCTGGAAATAGTCTCCTCTCAGACAACAGACGCCTTCATTCAGCCCTAAGGAGATTCACGTCAAGACGTGGAAAACCAATTGAGATATACAGTGATTGCGGGGTACTAACTTCGTCGGGGCTGCCAGAGAACTTAAGGAATTTGCACAAATAATCCAGTCCGAGCATCATAATGAAGCCGTCACCAACCATCTATCTGGACAGGGTATACAATGGCATTTCAACCCGGCGGGCGCCCCTCATTTTGGCGGCTTATGGGAAGCGGGCGTGAAGTCCGTCAAGCATCATCTGCATAGAGTCGTTGGCTCCACCAGACTTACGTACGAGGAGTTTGCAACCATCATCACACAGATAGAAGGAAGTCTTAACTCAAGGCCTCTCACTCCGCTCTCATCCGATCCAAATGATCTCGACGTCCTAACACCAGCTCATTTTCTAATCGGAGAATCCCTGCAATCTATTCCCGATCCTGATCTAGGCCACCTACCTACGAACAGACTAAATCGTTGGCAACTACTCCAAAAACTTAAACAAGATGTGCATAAACGATGGCTCCGAGAGTATATCAGTAGATTACAACAAAGACCAAAATGGATGACGCAACATCCAGATCGGTGACATGGTCCTCGTCAAACCCGACATCGAACCTTCCGCACGTTGGCCACTAGCTCGAGTCATTCAAATACATCCAGGTCAAGATGCTGCACGAGAGTTGTTACGCTACGTACCAGTAAAGGCGAAATCAAAAGACCCATCGTTAAATTATGCCTCTTGCCGTTTGACACCGAAGATAGTTAAGCTTTCATGTTAAGTCAGTTAATACGGTCGTATTAAGGCCGGGAGAATGTTCAGTTATTAATTCTTATTTGTTAATTACCAGTCAGAAGCCTAAAACCGAGATTGTAAAAAAATATTTTTTTATCATAGCGATTTACTTTTTGGTAGATTGACTGTATTTTTTAGCATTAATATATATAACCAAGTAATAAAAACAATTTTAGTTAGTGTTCATTAAATGCCTGAGTAGTTCATTTCGTTTGGTGGTTCCGCGCGCCCGCGTATCCAGTCGGGTAAGAGCTCAACTAGACACGAACGATAAGCAACTTTTCTAAGTGTTGAAAAATGTTCGATCCTCGTGAAGAAGCTCGATAAAAGCTCTAGACCAAATCTTTAGATTATAGAGCTTAAATCTGCTGGCAGTGAGAGATTCTCGATTAGGTTGAAGGTCAGGAATTACATCTAACACAACCTGCTCAATGTTGAGACGCTTCAGTTGCCAGCGAAAGAGCAAATAATTCTGGTTTTTTAAGATTCGCATCTTTTTGGTAAGCCCACATTTGATTGGTTTTTAAATTGTTTTCAAGTTTTACTTTCACTTTTCGGTAAGGAAAAATACGCTTTGTTTTATCAATGCGATTGTCAGTGGACCTAAGAACTTTCTATTAATGGTATATTCACGTGTATTTTAGTCAAATAAAAGTCTATCTGTTATATTTACGAATTAATAAGGTTTTTTCTTTACTAAGGACCGTGATTGAAAGTATAAATAATATAATTGCGAATTAAGATCTAAAATTGATACTCTTTAAGGCTTGCCATAGAAATTCGAGGCTCGATAAAAGCTCGAAGCCAAATTTTTAACATGCAGCTTCAGGCTCGGCTCGAAGCTCGATAACCGAAAAATGCTAGGCTCGCGGCTCGAAACCAAAAAGGAAGGCTCGCACAGCCCTAGTATCTCTATCCTTACAGAAATACTGAGATTTCGATAAGACTTTACTTCATAATAGTGCATTTAAGTTCATAGTTCCATTTAGCATTTACATTACGGAACCTATTTCCGAAAATAACTTAACCTCCAATCAGAGACCTTCGTCAACGTCTCAATATTTTAACTTACTGAGGCTCACTATTTAATGTGGCCGCTGTAGTAATATTTTCGTGATAAAATACAAAAGGGCATCATCTTAGGTTAAAGTAGTTCAGTTCATTAGCTCGTTGCCGGCTTGCGCAAGAGTAACTTAATCATTGATCTCTATGAAGTTACTTTTACGGCTCAATAATAAGCCAAAAGAGCACAGAACTATTGTGCCACGTGAATGTTAGATATTATTTGTTAAAAGTTAATAATTAGAGGTGAATGCTTTCAAATTGTCGGGAATCCTACATGCTATGAATTAAAGCAGCGACGGTTATCTTAGCTAGTATATCCTCGCAGATAATTAGGCGTAACCCATTCCCTTAATCAAGCGTCGATATATTCATTTTATTATATCATAGGAAAATAATTACGTTTTCACGCACCGTGGGAGAGAAGTTTCGGTACTACGAGTAAAAGGGGGGGGGCGAAACCGCCGCCGCCACCTATAGGTGTACACGAAAGGCACGATGGACCGGGGAAATGTCACCGTGCCCGTAGAGACACAAGATACTCCTTTCCCCGTACCAGTGTAGGGGGCTGGTCTCGTTCGTCAAAATCTCGCGCCATCTATAATTTTACTATGAATATCAGTCATAATTATCATAATAATAACTTCTAGACCTTTAACTATTTAATTACATTATAAAATTTGAAAATTTTATAAACAAATATTTCACCTTTTTAGCGCGCCAAAAACTCTTAATAGGTGGCATTAGAAACTTTTACAAATTACAATGGAAGAAGAAAAATGCTGTTTACATGGCTTAAATGGAGAGTTTCATACTTATGGGGAGCTATATATTATTTTCTTATGATTATATTTGTTTGCCCACAGTGTCGCAAGAATATTCGAAACTAGTCTACTTTCTACACATTCTTTAACGAAAAATTTAAGGCTCAAATTACCTTCTCGAGTCTGACAGTTTTGATATTGGACGAACCCATGGACTTGATCTTTCTCTGTTCCGTGTTTCGAGTCTTTGTTGTTGGAAACACTTTGGCTGCATTGGCTTTCATCTTTGAAGTCGTACTGTATGTAGTGAAATTTTGCACCACCGTTCTAAAATAGGTACATATACGTAACTCTTTAAGTCTTAAATTAGTAGATGTAAATGGAATAAGTATAGCAACTTATTTTTCTACTACAGGCTCATAAATTGAGAAGAAATTTGACGTAAAATCATCCACATAAAACTTTGATAGTGTCTCAGGATAGTCTCACATTTTTAAAATTACGATCAATTATCGAACATTTGGCTC